>OX155956.1:22846864-23224364 GCA_944548615.1 Micropterix aruncella
AACCCAACGAAAATGATAAACTGCAAACTTTCCTATACACTATGCATGTTCGAAGAATAATGAGAATTCCAGTTGCAGACTCATGCATCAACATTCACTTACATACATACAACAAACTTTCATCAAGTACTTACTACCAAAACGTGATATTATAAATCACGCTGCGGACCTTACACGCTACACTGCATTGAACATAATTTAAGAATGAACAACGCAATTACTGAACTCATATTCTGAAGACTAAATGAAACCATCGAACCCACGAAGATTAAAAGATAACAAGGCGGTTTTAAGCATCAGACTGAGGTTTATAATCCAATTTCAAGTCTTTTGCATGCCATTTTCCTAGAAATTTTCCATTCATATCGGCTAAATCATAAACCAAAGAAGAATATTTACGAATAATTTTACATTTAACGAATTTAGGAGCAAACTTGGCAGAAAAATATGTGCCAGCATTACTTTGTGGATACGATTTCTTCCATACAATATCCCCTACATTACAGTCTAAGTTTCTTCGTTTACGATCATAATATTTTTTATTGGTCGCGTGAGAATCAATCAACCGGGAACGAACTTTTTGGAAAATATTCTCAAGTTCCCCTAAGTCTTGCGCGAAATCCGACCTATTTCCAAAAATTACATCCTTTTGGAGAACAGGATCTTGCGAATAAAAAGTACCACACAATACTGGTTCTTGGCCATGGGCTAGAAAATGTGGACTAAATCCGGTAGACTCACAAACGGCAGAATTAATCCCAAATTGAATCTTAGGAAGGAGTAAATCCCAACCTCGATGGTCAGTATCAGTAAAAACTGCCAGCGCGGTTACGATAGTCCTATTCTGTCTTTCAGTAGTATTAAACTGAGGAGTGTACAAAGGAGACAATTGAAAATTAGGAACGCTGTATTTAGACATCAAGTCACGAAAATCTTTGCTAGCGAACTGCTTTCCGTTATCAGCGATAACAGTATGAGGAACTCCGTACTTAAGAAATACATCATTTTCCATATGTCTACAAATGGATGATGCAACAGCCCTTCTTAACGGAAATAACAAGCAATATTTTGAAAAGCAACAAGTGACGACAAGAATATGCATAAATTTATTACGCGTCATAGGATAAGGACCTAACAAATCTGTGCTAATAGTTTGAAAGGGACGTTCACAGACTTTCGGACTTCCAAGCAATCCAAAAGGTGACCTATTCGGAACTTTGTACGCCTGACATTTCTCACATCGATTAACGTACTTGGTTACGTCAGCATGCATAGAAGGCCAATAGAATCGTAAGCACAACTTCTTATGCGTTTTGAAAATGCCAAAATGCAGAGAGAGCTCAGAGTCATGACAATCTTTAATTAACGCTTCTCTTTCAGTTAAAGGAACGACTAGTTTCCAATCGAAAGGGTTTGTCAAACGATATTTGCTTTTACAATAACGGAATAAACGTCCATCTTTAATACTAAAATTAGGATGTCCACCAGGGTTTGACGAAACGCCGTTAAATAATTTTGTATACCAAGAATCGGAATTAGTTGATATGGCATTGACAGGTAACATCCGAGAAAGCGCATCTGGAACTACATTATCAATACCGCGACGGTGAAGAATTTCAAAATTAAACTGAGCTAAACGGAGACCCCATCGAGCTAATCGACCAGTCGGGTTCTGTAACTTAAGAAACCATTTTAAACTTGAGTGGTCCGTATAAATCGTAACTTTTGAACCACCATCATAATAAGGACGAAAATGTTCCAAAGTGAAAATCACAGCTAAAGCTTCACGTTCTGTGGCTGAGTAACGACATTCAACGGAAGATAAAGTTCTACTGCAGTAAGCAATAGGATGATCTACTCCTTCAAAATTCTGGGTCAACATACCACCTAAGCCATACGCTGAAGCATCGCAATGAATAGAAAATGGTAACTCAAAGTTTGGACATGAAAGCACAGGACTAGTAACTAAAGCAGTTTTTAACTGTTGGAATGCTTCTTCTGCCAAATCCGACCAAATAAATGGAGGTGAATCCTTCCTAGTGCTGGTAAGACGGGATAGAGGAGCGGCAATAGAAGAAAAATTGCGAATAAAACGCCGATACCAACCTGCGGTTCCTAAGAACATCTTGACTTGTTTGGGATTGGTAGGAGTTGGAAATTCCAAAATTGACTTGACTTTTTCGGGATCGGTACGAAGACCATGTTCGTCGACCACATATCCAAGATACTTCAACTCCTTCCGGAAAAATTTACATTTACTTCCATTGATCGAAAGATTGGCCAATTTTAAGCGTTCGTAAACGCGATTCAGCAAGGACAAATGTTCCTCAAAGGTTGAACTAATGACGATTATGTCGTCCAAATATACAAAAACCTTATTATTGAAACTAGGATCAAATAGTCTGTCAGCAAGTTTCTGCATTGTGGCGGGACTGTTGCATAACCCGAAAGCGGCGACCGTAAAATGAAACATTCCGCGGGCAGGAACAGTGAATGCAGTTTTTTCCTTTGACGAATCTTCCAAAGGTAATTGAAAAAATGCCATGCTAAGATCGATAGACGACAAAAATTTTGCACCCCTGAGGTTATCCAATATCGAGGAAATATAAGGAAGCGGATAAGCATCTGTACGGGTCACAGAATTGAGCTTCCTGCTATCCAAACAAAAACGCAAAGAACCATCAGGTTTGGGCACAAACAAAGTGGGACTATTCCACGAACTAACACTAGGTTCAATTATTTTAAGTTCTAACAATCTATCAATTTCCGAGTTTAATACAGCTAAACGAGCAGGAGAAAGAGGGTAGTATCTTTGCTTTATAGGCGCAACGGTACCAGTGTCGATGGTAAGCTTAATGAGCGAAGTGCGACCTAAACCTCTGACTTCTGTCGAAATCTCGTGGAACTGTTTGAGAACAACAGCCGCAAGCGACCTTTGTTCTTCCGACAAATTATCAAAATCCTGAATAACACAAAGTTCATTAACAGAGTCCAAAAATGAAGAGTTATCAGCAGTATTATTCTTGATCAAGTTTACTAAATCTGGTGCCAATTTAAAAGATTTAAAAAAGTCAACACCCAAAATTAATGGTGAAGATATATCAGGAGCAACCAACGTTTTAATAACATGACAAATATTGTTAAATTTAAAAGGAAGGTACATGTAACCTAGTACTTTAACCCTAGATGAATTGGCTGTATTAAGAGTAATATCGTCAAGAGAATGTATAGAATAACCTAATTTGAGTAACTTAAGGTGTGCTTTTGCACCTAGAATAGACACAGAAGAACCTGAGTCAAGCAAACCACAAACCTTAATATCACCTAATTCGATTTCTAAATATGGACGAAACAAATCCCTATGATTAGAAAAATAAACCGAGGCTGCTTCCAAAAAAGCCGTATAGCAGTCTCGAGTTGTCAGTTTTTTGACGAAGGCAAATCGACAACAAGCTTTCCATCCGACGAATTACAATCGGGACAGGTCCTTTTTGTAAATCCAGGTTTATTGCAGGAATAACACCTAATTGACTTTGCATCCCTGGGTCTATTGAAACATCTTTCGGAAGTATGAGTCGACTTTTTACAGTAGGAACAAGATGAAACTGCAGCGACCGCTAACACGCTATCGGAGTCATCAGAGTTCTCTGTACGATACGAGCATGAAGGAGTTGAGAAAGCTTTTGCTAAATCTTGTAAATCTTCAACTTCTCTACCAAAAGACAACAACTGTGCAATCGACGTAACAGGTCTAGACGCTAATTGACGAAGATAAAAAGGACGAATATTATGACGATAAATTTCAAGTTTCTCTGCTACTGACAAAGGGGCAGATAACCTACTGAAAAGTTTCTCCATGATAGGCACAAAAATATGCATGGGTTCATCAACTTTTTGTCGACGAGACCTTAAAAATTCGCTTAAATTGTATTGGAAATCTGTCTTCGAAAAATCTTTTTTTAGTTTACATACCAGTGAAGACCAATCTTTGCAAGTGGGAGCATTTCCACGGAACCAAAGCAATCCGTTACCCGAAAATAATTCATAACCTGAACGTAAAAGACGATCATGTGAAATATTTCTTGCGAAAGCAATCTCTTCTAACTGTTCTAAAAAATCAAACACACAACCTTTTCCATCAAATTTTAACCCTAAGTCCAATGGTCTGAGAGAATCCATATACCTACTACCATCAGTGAAATTATCACATCGGCTGCTATATGTATTATCCGGAGCAACAGCGCCACTTCGGTGCATGCTATCTTCCGAAACATTAGCTTCTGTAATAGAAACAGTAGGAATTGAAAATGAACTTGGTTCACTACGCTGCGGCGAAGGAGAACGCCTTCCAACATCTCGATAAACCAATTTCAAAAACAGCGAAGAAACAATATCTTTTAATTCCATTAAAGATTTTGCCTGTGAAAGATTTTCAGGAGTAATTCTGTTTAATCTGTGGAAAATATGAGCAGTTTTAGAACTCACCCGTTTGTCAACAAGCTTACTATCAGATTCGGCGGACTCTTCTTTTACCAACGCAGCTAGTTTTGAGGAGCAAATCTCGAGTTCTGAATCCACTGCGAAGACGGTATTTTTAATAGAACCTATGGGATGTGACTTCGAGAGTAAAGCCATCTGTTTCCTAAGTAAAGGCACAGTAAGTTCAGGTTTCTCGCCTCTGATCAAAACCTCATATTCCAGTTCAGATTTATCTAAAAGTGAAAATGATATCAAAGGGATCGACATATTGATTAAATTAAAAATAAAATTATATAATCAAAGACACAATAAGAAAGACAAAACAAAAAACCACTTAAAAGATGATGTGCAAAAAAAAGGCCAAAAAAACAATTTGCAAATATGCAAACAAAATGAAATGTATCGAGCAATTATTGCAATGTTATATTAATTAGGACACATTTTCTAAAAAGCACATATCCATAAACAAACAAAAGTATAGTAAAAATGTTACATCATAATACATATGGTAACTTACAGAATACCATTCGAAAGGCATCTAAATACAATGTATACAATTGTATGCATTTATAAACAATGACATTTATATATAATTAAACATACCAATGCATTTATTGTTACCGTAAAACGATTTTTCCGAAAAATATACAACAGAAAAATTAAGGAAGAAAATTGCATAACGTTTTGATTTAAAAACTACAAAGCAAGTTTACAAATTATAATAAAAAAGAAGGAAAAACTGATTTTCTGGCCCCACGTTGGGCGCCATTTATGTAGCCTTCTTGCAGGATAACTGCAAGGGTTACAATATCAAAAAAACAATATAAATTTAGAATTGGGCGCCGGAAAGACTATAAGCTAGCTTGAGCAAAAAGACAATCAAATACACGGGTCGTGAGAAAGGTAAATTAAAATCAATCAGTTTTTCTTTCTGGTATTTATTAAAAAAAACATTATTTATACGAGGCCTAGTGCACATACTAGAAGACCTAACGTTTACATAACCGTTTCACCACACAATAAAAATTACAATTAAATTACAAATTACAAATGACAAAAAAACGGCAACTTCCGGAATGGTTGGCAGCAATACGAAAAAATATACAACAAATACGGGTTCTACTTCCGACAGCGTAATACCGGACTTCGTCGCGGAAATTCAGTTTCCTCGGGCCAAAACCTACGGCGAAAAAGCCGGGCCTGGGAGTCAAATGGCTGGTCGAAGGCAGAGCTCAAAGATCATAGAGCTGTTCTCCAGCCCAAGATAAATGCCCTGCGAAATCACCCAAAATTACATGAGTGACCGCTCGAAATTTCGCACTACTCAAAAATATGGAAAAAACGGATAAACAACTCACAGATATTCCTGGACTTTTTCACGAACAACTGGAGAACTGGCACTAACTCCGCAGTTAAATTTTTAACAAGGTTTAACACCGATTTTATGCCGAAACTGATTTTTATATTTAAAATGCCGCAGCCCACACGTACAATTCGATGAAGCGCCTTTTTTTCTCTCCCGAAAAGTACCCCCAGCTGTCTGTCAACAATTAAATAGAATATTTCACCCACTATGGACATCTAGCGGAATTAATAGGCATTTGTTTCAGCCAAGAAACAAACCTTGATAAACATTTTATAAAACAAAAAAGGTGCCATAGAAAGGAAATTTAAAACAAAGATATAAATTTAACGAAATTCGTTATAATATATATATATATATATATATATATATATATATATATATATATATATATATATATATATATATATATATATATATATATATATATATATATATATATATATATATATATATATATATATATATATATATATATATATATATATATATATATATATATATATATATATATATATATATATATATATATATATATATATATATATATATATATATATATATATATATATATATATATATATATATATATATATATATATATATATATATATATATATATATATATATATATATATATATATATATATATATAAATATATATATATATATATATATACATATATATATATATATATATATATATATATATATATATATATATATATATATATGTGTGTGTGTAACACGTATGTAATTGTGTCTCTTGTTATTGCATTCGCTGACAGCATTATAAATGCGATTTTGTTAATTTTATCCTACCCCAGCCGAGAATCCAACTCGGAAACATACAATGCAAGGCGACTTAACTATTATGCCACCGGGCCATGGTAAATAATGACAGGTAGAAATTGACAGCTAGTGACAGGTAGAAAGTGACAGACAGTGATAGGTAGAAAGCGACAGATAGTGATAGGTGTAAAATGCATTATCTGGATTCTAGGGTGTAAAATTGCACATTTTAAGGCTAATTTACATTTTGTTAAGAAGCAATTGCAGGGGTCAAACGATTAGTAAAATCAACTTGTGAGCGGTCTTGCTGTTAGTGATAAGTGATAAGTTCGAGTGTGATGTAAAGTGATTAAAAGCAAGGTCCGCTTTTTCTGTTAAGTAGCATGTCCTACACTCAGGAAAAAAATAGACCGTGCTTTTAATAATTTTTCTTCGCAACTCGCACATATCGCTCAACAGCGTGACGGTGTACACGTTGATTTTATTAATCACTTAACACCTGCACTTCTCACTAAAGGATATCATCAACCACATTGCTACTTTGGATACTCTTTCCAGATATAAAATAGCGTGTAAACTGCTTCTAGTAATAATCATATACAAAAATATTTGTAGTTTACCTTTTGCAGATAGTGCGCTTTTCATTAATGTTTACTGTTTGGCTATAGTTGAACTCACAATATATTTTTAATTTATCGTCTGTCGTTCTCATTAAATTACAATATTCAATCGGATCCTCATTAATCAGTTCCTGAAAAAGTTTATTACTAAGTACATACTAAAGTTATTTGCTTATCCATTTTCTTTTCACAGTGTCTTTGGTTTTTCTATTCCAACTATTATTCATGTTCGATTTCTGGTGCGATATCTGCGACTATCTTTCTAAATATCTCGTAATTCTAACCTTTGTCCGTCCACCATTTTGCAATACGGACTTACACTTTGAACCTACAAGAAGCACTAATCACTGTGTGAACATTTTGTTTACACTTCAAAGCATAAAAAAAGATATAAACTAACTAATCTCCCCTGCACTTGTTACTTAACAAAATGTGAATTAGCCTTTAAACTCGTGGAAGCAAAGTGACCGTATTTGTTTAACAAATCCCAGTAACTGAATGTTACTTCTTATTAATTTGTTAATCCCAGTAACGTATTTGTTTAACAAATAAAATTAATATCTGTTAGTAACGTTTTTTATTAGTAAGATTACCGAAGAATATATTTTAGTAAGTTGTCTTTAGTGTCTTCCGTAAAATTGAAAAATAGGTAATCATTCCCTTTCTGCAAATAGCGATTCAATCATATCAAAATACGCTTATATCATTATCATATACATAATCCGGTTGTAATCAAATGACAAGACCCCAAAGCAAGGGTTATAGGACTGTTCTTTATGTTCGCTTCTTTTCCATGACTGCTCTTCCAATAGTATCCCCAAAGGCGGGCTAAGAGAGTTTGATACTCGGAAGGATTGCACTTTTTGTGGTAAATTTTCAAATTTGGTATGGACTTTATGACAGGTGCTTTTTCATTTGTACCCTCATTCTGATCTGGATCCAACCTTCAAGGAAAACAGGAGAAATCGCCGAAATCACGGAGGGAAATTACAGATTAGTACTTGCTGGTGCCAGATTTCTCGGTCCTTCGCCCACATTCCCAGGTCGCACGTATTGCACTTATTGAACACCAAAGCTCTGGAAACAAAAAGGGACAAAAATTCTAATCATTTTAAGGATTTATGTGCCTTTTTGGTTTCAGTGCATTAGTGTTCAATAAATGCAATACGTATGACCTAAGCATGTGAGCAAGGAACCGAGAAATTTGGCACGACCTATACTATAATTTATTCTGACCTATCAGTATAATTTATTCTGACTTTTCTCTGGCGGATTTTTAAATATGAGCCTAGTAAATTAATAAATTTTACGTATTATGCATAGGAACAGTGCTAATATGTGTCCATAATATTCCCGGCAAATAGTCGAGGACTTATGGAAGGATTTAGAGAGTGATGTCCCTTTGAAAAGGGAGGTTTAACACCACAGTAATAGCGGCAGCGGGAATGCCAAGCTTTTAGGTCAATTTGGTAGTTAATAAAGCGGTATGTAAATGTTATTAGCTTAAATGAGAAATTACAACCAAAACTTTACAATGTGATTTCGGCCCAATCTTTGTACCAAATTTCAAGTCTATAAGTTCAATTTTTCGAGTCTGAAATATGACTGATTTTAACCACTACCTTTTTAACTCTTGCCATCACTAATTGATGCTTGCATGCCGAATTTCAGCTCAATCGGATTAGGCGTGTGGGCGCAATCATAGAGGAATACACACAGATAGACACACATACAGACATCCATCTGGAAATAGTCTCAATCATCTCAATGGTCTCAATCAAATGGCCTCGATCGGAAATATATTTAAATAGATATTTCCATCTTCATCTCGATATAAAAATGCGCGTTCACAATACTTTCCTTCGTTGTTTTATTTCCTCAATTTTTCGTCCAAAATTTTTCTTATCAATAATGACTTTAGAACGATCTCTGGAATCTTATTGATATTTGGAATCGATTGTCAAATAAGCAGTTTGAAAATGGGTCTATTTTGGTGTAACTAGCGATGAAGGAAACAAAAATTATCATGACGCAAAAAAAACATTCAAACTTCGCAATTACAATATAGCAAATATTTGGGTATTTTGATGCGATCTTTGACCTCAGCAATTATTATTTTTGCTCTTCTGGCTATTTATCCATTTACCGATTGATTTATAGGTTACTCAGTGCGTGACAGATTGTCTGCAATTGTGTTAATATTGAGTCATTATGTAAAGTTGTACACTCAATAAAATTTCCGATAAAACTAGTTTGTGCTTTAAAACCATTGAACTCGGAATACAGCGATGTGCCGCAGAATAACTTACAACAGGTATATACAAATGGAGATAAATTACAATTTTCTTTGCGATTATTAACTAGTCAGTTTACGGTTTGGACAATTATGAATTATGAGTGGAATTTTACAATTGTTATTGTAAATTATCCTTACAACAAGTCTTTGATGTAATACGCTAGGACGCACAGAAATTATAGAGAATTTGGTTTTTTTATATATTTACTTATTTGTCTTTTTTTATTTGCAGCACTGAAAAATACCAAAATAGGTACACGTAGCTATATTTAAGAATATTCTTATGGTACTTAAAACTATATCTTAAGAATATTTTTAAAGATCTTACGATGAGTCTGCAAACGCTGCAAATGGGGATGTCCTCAGATCAGCTGACGTAATTTCCAAACATTTTGTGAAACAGCCCGTAATGTCGCCCTTGGCCTGAATAAAAAAAAATCCCAGTTACAACTTGTTAATATAAACTTGGGGATAATGGCGAAATGCTCACGTGCTTGAGTAGAGTGAGTGTGGTTTCGGGTGCAGCTCATGAGTGAGTGGATGTATTATGGTTGCCCAACTGGGTTAATTTTATCTCAAAGCATTCTAGGTGACACGTTTAGCATGAATTCTCTGTAGGGGAATAGATACGTGATGACGAGGAGGAATAATGAAGCAAAATCAAGCAAGAAAAAATTTTATTATCTGCAGCCTTATAGAGAAACTTCTGTACACGCAAGACGCCATAGTCGGTAATCATTATCACCATCTTCATCATCTTCATATAAGCCGGTAGACGTCCACTGTTGGGCATATGTCTCCCTAATAGAATACCATGACGAACGGTATTGAGCCGTCTCCATCCACCTACTTCCTGCGACCGTGGAAATGTCATCGCTCTATCTCGTGGGGAGCGCGGGAAGGGAGTCCTCCACCGCGTCTGCCGGTTCGTGTTCTCCATTCAAGAACATTTTATTTCCCGTTTGTCTGTTCTGCGAGTTATGTGGTGTGCCCGATGCCATTTCAAGTTGTTAATTTTACGAGCTATGTCAGTGACTTTGGTTCTTCTGCGGTTTCGGATCCTATCACGCAGTAAACCCCAATCATGGCTCCATGAGGTTGTGTATGGGGCCTATAGTTAGCGACCACGTTTCAGTGCCGTATAACATCACTGGCAACACGCACTGTTTATAGACTTTTTTCTTGAGACTATGCGGCATTTGTGACGAGAATATATGGCGTAGTTTCCCGAACGCTGCCCATCCATCCGAGTTGGATTTGTGGGCAGATCTCCTTGTCAAAATTGAGTCTGCGTAGTTTGATCGTCTGATATACATAAACATACTGGTCGACAGCCTCAATAATATCGTTCCCATATGGGTATTCTATAATATATACTACATATAAATAATATATTTGGTCATTTCAGAAGGCTTAACATCCTCACCCTTCCTTCTCTATACATTTTAGAATGCGTTAAATTTATCTTAAAAACCTATCTCAGCTGCCGATACAATCAGATACCCATAAACACTTAACCAGGGGAAGAAATAATCTGATCTTCCTCGTCCTTCATCTAGAACATTTTAAAAGGGATCCGAACTACGTCGGAATTATATGCTACAATAAGCTACCTTCTAGTATCAAAAAAATATGCCGCGAAGGAAAATGCCCCAATTCAAAAATAAACTCGTAAAATTATATCTCATTGAAAGAGAATTGTACGACATTAACGACCTCTAAAAACTGTATGCATCTCGACTATATCTCTTTCTGTAATAGGTTTTTAATCGATTTTCAATTTGACTAAAATGTATTGACTATTTCTATTATTAGGTATGAATATATTAATTATATCTTGACTATTTTTATTTGCAATATAATCATTTATTTTACTTTTTGAAAATCGTCACATTTTTTTTTGTTCTTTTTCACATTACATTTATTAATTTTATACAAAAAAAAATATTTTTATCGGTATTTCAAAGAATTAATTATGTTCATTATAACCTTCTTTTTTCTCATTACATTATTCATTATATTCAATGTAATAGAATCACTACTTATTGAGTTAATTTCTACATATCTTCTCTATATCTTACATCTCTATCTTACTTTCTACATATCTTACTCTGTGTTTTTATCTGGTAAACTAAATGGTGCGACTAAACTTAATTCTACAATAATACCTTCTTTATTCTTACGACTAACCTTTTATGTTTTGATTATTAATAGAAGAATTTGCTCATATCACGGCCAAATGTAAATGTAATACAACTGTCTATACAACTATGTATTAGTTTTTAGGATAATAAATTATATGATTGATTGATTGATTGATTCACATATTACAGTCTGTAATAAATAATACATATCAATGCTGTATTTCCCTTATTCCCGATCATTTTGGTGTGATAATATTCTTAATAAAGAATGAGATACCAGATCATTTGGCCACATTAACTCTGACTTCCGAGCGCTTGTAACTTGCAAGTGATTAATATAGGAAGGTTTTCAAGCTATGAGCGATTGCCTCATCAGTGAATGCACAACAGAAGAGTGAAAAATTAGACAACATTTGTATAATTCAACGATATTTCATTATTTGAAATCGAAGACTATCATGGCTCTATGACGTTATAAATAGGAGAAAAATGGATTTACCTCGTGAATTTTGTAGCACCCGAACGTTATGGCGATCTTTCGTACAAATATCTTTCTCTCTCCTCCTTAATACCTTACCCACTGAGATTGATATATTTATTATATCCCTTGGGCTGATATACAGGCAACTCCATGCTATCTCATTTTTATAATAATCATTGTTTTTTTACGTTATCATTAGTTTACTTATGTAAGTCAGTTGTTATGTAATTGTACACTCTAGAATTGATAAGTAAGTGCTACTTGGATTCATCTCAATATTCATTTCATTAAAGAAAACGATGAGCCGCCTCTCTCGGCTGGCAGACTTACCCGGTTGGGTCCCATTGCAATTGCCACTGGTAGTGCGGTTTTTTTTTTCCGACTAGGATCGGGCGGCTTGGGGTTAATATTTGATTGGGTGTGGCAAAATCGTGGAGAAATACTAAAACACACACAGAGACAGACACAAACACACACTCACATACACAGACAAACACACACACACACACACACACACACACACACATATGAGATATTTCCACCAAATTTGAAACTGATTTCGGCCCAACAACGCATCTCGCACCAAATTTCAAATCTCTGAGTCCAATATTTCGAGGATGGCATGTGACTTGTGCGCCCCCTGTTGGGCCGATTTCAACCACAATCTTTTCGACTCTAGCTATGACCAGAGGATGTCTGCATGCCAAACTTCAACTCAAACGGATTAAGCGTTTGAGCGCTACCTTGGAGGAATACTCACAGACAGCCAGACACACAGCCATTCATCTGAAAATTGCCTTAATCGTCTCAGGGGGGCTCTTCATCTCGGGAAAAAAATTTGTGCGTCCACAATACTTTTTCTCCCCGTCGGTTGGTGGGCCTGGAAAGTAAAATTTAAATATTCCGCAGAAACCCACTTAACCGTTCTTATGTTCGATAGCAAGCATTGTTTCTATGGGGAGCAAGTGATTGTCTTTTGTTTAATACCGATCAGATACTTGAGCCTTGAATTATCGAGTGCTTTCTATTTTACATTTTTTTTACCGACGTTACACTGCGTTGGCAAAAAATAGATTTCCCCTGATTTTGCAGCCAGATGCTTGCACGAACGCGTTTCGCCACACAACCATTTATCACCATTGCAATGACCAATCTTATCTACTAACCGCAAGTTACGTTGTCGCCATATTCGATGCCTGCATCGGTGGAAAAAAACATGACTACCGGCCGACCTATCGCACCGTATTAATTGAGCAAGATATGTATAACGACATCAATGTAGACCCTATTAACATAAAATACCAGACACAGAGATATAGCGACGTCACACAAGCTAATAAGTTGCACTAAACTATTTTTATGACGTTAAAGGCGAATAAAACGGCATAAAGGTTGTACATAAATACGCATGGCTACTTGCCAGTAGCCTGTCCAACAGGCGCTCAAGAGTTAATAAAATAGATCAGTGTTTTTCAACATTTTTTAGATCGCGACCTCCTTTTTGGGATAAATAAAAACTTTACGCAACCCCCCCCCCCCCCTAGACTGTAAGTTAGTTCCCTCGACCCCCTTTCCCATCCTTTTAGTCTTTTCGACAGCTGCACACTGTAGGCATAGAATAAATGAATTATTTGTAGAAACGATGGCGAAAACCAAATTAATTTCAGCGAATTTTCATTTTCGAAGCTGTACCTAACTGTTTCCATATTAGATCAACATAAAGTTTTATAAAAACAAAAGCAAAACACATAATAATTATATGTCTCTTCCGAAGCTGTATATGTTGGCATATTAGATAAATATTTTTTTTGTAATGTATTTTTTTAGATAGCCTGCGACCCCCGGGGGTCTTTCCGCGACCTCCAGTGGGGGGTTCGAAAACCAGGGGTTAAAAACAGAACATTGTTGCTATCGTATTATTACATTGTTTAGGAATGGTAGATTATTTATTAGTACATTTGTTTTTTATACATTTTTTATTTGTTGTTTGGGGCTTTTCTAAGTGTCTTTATGAGCCTAGTATCACTGCGACCATTGCTGATCTATTGAGTTCGCCATCTCATATACTTCTGTGCTAAGCCTCGTGTCATTTAAGAACCGCAACAGGCTTTTGGATCCAGATTGTTTTACCTCCTCAGGTTGGAGTTAATGACCACCCAAGTGGGTGTATCTTTTACGCATCGGCGGGCCACACTCGCACATGAGGTGCAGGGGAGTTTCATCTGCCTCTTGGCAGAACCTGCACATTTTCGTGTCCCGGAGCTTTAGATTGTAATAATGGGCCATTGCTGAGTTGGCCACAAAGACCCATTCTGTTCAGGGTTGGTCACACTCACGGGTCAACACACGTCCGACGGCCTCCACGCATAAAGTGCGAGCTTGGGTAGGACTCTGGCCTTGGTCAGTTTCCCCTGGTAATCAAACTTCTGGCTCTCCTGGACGATCTGCGCACCGTGCGGCGTAAGCCAATCGACTGTGCACTCTGACTAACATATTGAGATGTCAACCACAACGGGCGAACCCGTCACCGCAGGACGTTTAACGATTCTTCGTTCTATCGACCGTGCAGTGAGCGTAGAAGACTTTGGACATTACAAATCCGACGTCTAGCTACGCCACAACCCGCAAGAAGCCAACGCCTTTACCGCGAGATAGCCAGTATGTTACCTGGCGGGCCGACACTCGCGCCCTTGCTTCCAATTGTGACCAGATTTCTCTGGTCTCTCGATTGGTTCCGAGTTCGAGGTCGCTTGCGCGGTCCTCTCCCTTACGAAACGGTGAAACGGTGTGCACCGAATCTATCGCGGACCAAGGCGTCCTTTGCCCGACTCTGAACCGGGATCGGATGGCCAATGGTCATTTCAAGAGCACTCGCCGTAAGGTAGACAACCACCCCCGCTCTATAGGAAACAATACAGTTCCCAGACTCCCCCGATTGTTAGTCGGAGAGCACAATCGATTGGCTTGCGCCGCTCGGTGCGCAGACCGTCCAGGAGCGCCAGAGGTTTGATTCCCAGGGGAGACTGGTTGACCCAGTGTCCTACCCAGGCTCGCACCCCATGCGTGGAGGCCATCGGATGGGTGTTGACCCGTGAGTGTGACCGACCCTGAACACATGGGTCATCGTGGCCACCTCATCATAGGGGGAGTCTGGAAGCAGTACTGTTTCCTATAGAGCGGGGGTGGTTGCGGACCTTACGGCGACTGCTCTTGAAATAACCATCGGCCATCCGATCCTGGGTGAACAGCCGAGCAAAGGACGCTGTGGTCCGCGATAGATTTGGTAAACACCGTTTCACCGCTTCGTAAGGAAGAGGACCGCGCAAGCGACCTCGAACTCGGAACCAATCGAGAGACCGAAGTAATCTGGTCACAATTGGAAGTAAGGGCGTGAGTGTCAGCCCGCCAGGTAACATTCCTGGCTATCTCGCGGTTAAGGCGTTGGCCTCATACGGGCTTGTGACGTAGCTAGATGGTGGACAGTTTTTGTCCCATGTCTTCTACGTTATCTAGGGAGATGGAACGACTAATCGTTAAAACTTCCTGAGGTGACGGGCTCGCCCGTTGTAGTCGACAACCCAAGTTGTACATGTGTCTGTTCAGGCCACAATTCTCCGCGAGCGCCCTCACCAGTACAGGTCACGCGATAAGAGCTGGCACGTTCACAGTACTCACACTAATGCAATGTCGTGACGCGCGACGTGACTTTCACTTGATGCGACCCATCAAAAGTCTTTCCGTCTCTCTCGCTCGCGGTCGCGGATAGTGACATTGCATTAGTGTGAGTACTGTGAACGTGCCAGCTCTTATCGCGTGACCTGTATGCGTAGATTGTTCCTATTTAGCGATAAGGCCTCACGGGCCGTCTTACGGTCGTAAGCCTTAATTAGCGCTACGCATACTGGTGAGAACATATAAATTGTTATATATTTAATAGAAACATTTTAATTGTTATATATTTATATATTATATATTACCTCATCGCTCTGTAACATATAATTGATATATAGCGATGAGGTCTCATAGTACCATTGATTATATAGTTTATGAGATTGATCAACGTCGTACTACAATTAGGCAGCCAGGACTTTACTACGAAATACAACACGTAGATGGCACTCATAGTTCCAAATATTGATTCGATTAATCTTCTGTATTATGATCAATATGGCGACTTTAGTGGTATAACAGTATGGCGACGCACTGTAGATTGCGTTTTAAATGCGCCTATACGTTATAATATTACAATAGAATAACAATCGAATTTTGAAATCATTGCTATCGTTATTTAAATATTATGTACATAAAGATGGCAATTTTTAATTTCGAATACAGGTTTTGATATATAATCATTATTCAATTTAAAATCCAGATATACTAATACTTGGCGTACTATCTGTCCATATTATTTAAATGATTTTATCAGCGTTCATAATAAATGCGATAGATCGCACTAATAATAAATTTTATTATTAGTATCAATGGTTAAATTATAGGGTTTCCAAAATCAATTCCTCTATAGGAAACCATTCATTATCAATGTTACCAAATTATTGGCTAATAGTTTGGTCGTCATCAGCGCCACCTGCATGTCGCCGACGCAGAAGGGTTGCCAAAACATACTATGGAGTTGAACAATCTAATAACGCATATAATCAATCAATATCTACCATTTTTTTATTTCAAAATACCTAAATTAAACTGACAACAGCTGCTAGTCAATGATTAAGAATGAGAGTCGATTAAGGTCAATGCTTGTAAATGATTCGCTTAATAGTTAAAGTATATAATCGGATCGTTAATACAGTAGGCATAATATAGCATTTTATTGCTATTACATTAGGGTATAATTAGAGCTGTCAACTACAATGGGCGAACCTGTCACCTCAGGAGGTTTAAAGATATTTGATCATTCTGTCTCCCGTGAGGTGAGCGCAGAAGACTTAGAACAAAACAGTCCACCGTTAAGCTTCGCCACATGCCCGTAAGATGCCAACGCCTCATCCGCGAAATAGCCTGGTATGTTACCCAGCGGGCCGACACTCGCGCCCTTACTTCTAGTTGCAACAAGATTACTCCGGTCTCCCGACTGGTTACGAGTTCGAGGTTGCTTGCGCTGTCCTCTCCCTTACGTAGCGGTGAAACGGTATCAACCGAATCTATTGCGGACCACGGCATCCTTTGCCCGGCTGTTCACCCGGAATCGGGTAGCCGATGGTCGTTTCCAGAGTAGTTGCCGTAAGGTCGACAACTACCCCCGCTCTATAGGAGACAGTACTGTTTCCAGACTCTTCCGACTGTTAGTCAGAATGCACAATCGATTGGCTTACGTCTTACGGTGAGCAAACCGTCCAGGAGCACCAGAAGATTGACCTCTGGGGGAAACTAGCCCTCAAGCCAGAGTCCTACCCGGGCTCGCACTTCATACGTGGAGGCCGCCGGATGGGTGTTGACCAGTGAGTGTGACCGACCCCGAACAAATGGGTCTTTATGGCCAACTCATTGAGAGCCCATTAGCTCCCACTTTGAGGTATGGTAGGACAACCATGAGCCATGTGAAAATGTAGAAATCCCTCTCGCGAGGAGATTACGACGGCAACAGTATGGCTCATGCTTTTGGCCTTGAATGCCAGATTGACTGGACAACACTTCGGGACGTTTGCATTCCTCTTCCAATGCACTTGGAGATACTGTTGCATGCTTGGACGACAGAGATGCTGAAATTTTATTTAAATCCCTCCCAGCGTACATTTCCAGACTACAGTTCCAGTCTATCTCGAGCATTTCGGTGTTAAAATTTCCGAGTTACTTATAACATTGATAACAATGGGGCTAAATGTACAAAAATAAATGAATAAAGTATTAAACCTTATTAAAACTTATTATTTATACATATACACCGTATCCCCGATTTAAAAGCAAACCTGAAACAGTTGACTCGTGTACGTATTAACAATCAAGAAACATGATATTTTTTTTTTTTACTTTTTCCTGGAAAAAATCTCTACGGATATTAGGATATTCTCAATAAGATGATATTATTCTACACGAAAAACTGAGGTGAAAATTATTTGCAATCTTTTTAGTTCACGTTTTGTTACCGCCAAAAGTACCTATTTAATATTGTTTTTTTTTAAAAGCGTCTCGATTACTAAGCCTAACCCAAAAAAAAGTTGTCGCTGATGTTTAACGCAGTTTTTCGTGTAGAATACTATCATATATGTAATTACAAAATCTCCTAATGCCAAAAATATTTTTTTAAGGAAAAATCAAAATATGGAAAAACTTAATTATATATGGTTTCATGAATCTACTGTTCAGGTTATACATTAAAATCGAAACCAGTTTATACATTAAAATATGCAGATTATACATTTAAAACAGTGTCTACAGACATGTAAAGTATATACCTATGGTTTCTGTTCATTTGTTGTATTTTTCTGTCAAGTACACCTTCGTATGTAAAAACATGCTCTATCGGTTATTAATTTACCTCCTATAGGTAAATGCCTTGCGGAAACAGGAGATTTTTTTAACTTTTGGTCATTGCATTTTAGACTTAGTGCCATTGCATGAAAAAAAACCTGTGTAAAATTTCAGCTCAATCAGATAAAGGGAAGGGGCGCCCCAAGAGCTTTAAAAATGGAAAAAATCAAAAACAGTTGTTTTATCTTGAGAAATATTAATTATGTATATGTAAAAGTATTGGACAAATAAATACATATATAATTTGTCCTAAAATATAGTAATATCTCAAATATTTCAGTACTTTTAAAAAAAAGTTATCTTTACTTATATTATAAAGAGGTAAAGTTTGTGACGTTGTAGGAAGTAATCTCTGGATCTGCTAAACCGATTTTGAAAATTCTTTTACCAATAGAAAGCCACGTTATTTGTGAGTATCATAGGCTATATATTAATCCGAAAAATGAAAAGACTTTTTCGTGGCAGTCGGATTTCCAAAGTAAGTCGGAAAAAACGGTCGAACGAAAATGTTTCTAACTAACGCTGCCTTAACGATGAGAGATATTTGATTAAGTTCTTGAGAAAAGTTGTAGAGCTTGATATTGCCTACAAAAAAGTCAGCCACAGTATATGTCTAACTTTTATATTTAAGTCACAAAAAGAAGTTTTTCAAATAAAAAAAAATATTTTAAATCGTTAGGTCATGTTTATTGGTCATATTATCAACAATTATGAATTATTATCAGAATAAGTAAATTTATTATATATCAAATCAAAATAAATATAATCAGTATAAATCAAAATAAATAAATACCGCCCAACGAAGTGGGCACGGGTTAGCTAGTTTATAATAAAATTAAGCTAATAAAGTTTTTATTTAATAACTTTTTTTAATATTAGCCTTATACATAAAATTATTTAGGTACTTTTTGGGCATTCAAATATCTGTCATATAACAATATGTCACTCGTTCAAATCAGTTAATTAGTTATCGAGTAAATTTAAAAAAACCCTGATACCAAGAATCGCTAATTTGTTACATCATAGCTCCTCACTCTCACGGGTTGAGAAAGTGACGTATTTTTCCTACTCGGAAAACACCACTGAATACAACGATACCACGTCTTCTTAAATGATCTAAACATCAAAATATCAACTACCCTAGGCAACTTAAATACGGTCTTCCAAGCAGAATGCATTGGCATCACCAGAGCAGCACAGGCAGTTACAGCCAAAGATGTCGGAGACCTAAGCTTGAAATTTGTCTCCGACAGTGCCTCCGTGCTACAAGCGCTAGCAAAAAATACTATAACCTCTGTCCTTGTACTGGAATGCCACAATGCGCTTCAATCCATTGCAAGGTCAAATAGAGTGACCCTGCAATTGATTAAAGGGCACAGCGACTCACTGGGCAACGACGCGGCAGACTAACTGGCCAAAAAGGGGATCAAAGGAAATAGTATATGGACCGGAACCCTTGATGCCCATACCCCAGGCCCAAATAAAAACATGGCTACGCAGGAACACCGACGAAACCCATCTTAAAGAATGGAAAAAAACGCAGGATGCAGGCAAACAAAGAACGCGGTTCCGGAAGCGTCTAAAAAACTTGCCCGCAACCTCACCAGATTAAAAAGGGACAAAATCCGTAAAGTCATAGGTACTATGACAGGCCACTGTCCCCTAAACAAACACCTGTTTACCATAGGTGTGACAGACAGCCCTCTATGCAGAGGATGCATGGAGGAAGAAGAAACGCCACAGCATGTGCTCATGGAATGCAGGAGCGTGGCAGAGCAACGGGCAAGAATACTACAATCTCCACCATCTGCGTCGGAGGCCTGTAGCAACCCAAACAGACTGCTAACCTTCTGGGACAGCCTGGGTTGGCTGGAGTAATATAAATAGAAACATGAGCCACGCACAACGGCCCAATCAAGAGGCCAAGTGCGGGAAATAGCCCAGGAAAACTAACTAACTAACTACAACGATACTACTTGTTGCCATGTATAGCTACTAATCCCTTCTATAAAAAGTGACGTGGATTTGTAACAAAAAAAGTGTATTTCACGTGTTAATCGTGCGAAAAAAAGGGATAAATGATAATTATATGCTTTTTTGTACAATTTCAAGGTTTATCTAATAATTTTTGCATGAAATTAATATTTCGCAAGATTTATGATTTATTTAGTTGTTGAGGCTTTTGGGGCAGCTTTTTCTGGAGTTGAAAGTTTACAGTTTATTTTCTTGCAATGGCGTCTTAAAATGGGCAACACAAAAAAAAACATTTTTTTCCGCCAAGACAGCCTAACTATACATGGAAAGATTGCGGCTGAAGAAGTGCTAATAGAGATGCCACTCCTGGTTTAAAATAAATGGAAAACAGCAAATAATCTAGTACTTATTGTATAAGAATATACCATATAAATTAAATAACCACCTGAATTACAAACCATTCATCGCAACAGACATTATCAGTGGTGTTATTCGTCCCTATATTTTGAATTCGCAAAAACCAGTAATGCAAGTCATTCGTGCGATGCAAAGTCCAATTGCAATTATTATTATACGAATTCGACTAATGCAGCGTATAATCATTGTCGTATACGAGTATATGTCGTATACCGACATACGAGTATATGTCGGTAACTCCGTTACATAATAAGCGACATTGAAGCTTTTATTTTCGACATTTTCTGTGTCTCCGATCAATGTCGCCTCGGGGAGGTTACAGAACTCGTTCTGTGCACAAACAAAAATAGCATTAAAACACAGCAATAAAACGATTGAGGACGAGGAGGAACAAAGACAACTGTTGATGATCTTCCTTTTAAAGTTTTTTTGAATTATCCACATTTATTCAAACATACTTATTTTCGAGCCTCCGACTCATCACCATGAAAGTTGGCACATATATGTATTTCGCGCTACGTAGCTCAAGTATCTACGCGTGTATCTTTATCCTAAGTATTCAGTTGTCTTCATTTATTATTGACAGTTGACCTTACTTAATAACCAATTCGTTGATTATGTAATAAAATTTGTATTGTGTGATTTTTTCCTGCGTGGAGTTCAAGGTAACGTAATAAAGAAAGGGATTGAGTATGGGAGCATTTTATGTCCGTTTTGCTTGTATTGGTTTCAGCACAAAATAGTGTAATGATTGTAATTATTAAAATTATTGAATTGTTTTAATTATAGCAAACAATGAGTATCATTTCTGAATTATTTTTTAAAACCAATAATATTTGCATTCATGTCGTGTTTAGATTGTTTTTTTCAATGAATCAATAATTAGTGATCTATCAAATCAAATCAATTAAATTTATCATTAGCATTAAAGATGAATATTAATAATTTATTCATTTTCAACTCAACCCAACGCAACTCAGAGGTAGGAGGTATCCTAATGGTTAATTGTTGACGGGGATATCCTGCCTAAACTGGTAGTCAGGCGGCGACGCTGTCCGCTGGATCACTTACCCGGTGCCTCGCCTAAGGCGTTGGTTTCTGACGAGCATGTTGGCTTTGCTGGACGGTAGTTTGTACTCGTCCCAAAGTCTTCTACGAGTCCTCACGAGAAATAGAACGATCGCTTTCGTTAAAACTTTCTAGGGTTGACAGGTTCCCCCGTTGTAGCCGACAACTCCAAACTTATAACTCACTACCCGAATGAAAAAAATTAATAAATAAAATATAATACATTTATTTATTTATTTTTTACATACATTTATTAATTTAACCGGCAGAAACTGAAACTGCGGTAAATTAATTATTGTTTGTGGTTATTTTTGTTCTTGTTGTTGTATATATTTATTAATTTCAGAGTACTTTTCTTTTCTTTCCTAATTTAATACTTTCTTTTTGATATTCCTGTAACCTAACCAACACAATAAAATTATTGATCTGGCAACTCCGCTGTCTTCTATTACTGATCTCGTATGTTTTTTTTTTTATTATGAATACTGATTATTGAGAATTTCTAATACTGAGACCAATTTATCATGCAAAAACTTATGTTTCCATATTTATCTCTCATTTTGGTCAACGATATAATACTGATTCATCGATGGATTTTAGAAAATCTGATAATTAAAATATATAATTGCCATCAACTATATATTTTACTACAAAGTATTCTAGGTGAAGGTCTTCAGCTGGCTTACTTAACTTGACCTGTGCCAGTTGCCGAGATACACATAATATAATAATATAACATTTGAAAAATAAAGCTTAATGTAATATTGGGTCCTTAACTATGTAATTGCTGGTTTGAGTCGGAATTTCAAATTCAAATAAATTTTAATTCAAGGCCATATTATTCCATTTTTAAGAATCAGCTGTGTTTTTGACTTTTCGTCTTTTGTTTTTGCTCAAATATTTTCGTTTGTGCAACCATGGTAAAGTTGAAAATTTGCATTATTTTCAAATATGACATTCTGTGCCGGTGTTTTCTATTACAGCTTCTTGCAGTCTGGTTATACAGTTACCGTAAATGTATACTGTCAGGAACTGCAAACAATGATGGAGAATCTCGTGATTAAATAACCGAGCCTGGTCAATCGCTCATCGCCACTGCTTATGCATGACAACGTATAACCACAGATTTCACTGCAAACAGTCGCAAAGTTGCAGGAGTTGCGGCTGAAGACTCTTGGTCACCCACCGTACTTGACAGACCTTGCTCCAATGTAGTAGATTTTTTTTCAGAATTGAGATAACTTTTTACAAGGAAAAAAAATCAACTTTGAAGAGTCGGTGAAAAACGCCTCTAAAGCATTCATTGGCACCTCCACGAGAGTTGTACAGCAGAGAAATTAAGACAATCCCATTATATAGACAATTTGGCATAGATAATGGGGGTCAATATTTCTATTAACCCTTCAGGCCTCGGCCCCTCAGCCGATTGACAAGTTGCTGTCCCAAAAAAAATTTGTAAAAATTAGTAAAAAAATTGAATTACGACACTGTCTCACCAAAACATTAATTACTGCCAAACCACTGTACCCATAATTAAAATGAAACATATTAACATAATGAAACATAATAAAATAAAACAAATTAAATTAAAATAAAATTTAAACGGGGCAGTCACGCTGAATCGTTTTGTGGCCGATATCGGCCAATCGGGGCCTGAGGGGTTAATGATGTTTCATACATTTTTTTTTTGGCCTTAAATATCTTTTATAGAACATCAACTTCATAGGTATAAACCAAATTTAAGAAAATTCTTTGCTATTTTTAGTAATCAGCATAATTACAAAAGAGTTTGTTTGGCGGCCATTTTGGTTTGGCTGTCATTTAATCAGTTTATATTTGACAGTCGTGGAGAGTTATCGATAACTAATAATATAAGTTAATCGATATAAGATAACTAATAATATGTTATCGATAACTAATAATATAAGTTAACTAATAATATAATAATATAAGTTATCGATAAGTAATAATATAAGTTAATCGATATGACAAATAATATAAGTTATCTTTAATAATATAAGTTAGGAGAGTTATCGATAACAATTTATTATGGAGCATCTAAAGCAACAAAACACCGTTTTTAAGTTATTAAAATATTTTAGTTTAATAATTGTTCAATTGTGAATACGCGAATAAAATTGACTGTTTTCTTTGCGACATGATGAAGAATATTTCGACTGGTTTAGTTAACAATCAGAATAGCCGCTGTCGGGGCCGTCAAATCCTCAAGTTATACACCAACGATCATTACACCCTCGTAGAATGACTGTATAGTGCGGCATTTTGGCGGGCAGCATCATTGAGCCATATTTCTTTGAGTAAACTTGGATATACCTACCCGAAGCAGGTCCTTTATGGAGTTGTTACCTACAACGGGCGAACCTGCCACTCCAGGAAGGTATAGAAATATTTATTGTTATTTCAACCGTGGGGCGAAAGTAGAGACTTTAGTTGGGGAGCCAGCGACAAAAAGCCCAAGCTTTGTAAAAGCTGATACAGATCAGACAGTGTTTTGGCCATAGAACACTGGGATAGAGTCAGCAGGACAGACTCCGGGACACCTGGCGCCAAAGGCGTAATTTTAATTAGTACCCCTAAAGTGTTTTGGAAAAACTGAAAATTCATCAGTAGACAGTGGAGTGTGGTGTGTATTTATTGGAAACAAGGGCCGGGGAGGTCTGTTTTTCCTCCCAAAGGATGTTACCATGAGGGAGAGCAATTATATTTATGTTTTGAAGCATCATTTGGTGACATCAAGTGCGAGCACTTCGTGCACGACGGCGTCCCTGCCCACGAGAAGGTAGCAACATTTCTCAAAGACCATAATAATAATGTATTAGAATGGCTAGGTAATTGTGCGTGTAACCAAATGAAAAACAAAGATCAAGAGGCGAGACCAAGCTCTATCAGTGGTCTGAAGGACGTGTTAAAATGGATGCCGCGTACTTCGCCAAGTTAGCTGAATCGATGATCAATCGTCTGCAAATGGTGATCAATTGTAAGGGGGCCATGACAAAATAATAATAAACCCATTATGTACAAGCAAACAACTTAATAGTCAGATTTTGTAGTTTTATTGACCTTGTCAACATATTTTTACCGGCACTGTAATAAGATTTGCTTTTCAAATTTCCCTGAATTTGACGAATAAAGGATCACTTTATTTACTGTAATTTACAAGTGATTATTTTATGGCGATATACAGTACAAATACATACTTCACGGATTTTCAACATTGATTATGTTTAACGTAAAATGTATATAATAATTTTCTCCTAAAAATACTTAATACAAAAAACTGTTGTTTTCAAATTAATACTCAATTCGTGAAAACAAATTCTGTTAAATAACTATTGTTTCTTAATTTGAATCTCGTTGCGCGTATGCCACCGAAACGATTAGGTTAGGAGGTCAACTGAAATAATATCTTATTACGCTGTTTGCATTGTCTGGCTAATTGTTGCTAGAGTTCAAATTAATTATTGTTTATTTAATCTTCAGTTGTAGCGTCATTGCTGCTTCTTGTCATAGACGTCTTACATGTCATACATGACTGCTTGACATAGCGACAGTATAGCTGGGGATTTAGTGCAACAGTTTGTATGGAACCCTGCATTTTGTGATTAAAGGCTAATACTTGGCACAATTGTTCCTTAGGTGGTTCTGAGTGGATTTAGACCGGGAGCCATCGGGGGCCACCCCGCGGGGGGCGGGGGGAGGGGGTGGAAGTTTGATTCCGCCGCGCGTCACTTTGAGCCCTTTATCTCTCGGACTATAGATACTAGGGCAAGTGGGATATCAGTTTCGGGTAACTCAATGATAACGAATTCATTTCTGGAAGAAAAAAAATACCAGTCCATAGAAAAATATGAAATAATTGGTAACAACCAAAAATCATTCACATCTTTATTTTACATATTCTAAGTTTACTTTTTAACCATAAGAGGTATCGGTATTCAAAAAATATATTTCGAAAGCCACACTTATCCTAATTACACCAGTATATATTTTATTGGACTGCCATGGTAAAAAGTGAGTAAAAAAAATATAATTCATCGCACGGCAGACCGGTGTATTACGCCTGCTAAGTAGATACGGGCATCGAGCGAAGTTTGATAAGTACTTATAGGATTATTTAGTTTCTGCGATAAGTTCGTGAGTTAAAAATAATAAGTACAATAATAATAATTAGTTTAATAATTATATTATTGTTGTTTTTTTCTATTTAATACAATAATTCATCATTCACACACCGTACCTGATTATTTGTGCTTAACATATCTTGTATACTTACGTAAGTATTATTTTTTCTGTAATCCCTACTATTTCGTCAAAAAAATAATAGTAGGTAGTATATACAAGTACATACCTTCCCATACCTGCTTAATTACATAAGGGAGGGCATTTTACCATACGTTACAATGCGTTGAGAAGTCCGTCAAGCTTCGGGGCGGCGCGGGCACTACTCGCTCTTTTGAGCGAGCAGTGCCCCCGCTGAACTGAGTGGGTGGACCAAAAGGTCCACCCACTCAGTTCAGTATATAGAGTTGTCAACTACAACGGGCGAACCCGTCACCTCAGGAAGTTTTAACGATTAGTCGTTCTCTCTCCCGTGAAGTGAACGCAGAAGACTTGGACAAAACAATCCACCGTCAAGCTCCGCCACATGCCCGCAAGAGGCCAACGCCTTGCTCGATTGGTTACGAGTTCGAGGTCGCTTGCGCGGTCCTCTCCCTTACGAAGCGGTGAAACGGTGTATACCTAATCTATCGCGGACCACGGCATCCTTTGCCCGGCTGTTCACCCAGGATCGGGTAGCCGATGGTCGTTTCAAGAGCAGTCGCCGTAAGGTCCGCAACCACCCCCGCTCTATAGGAAACAGTACTGCTTCCAGACTCAGTTCAGTAGTAAACAGTGAAAGAATTTGTCTGCCGCGCGGAGAATTATTAAAGCTCTTTGAAAATGTGTAAATTTTGGATCGAAAAAGCTATCGCAAGTTTACGGGGATGGCTTTGGACCAAGCACATGAGCAAATGAATGTAGGACCTATTTTTACACTTACATTCATCGTTACGCTAAATAGTTTGTGATTACTTCTTCATTATACAACATAATATTATTTTACACATCACAGAATTGATTGGTTTGATTGAAAACCCTGACTAAGTGGCTTCTCACTGGAGCTGAATTTATAGATACCGTTTATAGTCTTGAGCCGGATTTTTTGTATTTTGATACGGAGAACAGCGCAACAGATGAATACGGCAGCCATCTTTCTGACACTGTCGCAAAAAGGAAGAACGTTATTCTAGACCTGCAATCACCGGTAGCTACAATAAATACTCCAGGAAATCCTTTGTCGAACAGTCTCCAGAGGTACTGAAGTTGTAAATGCAGTATTCAAGATAGAAAAAGCGGCAAAGAGTTATTGATCTTATCCCGGCGGCTGAGCACCAACCGGGCGCGTCTCCAGGTGGCGGATAGGAGAACGCCCGAAGGGACCCCGGCTCGAGGGATGATACCCGAGGCCGGGTGCTCTTCGGGTAGTGGTGGCTAATACACTGTGTGTGGAAGGCCCCACCGCGGACCAACTCTCCAAGCCGAGGTGTAAGCTACCGTGCTAATGGCTGCATGGCGCAGGGAGTGTTGCGTCTCTTACGGTGCCTCCCGGATACCGGGCGTCCTCCGGGTAGTATAAGCCAAGCCCCGGTCATACGCGGCTCTGTCCGGGTGATATCGCACTACCGCGGAACTCGTGGGAACAAAAATGGATCAAATTAAAAGTACACCACCAAAAATAAACTTAATTGAAGCACTCTAGGGGGTGGCTTTGTCTCAAAGCGAACCACAGGAGGCACCCAACGCGGGGGCGGGCCCATCAAAAAGCCCACCCAAAACCCGCATTAGATATAACGGCGCCGCAAGGCGTCGCTACAAAAAACTGATGAGAGAGGGGCTAACTGCTAACCCCCCGAGCCTCCAGTGCTAAGTCTAAGCCGGAGGACGGGACTGCAGAGGCCCCTGGGGCTCCTAAACGCCCCAGACAAGGGCCAAACACCCCAAGCCCCTCCCATCAGGCGACAGGGAAAAGACCGAAAGTCTCCGACCAAGGTTCTTACGCCCAGGCCACAAAAGGACTCCTCAGGCTAGCCCTCATAATATGGGGCTACCCTGACAAAAAACTTGAAGCCGGCGACATAGAAGCCATCCGGGACAAGATTGTGGACGCCATCATGGAAATTCCTGTTGGCACTAAAACACCATCCTTTACCGGCAGCTGGGAGAGGGACGGTGCAATCGTCTTCTCGTGCGCAGATGAGGAGACGGGGAACTGGCTCAGAAGCCTTTCCACGGACTTACTCGTCCAAGGTGAATCCGTGTGTGTGCTGCCGGTCGATGAGCTGCCCAAACGCCATCGAGTGGTGGTCCACGTGGAGGAGCCCAAGTACACTGTCGAGAAAGTACTTCTACTCCTCGACAGGCAAAACCCAGGTCTGAAGACCGATGGGTGGGCCGTCGCTAGGGGGAGCACGAAGAAGGATGCCTCGAGCGTCCACTTCGCCTGTCTGGTGAGCGACTCCTCATTGGCCACTCTCAGGGCCTGCAACTTCCGACCCTACTGTGGGCTAGCACGGGCATCCGTAAGGCTGCTCGATAATAAGCCTAGGAAGGAGTCGGACGCAGTGGAGGGAACGGAAGGAGGTACAGCAAAATGAACCACCTAAAAGTCCCCATAATCCAGATCAACTTGCACCACAGCAAAAGCGCCTCGGCGATATTAACCAGGAGCATGGCTGTGGCGCAGACAAGTATAGCACTAATCCAAGAACCTTGGATTGTTAGGGATACTATAAGTGGATTAGGAGGTTGCGGAACCATTCATAAGGCCCAACCGACTCGGAAACTCAGGACCTGCGTGGTCACTAAGGGCGTCACAGCCACTTTTCTGCCACAACTCAGCGGCGATGACCTAACGGTCGTTTTAACAAAAATCAACTTGACAGGAGACAGAACGGTGGATCTACTCATTGGGTCAGCATACATGCCTTATGACTCCACTGACCTGCCACCGCAAGAAGATATAACCAACCTAGTGACATATGCGAAACAACGCGGGCTCCAACTCCTTCTGGGTTGCGATGCGAACTCCCACCACGTGTGCTGGGGTAGTTCCAACATAAACCCGAGGGGGGTAAGCCTGCATGACTTTATCCTAGGCAATGAACTCACCATCCTCAACAGAGGAACAGAACCTACCTTCATAGACTCAAGAAGACAGGAGGTACTGGACATCACGATCTGCACAAAAGAAGTGGCCGACCTGGTTCAAGACTGGAGGGTCTCAGATGAACCCTCAGGCTCGGACCATAGGCAGATCCATCTAACGCTTCGGCACTCATTGGAAATTCAGTGGGCTCGCAACCCTAGAAATACCAACTGGGAAGGATTCGATAGGGACCTGGCTATCAAGCTCACCACGGTTCCGAATCGATTCCACACCAAAGAGCAACTAGAAACAGCTGCACTATCACTGTCTAATGCCGTTATAGACGCCTACGAGCAGAATTGCCCTTTGAAACAAAAAAACCTCTCAAAAAAGGTCCCATGGTGGAACCCAGAGCTGACCAAGCTCAGGCTTACGCTGAGAAGGTGTTTCAATAGGGCGAGAAATCACAACACTAACTCGCAACATCTTTGGGAGGAATACAAAAACGCCCGAAACGAATACAACAAGGCCATTGTTAAAGCCAAACGAAGAAGCTGGAGGGACTTTTGTGAGAGCGTGGAAACAGCTTCCGAAGCCTCCAGGCTCAACAAGATCCTCAGCTCCAACAACCGCCCCCAGCTGGGATGCCTTAAACGACCAGAGGGGGGACACACAAGCGACACCAAGGAAACCTTGAAGCTCCTAATGGAAACACACTTTCCGGGCTTCCAGGAATCCTCACACCCAATTGCCGCAGGGGAGAACTCCAAGAGGCTCCACAAGCCCAGGGAGTGGGCCCTTGCAGCCAAGATAGTTAATCCAAAAGCAGTAGAATGGGCCGTGAGCACCTTCGACCCCTACAAATCACCTGGACCGGATGGAATATACCCAGTCCTACTACAAAAAGGGTTAAGCCAGCTGCTGGGCCCTCTAACAAAGGTACTCAGAGCGAGCATAGCCCTCAGACACGTCCCTCATGCCTGGAGCAGCGCAAGAGTCACGTTCATTCCAAAGGCAGGCAGGAACGGCCACATCTTTGCCAAAGACTACAGACCCATTAGCCTCACCTCCTTTCTCCTGAAATGACTGGAGAGACTAGTTGACGGCTACTTGAAAAACAACCACCTAGCTCTTCAACCGCTTGCTGATGCTCAGTATGCCTATAGGGAGGGCAGATCTACAGACACTGCCCTACATCACCTGGTGAGCACAATAGAGACACAGTTAGCGGCGAAAGGTTACGCTCTGGGAGTATTCCTGGACATCGAAGGAGCATTTGACACCACATCATATGCAACTATAAAAAACGCTATGCACAGACGAGGAATACTAGAGACCATTATTGACTGGACATTGAGTATGCTATCAAATAGGAATCTGACCGTCTATCAAGGCGACACCTCCATCACGGGAATCCCTGCTAAGGGCTGTCCACAGGGTGGAGTCATCTCCCCCCTCTTGTGGAGCATCGTTGTAGATGAACTCCTAATAGATCTACAAAACCTAGGCCTCTCTGTCTACGGCTACGCTGATGACGTGGCCATAGTAGTCAGAGGAAACTTCCTATCAATACTTAAGGAGCTCATGGACAAAGCACTTAAGACCACCCAAGACTGGTGCCAGGCCAGAGGTCTATCCGCTAATCCAAGCAAGACTAAGGCCATGATTTTCACCAGAAAATACAAACCCGAACCCGTTGAGTGTCTCAAGCTCTGGGATAAGGAGATAGAATACGCTACAGTAGTTAAATACCTTGGAGTCTATCTAGACCCAAAGCTCAATTGGAAGCACCACCTCGAGCGCAAGAGAACAACCTTCTATGCCTCGTTGTGGACGTGCAAAAGAGTCATGGGAAAAACCTGGGGGTTCAAACCCAGGGTCGCCTTATGGCTCTACAGGGCAGTACTGCTGCCTAGACTAACCTATGCTGCAATAGTCTGGTGGTCCAGGGTGAAAAAGCTTGAGACAGTAAAAATGCTTAAAAGCCTTCAAGGTAACTACCTGAGGGCTGCAACTGGCGTCATGAAGACCACCCCAACAGCGGGATTAGAGGTGGCACTCTGCTGCCCGCCTCTGGACAAGCTCATCATCCACTCCGCCAGACTTACAGCATACAGACTGAAGTGTTTGGGCGAGTGGAAGCGTGGAGGGCACAATCATCCTGAGCTAAACCTCCTCCACAAAAGCCCATTCACTCTGACCCAGGATCGACTACGGAAAAAATTTTCGGTAGAGAAATCCTATAAAATCCTAATCCCCACCAGGGAAGAATGGAAAAATCCGCAGTGGCTTCAAAGCCACAACGCAGACGCCTGGTTCACCGACGGCTCAGGAACAAATGGACGTTTTGGGGCAGGCGTGTACGGACCCAAAACCAACCACAGAATCAGCATCCCCCTTGGACAATACGCTACGGTTTTCCAAGCCGAGGTACTTGCCATATTGGAATGCATAAAACTACAAAGTCGACTTGAGGTAAAAAACAGACAAATCCTCATCTGCTCTGACAGCAGAGCAGCACTGGACGCTCTGGCTAAAGCCACCACAGAATCTTCTGTGGTCTGGGACTGCATGCAGGAGCTCAACAAATTGGGAAAATCCAACAAAATCACCCTAATGTGGATACCGGGTCACCAAGGCATACCCGGAAACGAAGAGGCCGATAGACTGGCAAAACTGGGCACACTGGATTGCCCAGTGGAGCCAGCTGTAGGGGTCCCCTTCGCTACAGGTAAGATCAGGGACCATCAGACCGGGGAATCATCAGGGACTGCTTGGAGCAGGAACATCGGGCTTCCTGGAAACAGAGTCAGGGATGTCGCCAGGCAAAAGCCATGATGGAGCAACCACTACAGAAGAAAACCAAGGCCCTACTTGACATGAGCAAGAAGAACCTTAGAACCACTATCGGTCTCCTCACCGGACACACGACCCTTAGAGCTCATCTCTTCAACCTTGGCTTGACCGAGAGCAAGGATTGCCGAATATGTGGCGAGGAACCTGAAGACAGCATACACATTGTTGGCCGCTGTCCAGGGCTCGCCGCTAAAAGACACAGTTTACTGGGACGAGCCTTTCTCGAACCCAGCGATCTGCCCAACTTGAAGGTCAGTGACCTACTTAGTCTGGTAAGAAGTACCGGGCTACTAGCTGACAATTGACCTAACCACACAGTGGGTAGTTACAAAAGACCTTACAGATCTAGGTGACATCAAGGGCTGGAAACAAGCCCCCCACTCCATCTACTACTACTATTGATCTTATAAAGTTATTGCTCTTAAATACATAACATTTGTATAGGAAGATTACATACAAACTCTAAAAAAAGTTTACCGGATCCAACCAAACTCAGTAATCTCTCCTTATACAACAAGTATAAACACAATATAATTATACAAGTTATTAAAACACGTAAAAAAAGAGTGAGAGCAAACCGAAAGCAAAGATAAGAGGCCTTGAGAATGACTGCAGTCTATTCAGAAAACTTTATATTGCAACCTGTAAGCACAGAGTAGAAGATCTCGATTCATTCTTGGCGCAAGAAAACCAAGCCAGTCTTCTAGCATATAAATTGCGGTCTGGAACAAGGTCAGACCTACTAAAATCGATTACCAGTATTTTTGGCACTGCAACCATTCAAAACGCCCCACAAGTCTCATCGAATATTCTAGATGGATCTGCATTAGTCCACATTCTGAGTTCTGGCCATAGGAAGACTTTGGAGAATAGGTACACTAGTATGTATACCATTTCTTTGCAAAGAACTTACATGGTTTCAAAATTAGATATGGTTTGGGACATATAACAACGAAAGCATAAAGAATATTAACAGAGGAAAGGTTCAAAGAACACGGGTCACTGCTACGACGAAACTACCTAAAGGTTAGGTCAATTTGATGATGAACAATTCCTTAATTAAGATTTGTTTGCACTGACAACGGCAAGGACGTTTGCAATATGGGTGGACCAAATATTATAACCAATATCATACGTGATACAAAGCGCACGCTTCTTCGTGGTTACGTGATACGTAACCACGAAGATGTGGACACTCGCATGATGTGCATGTATCTGACAATGTCGCTCGTGGTTTGACAAAAATTATGCTACTGACTGTGGATACTGACTTCGCAGACCAGCAGCAGCAGAAGTGCAAATTACAACAATTATCAAGCTTGGGGAGCTGTGAGTGCACAAAGGTACTGGAAAACACCACCAGTACCTCTGCTCTCATGATATTGCGATTGCCTTAGATAAAAACTATAATGTATGTTTTATATTAAGTAAGTATAGATAGGATATATTAGGTATATAACATTTCATAACATTTACATCTTGTCCAATTGGTGGCTAAAACCCGCTCTTGGACGTGGCAAAATATTTGTATTATTAGGTAGTGAGTCTAATTACTGCTCTAATCTTTACTTAGCATACATAGGTTGTTAAGAATTTAGCTATTAGATTGAAAAAATAGTATCTTAGAAACTTTGGAACCTACTAAAAGTTATTTTATTGTAAAATTTAAATGGGTACCTACTAAGAGTTACTCATCATACTGACTAAAATAGTCAGTAAAAAGTTAAATAACCAAAATAGAAGCCTAATAATTGAAATAGTCGATAATTCGAATAGGTTCGAAAACGTATTAAAAGTTACTGATAGTAGGTAATACCTATACAAAGTAGTCAGTAAAGTGTTAAATAATGAGATTAAAGTTAATCATACATTTAAAAACTAAAAGTACAAATTCATCATCTAAATTGACATCAAATTTGTAAAGTCATAGCCCTTACATTTTTCACTTATAGGGCCACGAAGAGCGAGGGTGTTGCCCCTGTTTCACCTGAAATGAAATGAGAAATTTGAAAATGGGCATTCAAAAGAATAGCCTATTTTCAGTATTTTAATAGTTTCTTCTATCAATTAAGTAATTATGGGTAGGTATGTGCTCGTATCATTTAAACTACTTACTATTATTTTTTCAACGAAGTGGTAGGGATTGCAGACAAATTAATACTTAGGTATTTAAGGTATGTGCACAAATATCAGTTAGGTACGGTGTGTGAATGATGAATTATTTTTATTAAATAGAAAAAACAATAATAATATAGTTATCATAATAATAATAACGATTGTACTTCTTGTTTTTAACTCACTGGCCTATCGCAGAAACTAAATAATCTTATAAGTACTTATCTAACTTGGCTCGATGCCCGTCTCTACGTAACGGACGTAATACGCACGGTCTGCCGTGCGATGAATTATATTTTTTTCACTCACATTTTACAAAAGCAGTCCAATAAAAAATATATGTCTGTAATTTAGGTAAATGTGGCTTTCAGAATATATTTTTTTCATACCGATACCACTTATGGTTAAAAAGTAAACTACGTATAAGTAAAAAAAAGATGTCAACAATTTTTGGATTTTACCGATTATTTCATATTTTTTCCATGGATAGGTATTTTTTTTCTTTGAGAAATGAATTTGTTACTACTGAATTATCTGAAAATGATATCCTACTTTCCCTGGTACCTATAGTCCGAGAGATATAGGGCTCAAAGTGATGCGCGGCGGAATCAAATTTGCACCCCCTCCCCCCGCCACCCCCGGGGTGGTCCCCGATGGCTCCCGGTCTAAATCCACTCAGGACCACCAAAGGAATAATTGTGCCAAGTATGAGCCTTTAATCACAAAATGCAGGGTACATCGCACTAAATCCCCAGCTAGTAGCGCGTTTAGGTGATCCACGATTCCCGCCACCAATGCCATATGCAAGACATTCGTCCAGGACAACGGCTCCGCCAACTCAACGAGAGATCTAGCGCGAATATCATTATCAGGCACGAAGAAATCTATTTGGGCCAGTATATACGCACTTCTACTTTAACATTCAGTGTCCTATGCACGTTCATTGCGAAATGTGGATAATTGCTCATGTAACCAATGTGCACAGGCCTAATGCGGGAAAAAGTTACTTCTGTTATAACAGTGTCTTGACATGACTTACGTGGTTCTCATCAGTAATTTCAAGGTAATGATGCGCTTTATCCTAGCAAAAAACTACATATGTAGTTAGTTAGGCTTTGAAGACATATGTAGTTAGGCTTTGAAGACAATAAGCTTAATTTGATTTGAATTATCAGCCTTGTAAAATAATTAGAAAATGAGGCATTTTCGGTATCTAATCGTAATTATTTTTCACAAATATTTCAAGAGCACATCATTACTCTAATATTATTACGTGATCAATGCGTGAATTCGCAGCCACGATACTGTATGTGTAGTAACTCCGCTCAAGATTCCTCATTTAATTACATACCTACGGAATATTTTATTTGTAATCTGTGGAAAAAATAACTAATAACTATGTCGTTGCTTATTAATGATCAAGTGAGCGTCGTTTATTTTTTACTCTGGAAAATATACTGTAACGGTTAAATATAGGAAAAATTTTTAATTGGGTTGAATTTTTAATTCCGGACGACAACAATAACAAACTACATTACAGCTGATAATGAAAAATCAACAGATAATACTTTTTTGCCCATAATTAAAAAAAAATAGGTACCAGGTGGGACTTATCGCCGCTTGGACCCTTCTCTTAGGCCCATTAATTTGTTAAGAGATTACCAGGCAGCATTATAAAGGACATTTACTTACAAATGTTAACCTAAGACTATATAAAATTGACAATATGTATTAACTTTATTTGTATATTTATTTATTTCTTATACTTAAAGCGACATGAGACCTCAGATAAATATCCGAAATAGGCGGACACGCGAAGAAAAAGGCGGGTTCAATTGTGTAAGGTTTGACCAATATAAGTCCAGAGTCGACGAAGCGTCAAGCACAGACTCCACCTCCGATCGCGCCGCCGACCGGACACATACTAAAAGTTGGAATCGAATCGAATATGGGTCGACGGGCCCTGATAGGGTCCGTGACGTCTTCCACAGGCATTCTGCCTTTTTGTGGGGTTTCGCGTGAGCCGGACCCATTGGCCCGGCTTTCGGGATATGGCGTCGCAGGGCTTTGCGCCCTGCGGCAAGATTCAATATTAGGCGCTTAGGCACCATAAACTTTCGATCGCAGCGCTAGCACAGAATAACTGTATTTACGCAGTGGTGGTCTAAGGGTGTTAATAGTAAAGCATATTTAGCGTAACTCTCAGACCGCTCTCGCATTTTAATTCACTATAATTATTTTAGGGCCTAAATAAGAAATGTGTCTAAGCGCGACGCTAGAGAATTACCCAGTCAATATAATTAAATTAAAATAAAACACACTCACCGCTTACATTGTAGGAGTAATCGCACCTAATAGTTTTCGAAATCAATTTAAAGTCCTAAAGTCCAAGCAATGAGCAACTTTTTTGAGTCCAAATTGTAAATTTGTTCCTTGTCAAGGGATTCGCTTGGAAACTTTTAAAAAAAATTGCTTACATTTAAAAAAGAAATATAAATCTAAAATTCTTCAGATATGGTGGTTTCCAGGTATCATGCTACCTTAATAAAAGTTTTTTTGTCTGCTGGCACTGCGAGACGCCAGTGCCAAGGAAGGCATATTTTATAAATACTTAACAAACAAAATTTTAAAAAAACTTTTTAAAAAAATTGCTTACATTTAAAAAAGAAATATAAATCTAAAATTCTTCAGATATGGTGGTTTCCAGGTATCATGCTACCTTAATAAAAGTTTTTTTGTCTGCTGGCACTGCGAGACGCCAGTGCCAAGGAAGGCATATTTTATAAATACTTAACAAACAAAATTTAAATTACTAATAGAAAAAAAATATACACTTAATGATAAAAATATTAATCTAATATGTGAAATATAGCTAAAAAATTATCATAATACCCAAAATAGACAAATACAATAAACATAATATTCAAATTCAAATGGTAATCGGAGAAAATAAACAAAATAATTAAATTAAATGACAACACATAATAACAGCTACATTAAAAAAACATATCCTACGTCAAAATACATTTAACCAGTTTTTCGGGTTTTTCTTCCCAGCGCAATTATACCATATACACTTATTTTCTTATTAAGTTTTTGGCTATTTAGGTCGATGTACTGTTTAATTTATAGATTAGAACTTTTCTATTTAATTTATCAAATGTAGCTATATTATGATATTTTTATTTATGCATTTTTTTATCTATTCGGTAGTATATACGTCTAGTACGACTGTGAGCATGTGTATGTTTGATTAGGGTAATAGGAGGTCATGTGGACAGTGTAAGTGATCTGCCTGATCAGTTATTTTATTGGTTTTCGAAAATCTTACATATTTAGTCTTACGCACATTCAGTGACGAAATATTGCTATAAAGCCATTTCTTTACTATCTGGAGGCCAAACTGGCATTTACTGAACGCTATCTTCCAGGATTTACCATTAAATATTAGGGCAGTATCATCTGCATAAAAGACAGCCTGCCCACTTGGCACAGGTAGGTCGGGTAACCATCCTTTATAATAAATAGGTTGAGTGTTTTTTTCGACACCTCAAAATCGATGTTTAGGTACATGAATCATGCCAAAAGTTATATCAGGTGGATTGCTTTGCACAAGAACGGCTACAACGTAAAATACATTAGTGTATTCATTCACACTTATGCATTTATATTAGCAAACTAATTTCGTGTCGTTCTCTTACTAACGGTATGTCGCGCCTGGATGCTTGGAATAAATACATATATTCTGTTTAATGTTGTGTCCGGATTAATATTAACAGGCTATTATGATATATACTAAGCATTATTTAAGTAGATACTAGATACTATGTTATCATGTTTTTCATTTTTGAATAAAATTCTGCAGGCGTCCAGCTTTGATGAAAATAAATGAATAGTTTAAAAAAAACCTTAAAAACACGCTTTTATAAATGCACGTAAAAACCTTTTTTGTAGTCTCCGTTTTCTTTGTGTTTCTGTTTCTTATTTTGTAGTTTTTGCCATATTATTCCCACAAGTAGTGGACAATTCAACGGTCGATCCCCCCAGAGGTCTGTGTAGAGGGGCATGGTTATTTACAACAGGGTTTCGCCCGGTTCCCTGAGGTGACGCTAGCGACATGATATTATTAACCACCCTCATGCCATTCAGTCCTCGGCACGTTTCTCACCTTGGCTTGGGTGGGATCTTCAACAACCTACTACCCTATTTACACTTCAATATACATCGTATATAGATATATCAATATTATTCTATTTACACTCTCCATGTACAGGTCTATATACATTTTATACAGGCACCTATGTCAATATTTACACTATTTACACTCAATATTTACAAGTCAATATATAATAGTTATGTTATAACCTTGAAACCTGATCGTGTTCAAAGTCATTACGTGACCTTTCTCACAAGTGCAAACACGACTATGACACGATATTCCATCATGGAATGCCAGTTCCTGTCTTCCGGCTTCATCATCAGACCTTAAAACTTAATCGTGGTCAAAGTTCATTACAAGACCTTTCTAACAAGTCCAAACACGGCTATGATACGATATTCCATCATGGAATGCCAGTGCCTATCTTCCGGCTTCATCATCAGACCTTGAAATCTAATTGTGGTCAAAGTTCATTCCAAGACTTTTCTAACAAGTCCAAACACAGCTATGATACGATGTTCCATCATGAAGTTCCAGTTCATATCTTCCGACTCCATCATCAGATCAGTTCGACAGTACCATATTATTGTATTGTCATCAGAACTACATACAGCTGCCAATTTTCATAACGCTACGATCCTTGGAAGATGGTTAAATTAGTTACCTTAGATTCTATTACATAGTTAGTTACATACAGGTCGACCTAATAAAAGCGTATTAAAAATAAACGGTCACGTTAGGTATAACCAAAATAAGCATGTAAAATCAATTTGACTATACCAAGAGTAGGGATTCCTACCAACTGCCTTATTTTATAAATAAAAATAAATAAATAAATAAAATAAATAAAATAAACTTGAACTACATATTAAATTACTATTATTTCCATCACAAATTTATTTTAAATTTTTAGCAAGCTTTGAAACATTTAATTTAATTTTCTTAAGTCGACTGTTTGTCATCATGGGCATTTATTTGGTCATTCATTCTTACATACGTACTATAGCTGTGTATAGGTTCGTTAGGTAAGGCATTTTTTTTCTTTCAATTTATTAAGTACTCGTACAATATAATGTCTTTCGCAACGATATGTCAAGTTTAGCATTGAACAGTTTGTACTTCGACAACCTCAATTAACGCGTCATAAAATGTGCTCAAATCGATTGCGCAAAAAGTGATAGATGCTTAAAGCGGGTAAGAGAATCGCTGGAGATGAAGAATATTTTGATATTTTAATAGGGTGTTATTTTTTAAAATACTATACAATTTAGTTCTGCTCCAGTAGGTAGGCTTTCCTACACTTAGATGCGTCATTGCGTCTAAAATGTTAAGTAATGTAATTATTTAAGAAATATTACCTATCATGATAGTGGTGACAATATAATTTAATTTTAGTAATTTATAATCGGTTTGAAAACTATTGAGAAATAGAAAATAATCTGATAATGAAAATCGCTGATCAAATAAAGAGCACGATGTCTGTAGCCATAATTATTAACGCAATAATATATTATTTTTGATAATATAAATCAGCTGGTAGGAAAAGCTAATTGATGAAAAAATAAATGAAATGTCGTGGTAAAAAATAAATGAAATTCTCTCTCTCGTTACTCCTTCAAATCCTTTTTCAGCCACACTATGTTCGCGTGGACTGACGACCGAATTTCACGCAGCTGCGCTTTTTTTAGCAACAGTTCGGTTATAAAAAAAGGTCAGGGACAAACTTCGATAAAACTGGAAAAATAAAAAGTGTCGGTGGATCCTAAAAAATAATGAATATGAAAAATTATCAAAGTATGCGATATTTCGTCCAAGGCCTACTGCAGCATACAAATCAAAGCGAAAGCCAAAGCAGAAGACCTCAAGGACGAAGACGCATGTCCTGTTTCGCTACTTTACGTCAATGGTATGGGAAAGTACACAATGCTTGTACCGAACAGCAGTCTGCAAGATACAAATAGCCAGAATGGTCGCAAACAACCGCAACGGAGAGGGTACATGAAAAAAAAGAAATATATTTTTTTAAACGAATACTTCGGCTAAACACAATGTCTTTTTACACGGCTGCCCAAAAAAAGGATTGTTAAATACGTAATTCACAAATATTTCATTAAAAACCCTTTTATTATTTGAGCGTATCACGATCGTTTCAAGACACCTGCCGCAGGGCACAGTGCGAACTTTATTCTTTTACAAAACGTGCCTTTTCACCGCGAACATTTTTTTCTCCCATCTTCATTCCTTTTTCCAAATACATCAGTTTATTTTTTGAAATGGCAGTCGTGTATTATTTTTTTAATTTTTTGTCCTTGTTTATACTTTTTGATATTTTGTTTCAATGTTATTTTTTTCTAGGGTTGTTTATATTTAACCGTGACTGTTTTCTAAATGCAGGCCTTTCATTATAATACATATAAAACACCGAATATCTTTGACGAAATATTAATAATTTATTTACCTCTTATAAGCATAATAATAATAAATGTGGTCGACGTCAAATTCATTGCAATGTTCCTGTTATCAACGTTTATTAGGAATAAAAAATACTTCATGGCGCATACACTATAAATTGATGAGATCGCTCATCTCCTTTTTTACGGTTATATTTACAAGTTTGTTATTATTTTTTGCGTTTTGGAATATTGATTATCAATTATTGCATATTGTTGTCATAGCACTCAGCGAGTAAAAACTATTATATTCACGACTGTTAACTACAAACAATAAGCTCTGTGGTCGAAAAACTAGGATTTCCGCGATAAAAACCCCCTGCTAACTTCTGACGTTTAAATCCTTGTCATCTTGAATTTACGGGAAAAAATCGCGACAATTAATCACAGAACGTGCGCCGACTGTTAAATTAAAAAAGGAGTCATTGACAGAGCAAGGTTGGCTATAAATGTTCGTTACATTTGCAAAGATTTTATGTGTTCCTGGAAAGTACGCAGTACATGTCCGTTAATGATTGTCGGCGACCATGGATACGATGCTCACTTGATTTGACGGCTAGAATAACTAACGTTTAGCCTGAACTTCAGAACGTATAGGATTGTAATATCAAATATTTTGTATGACTAATCATACCTAATATCTTCTTCAAAAATGTAGTATTATACGTAACTATTAATAACAATCGTAAATATTACAAAATTAGAAAAATATTTGATTCACACTCACTGATATACATCCAATTATTATTTTTTTATGTTGTAAATATATTCTATATAAATATAATAAATTGCACCATACCTATAGTTCACGAAGTCTTAGTGGTTTAGTGGCAGCCACATCAGTATACTCGCAAAGTATACTGATTTGGCTATACTATTTTACCTCATTAATGACTTATGGACTATATTGTTGGGGTAATGCTGCAACCAGTGAAAGAATCTACCTCTTGCAAAAGAGAGCACTGCGCAGGGTGTATCAGGTAACTACCAGGACCTATTGCAGGTAATATTTCTGTTAGGCAAGCATAATTACTATGTTTTGGCGTTTATATACCAGTGCTTTATGAATGTCAGACAGCACCTAACAGAAACTGAAACTGACGTAATGTAAGGTTTCATAGGATTATTTAAAAAAATTAATCTTCAATGTCTTAAGCGGAAAAATATCCATAAAAAATAACCGATGTTGATTTATGATTTTATGAATATATTTTTTTTAAATAACATACATTTTTGTCAATGTCTAATCAAATAAGCTGATAAATCCTCTAAAAAGGTTAAAATCATTCAGGTTTCTTTAGTTTTTCAGTGAAATGCAGAAAAAAAATGCAAAAATATTAAAACGGAAAACTAATCGATGAAGTTTTGATGATATTTATTGGAAAACTTGAAAACTGTGAAAAAAATCAATAAATAAACGTTCTTCGACTTACAAACTTTGAGACTAATTAGGTTACGTTTGAACAATAATGTTTTAAATGGTTAAAGAAGTCAGACCAGCATTTTGGCAATTTTCAAATGCATTTTTGAAAATTTTCGCTGATTATCAAGATACTTTTTAAAAGTTTAACAAAACGAGACTTTATTCAAAATATACTTTAAAGTCTGATATATCGATATATGTATACATTAAACTTAAATAATTAGTTAAAATTGCTACAAAGTCGGACCACGTCATGATGTTTTTCGGATTTACCTGTGTCCTCGGCTTTGTTGCTTTGTTGGCCAATCCATTTCCTTACTGGCCCTTCTCTTAAATGTGTGTCATTTTACTCCAACCTTTTTCCATGAAGAAAAATAATGAAATTTTCTGTCCACAGTTTATGCATCAACTGTATGGTACAGTTATTAAAAGGTCATTTTTTTTTTGTTTCTCTGGAGGGGGATGCATTAGTTAGAATTATTGTAAAAACGTTAGCTTTCGAGGTTCTGATCTCATGAGGGGACCTCAGCCTCACTGATTCACAGGGGGCTGGGATAACTACCAAAACTCATTAAAAAGGGCCATTTCGCCTTTCAACTTTTGTGTCCTATTCGGACAAAAGGACACAAGATTTGCGATGCCGTACCTAATCTCACTATTAGAAAAGGATGACCATTTCAACCCGGTCGATCTTACGTAACCAGCAATGTCGCGAAGATGCTCTTCTTCGAGGTTTGATTACCGTCCACTGGTCCAGATCACTCCAGAGCATGGCTGCATGAACAATAAATATTGAAATAAAAGCAAGATATCAGATCTCGGAAATGTTACAATTATTTTTTTCGAGGAATTGATTAAGAAATCTAAAATTTTAGACCCATTGTTAAGGAATGAATTGATAATAAAAATATCTCTTTATTTTCAGGTTCAACCATTAAGAAATTCGGACAGACTCTAGACAATACAAAGGTACGTTTACCAAATAAGAATTTTAAATAAGCAGTATATTTCAGGGGTTTCCAATCTCTTAGAGAAAAGACCCAGATACGCATTTTTTTTCGATTGTGTATAGAAATTGGATTGATTCTCCAAGATTTTCAAAATTGATACAATGCAGGGGTTTTGATTCTTGGTGATGCAGTCTCAGTTACAGCAGGAAAAAATCCGCTATAACATTCTGACCAAGAAACGACAGGTGCCGATTATTGAACGCTCGAGAGCTATGAATCCGGGTCACCAAAATGAACGCTAATATCCCGGAAACTAAGAATGGGTGTATGTCACATAATAAAAAATCTTTTTCCACAGAACAGAAATAAAACCAAAAACAAATGCCATAAATGCTTAGTTCGATTTTCAAAAAATAATTTCTTTGGTTTTTAGCCTTTTTGGAGGCATTCCGATACAGCTTTCAAAGAGTTTTGCTTCTTTTATTGGAGCAACATTAAGTAGTCTATAATTTTGTTTTTTTATTTTAATACGCTAAAGTTCTTAGTTTCCAAGTTATTATGGACTATATTGGTGACCAGGATTCAATTCTCCCGAATATATGTTAATAGGAGAGAGGGGAGGGATTAGTTTTAGTTGGGAACGCCAAAACACCACACCGCATAATCAAAATCAAAGGTGTAATGACAAATGTTCCAACTATACATTTTATAAGAATAGTTAGATAAAGGTCTAAGGTTAAATTTTGATTAAAGTTTTATTTAATAATCTTGTATTGTAATATGTAGAAAAATATCAATTAAAACAGGCCAAAATAGCTTTACGTTATTTAGATCATAAATAAAAACGGGCCAAAATGGCTTTAGATTACGATATTTCAATTACATATCCCTGTCAATTTGTGTAAGTAGATGAACAATTAAAATAATTAAAAAAACTGTCAGATTTCCTCAATTTTTCAGCAAATTTGCTCAATATACAATATTAAAAATTGTTTTTTTTGCGGAATATTAAAAATATATAAATATAAATCAACATAAGATGGGTGTCAAAAACTTAGTGGCTAACATGCAGACTTGTGAAACAACTTGTGAAATAGGTTTTTTAATAGGTATTTGTTGCGTACGATCCTTATGGACTCATCCAATTTGTTGTATGCCCTGGGGCCTATACTCATCAGGTGTCTCTTACAAAAGCATGTTTACAATCGACGGACGCCTAATATATCCACCACGGATCGTCTTGTTAGGAGCACTGTTGCCTGGAGCACTTGTTGCGCTCTGTTATTTTGAAATTGAATAAAAAACCGCCAAAATTTTAAATACAGTCTTCCTTCAAGTACATCATACTCTTCAAAATGTTTTTTAGATAGGCTTGCGGGTAATAGTTTTATTTATCAGCTACTGTGCCGCCTCTACTGAATCCATAATGTATGCTAGGCAGAACCATACATTAATATGTATGCAAGGCAGAACCTCGCAGAAACTTTTGTACATTTAAATTAATGCGGACATTCACTCGAACCATACCAGCGGTAGCACCCTTTTATGCCTACCCCGAATACGACTGGCAATCGTACAGAAAGGCTAGGCTACCTTAGCACAAAATTCTACAATCTACTCCTTACGACTGTTAAACAACTGGTGAAAGTAATATTTTAAAAAACATCAAGGAGATGCCGATAGGCCACCTTTCCATGTTCTGGCCGAATTTGAGGGCCATGACTTTTCAAATATAGTGCGCATTTAAATTACCTAAAAAGTAGAGCCTTATTGTCTGGTTATATTATTTGGTCTCATATTTGTACTTTTACTTTTTAAATTCATGGTGTAGCTTTAATTTGATTATGACAACCTGAATATCACGATGAATACCTTGTATTATCTATCTATTCGAATTATTTACCTTTTCCAATTATTAGGTTTATATTTTGATTATTTATGCTTATATTTATATTTTGAAAATCTAGTAGTTAAATTCTTGACTACCTATGTATGTTAAGTAAAGAGTAGTTACGAAACTCACTACCTAACACAATTATTTTAACACGTCTGAAATCGGAATAAGTCGCCGGTTGGACACGACGAAAATGTAATGTAATGTAATCGTTTTGAAGCAACCTCCCCACCCAATCATCCCGTAACTCAAGGTTCTTTGACAAACGACATAATAGAAACGACTTAATCCAATTGTGCTGAAATGTGGTATTCATGAATCATTTGGTCTTGGCAAGAGCTGACATTGTGCTTAAAGTCAGTCCACCAGGGGGCGCACTAGTCATATGCCATCCTCGAAATATTGGACTTAGAGTTTGTAAAGTTTTGGTTTAAATATTTCATTCCGCTATGTATTTTAATCAAATATTAACGCCGAGCTGCCCGAGGCTAGCCGAGAACCGAACCGCAGCTCTCGAGGCCGTTGAGTAACGGAACTTCCGAGAGAGGATGCTAATCGATTTTATTTATGACATTAATATCAGTCCTTGGTTACTTGCCGGAGAAGTGACACAACCGATTTTTTAATGTCGTTTCGATCGTGGATGAAAACATTCGGTGTTTCTCTGCTATAGCTTAATTTATGGTTTGATTGGTTGATAAGGTTACAGGCCAATGAAACTGCTTGTAAAATTCTACTGGAGAGTAAATGTCTCATCGTTAATAACGATTAAAAACCACATATTTGAGTTTGCGATATAGGCAGAGTTGGTCGATTTGGCCTGCGGGTGCTTATGCGAGATTTAATTGATTCGGAAAATAACGCAATATTCATGAGCGGCCAGACGGTCGTGATTCAGAGTTAAGGATTATACATATAACTGAAAGTTATCGCTCTACAAATTTCAGGAACTATGCTTTTTATTCCTCGTATCTTTGAAACATATAATGTAAGTATTTAAATTTCGAGAGAAAAATTGTGTATAAAAAAAAATATTTAGTCTCTTATGGATTATGATTCTTTCGCAGTAGAAAAATATGTTTTCACGATGTAATACTACTTAAGGTAGAAATTAATATATAAGTATGAAAGCGTATAGGAAACGATAAGACTTCTTATAAACTAGATAACAAAAGTCTACCATGGACATCAGCGGTCCTCAACTTCACGCGGTAAATCCGTTTTCATTTTGTTTATAAAACACAAACCACCGCGATAATCTTCGATTTAATATGAAATGACTTCTGTTGTCGAAAATTTCATATTGAGATTTGTCAAAAATCATCACTTAAATCCTTATCTTCATTAAAATCTTATCTTCATGAAAAACCTCATTAGCAAAATCTAAAATGGGAAAGAGTCGCCATTTACGTTCAATCACTATTGTAAAGCCAAGTAGCGACACTGATATTAAGACACCTAGAGTATTAATGAGTTTTTTTTCCTTTACAGTTAAAAAGTGACAGATTTATATAAGTTAATGTAACGTAAGACCAATGTTTTTTGTTTCATCGCCGATTTTTATATCTTGATTTGTTGATACGATTGCTGTGTCTTTTATTATGTCCACCAAAGACCCCCCCCCCCCCCCCGCCGCCCGATTTTTTTTGAGTAAAAAATAAAGTCGAGAAAAATTGCCAAACAGGGAGAATCCGCGACTTATGCACCTTATGTCAGGCACGTATCCAGCTGGGGAGGGGGGGGGGGGAGGGTATTTGGGATTTAACTCCTGAAATCTTGTGTATTTTCGTTCCATTGTACGGTCAAATTCAAGTGTGGTGGGTGCCGCGCGCTTTGTTTTAAGCAAGGCAGCTATTACGGCACTAGCCTCGAATATCATTAATTCAAAGCTGATGCAAAACTGAGTATTACTACTGAATTACCTGAGCGAAAATACCATGGTAATTCTAAGATGGGTTTCCGGCCATGCAGGACATCGAGGGAAATAAAAAAGACGGGAGCAAAGGGAACGTTATACGGCTCTGAACTTTTCTGTGGCATACCAAAAAGCCTTGCAAACCTAATGCTCAAAAAATATGTTTAGAACAATCCGTCAACCACTGCAACAACACGCCAGGGTTAAATCATTCTAAAGCGCTAATCGAAACTTACGACCGTAAGACTGCCCGTGAGGCATTGTCGCTGAATATGAACAAGCATACTAGTGAGGGCGCTCACGGGGCCTTGTGGCCTGAACAAACACATTTACAACCTCAAGCTCCGGGACACGAATATGAGCAGGTTCTGCCAAGGGGCAGAGAAAACTTCCCTGCACCTCATGTGCAAGTGTGGCCCGCTGATGCTTAAAAGATACACACACTTGGGTGGGCATTACCTCCAAACTGAGGAGTTAAAACAATCTGGCGCCAAAAGCCTGTTGAGGTTCTAAAATGACACGAGGCTTAGCGCAGAACTATAGTAGGTGGCGAACACAATATATCAGCAATGGTTGCAGTGTTTCAAGGCTCGTAAATACATTAGAAAAGCCACACATAACAAATAATAGAAAAAAGGCCTTTCTATGTATTGCGATAGTTTTAATAATTTGTCAGTATTTGTAGTTCTTATGAATTTTCCGAGATTTCTAAGACTTGACAAAATAATCTCTAACAAAATACTCTCTAATATTAATATTTAAATTACCTTTAATAATTTTAATTATTTCCTCCTTGAATGCATTTTTGATGGCTCGAGCTATGTTCTTCGGGACGTATTCCGCTGTTAGGTAAGTGTTTGTTTGTTTGTTTATTCGCTTTATTGTGAAAATGTCACAATGGGCGGGTTTATTGTCATATGATATCCTCTTACAATCAACCCTACTATAACGTGTTATATGTATGTGTTCGTGTAACATGTCTGTAAGTGTGTGTCTTTTTATTGCATTCGATCGACAGAATTGAAAATGCAATTCCGTTAACCCTTGGAGTAAATGGGTATTTTCATGGATGCATCTGTCTCTTTTGCAGGATTTTCGGCGACATCGACCTTAAAGTACCTACTATAACTACGAAACTACTACACCAATCATAAAAAGAACAACTGCACAATGATTGCATTGAAATTTCGAATATAGAATATTGAATTATCATTTTGTAAAACAATTAGATAATTATGAATAAATATGAGAACGTCAAAGAAGTGAAAAAAACGCGGAAACAGATCTGGTCGTATCATACTCAACGGATAATTGTTTCAGAACCAGATTTGGTCGTATCATACTCAAGGGGTTAATTTGATCCCAACGAAAATTGGTGACCCAGCCGGGAATAGAACCCGGGACCTTACAATGTAAGATCAGACGACCTAACCACTATGTCACCGGGCCGTGTCGTTTATTGCTAGATCATGACTAACATGAAACCGCCCGGTGGTATAATAGTTAGGTCACCTGATTAAACAAACAGGTAAACAAGCAATCAGCAGTTTATTTTTTTCTATAGAAATATATTGGTTGATCTTTGTCTTTTTGGTGTTTCGACTACATCATTTCGTGTTAGTCGTAGATATAAAAATCCTTTGTTGATCGTCATTACCACAAGCAGTAGTTCCACATTAATACATGCGAGGGTTCTCTCGTATATACATTCTTTATTTAAAAGTCTTTTTAGCATAAATACGCAGTTTACGCAGACCTCGCAGAATGCACTGCTCTTATTTGATTCAGGTATTTCCTTGTAGCGCATAAAATGCGCACTAAACTTATATCCATCCACAGGTAAATGACTCAATAATGCATTCGCAAAAATAGCCGCTCGATATTATTATTCGGTTATCAAAGTTACTCGACGTCATTCGGTCATTCTTGTGCTTACACAGGTCCAACGACCAGGTCACGGCCATACGCCGAAATTAATTACTTTATTAAATGAATTCATTAACGATCGATTATTTAATAAGCGACAAGCGTTTACATTTACTTACTTACTTGTCAGCCTGTCTCCGATTTTCAATTATTCAATCATTTATTGTCTTAATAAATAAATACATAACTGTGTAGTCATTCTTTCATAGTGTCATATTGAATTATTATTCTATACCATTACAGGGATAGTTAAAATAAAAAAAGACATAGCGATAGCATATTTTATAAAAATCTAAATAATAAATATTATATAACTATTAAATATAGTGAATAAGAAGTAGTAGTTATAATAAAAAAAAAACATAGCGACAGCATATTTTTTAAAAATCTCAATAATAAATATTATGTAATTATTAAATATAGTGCATAAGCAGTAATAGTAGTAAACGGAGTGGGGGCTTGTATGCAGCCATTGATGTCACCTGCATCTATAAGATCTTTTGTAACTACCCACTTTGTGGTTGGGTCAGTGGTATGCTAGTAACCCGGTTCTGCTTAACAGTCCATACAGATCACTGACCTTCAAGTTGGTCAGATCGCTGGGTTCGAGAAAGGCTTGTTCCAGTAAACTGTCTTTTTGCGGCGAGGCCTGGGCAGCGACCAACGATGTGTATGCTGTTTTCCAGGTTCTTCGCTACGTATTCGGCAGTCCTTGCTCTCGGTCAAGACAAGGTTGAATAGATGTGCTATAAGGGTCGTGTGTCCAGTGAGGAGACCGATAGTGGTTCTAAGGTTCTTCTTGCTCATGTCAGAAGAAGACCTCGGTTTTCTTAGGGAACGTTTGCTCCATTGTGGTCTGGCGACATTCTTGGCTCTGTTTTCGCGGTTGAAATAGGACGCGTCCCGGATGTACTCAATCGCCGTTTGCCAATCGGTCTAATTATCATGGAAAGCCAGAGTTTTGATATTCTGGAGAACCGCATCAATAATCCGCATCATGAATATGAAAGCGTAGTTTCATATCAAAGAATATTACTGAAGCAGCAAAGCAACAAAGGGTGTAAGAAAGAACGAAACATCTTATGCGGCGCAATTGTCATTCTTACCTGCTCGGGCTAGTAGTTCTCTACAGAATAGCGGGCGGCGACGATACAGGAGTCGTCACGGTGTTCCCTGCTACAAACAAGGCAATAGCGACCGAGCTTAGGCGGTATAACCTAACACACAGTAGGGCAACTATCTGGAAGAGGCTTCAGTGGCCTGGAGAGCCAAGTATACTCCGAACGTTCTGGTGCAGAAGGCAACGGGAAGCCACTGCACTATTTTCCCTAGTACTAAGCTTCATTTGGATTGGACAAAATGAAGTATGCAGAGCTGACTGCCAACCTTTACTAGTTGGAGAGGAACCCAAAGAAGAAAAAGGGATAGTTAAGTAATTACACTTGGGATCAATGAATCCGGGTCATTAACATAAACCTCAATATCTAGCAAACTAGGAATGCTAGTTTATTCAAATAAATAGTATTTTCTAGAATATTAAATACTACTCCTGGATGTCTGTGCAGTAATGCCATCAAAAAAGCTAAAAACAAAATAAATTATATTTTGAAAATCAAACCACGAAATAATTGCATTTGTTTTTGTTTTGTTTTTGTTCTGTCACAAAAAAAAAGTCGTACCTGGTATTCAACAACCATTATAAATGTGCTAATTATTGAATGTCGATGTCCTCCTCATCGTGATCCGGCGACGGTGACCTCTTGGTTGACAGGACTTCTTCTAAGATGCGCGCGGCGGTGATTCGTGGGGTTTATGCTGCGACCCGGATTCAGTGCTCTCGATGATTGTATATTACGAAAATAGGTAAATTAATGTACCGACATATCCAATGCGTGTTTTTACACGACTGCCCAACAAAAAAGGAGTGTAATGTGTTCAGGGTTCATCCATGTATGTTTTCCGTTTCTTTCTTCCAACATAACATCTAAACGCTCGAACCGATTTAGAAGTGTGTAGTATCGTTATAATATTTGATCCCGAGTGTCATAGGGTACCTTAAGTATCCAAATATTTAGTAAATAGTTATCTAAATGTTAAAATCTGTAAATGTCAATAAATTAACATAAATATATCAAAGATGAAGATAAAGCATCTGTATCTAACACTGCACGAAATGTGTTTAAATTTATTCGGACGAGTATAAGTTCGACAGGTAGTTTTTATCGACGATCGTATTCATATTCCGCTCTAACGTATTGCTCTATCTCGTTCGCTTGAACTAATTTCAGTTTTAGCTCAGAAAGAAACGAAATCGGGCCCATTGTCAACATATAAATTAATCAATTCTATTTCCAAATGCTGCCCACCTCAGACTTATTCTTCTGTCGGTACTTTGCCGAAGTTTAGTCTACCGAGCTGGATGTTCTGCTCTAGGTATACGTACATGTATTCCTTCACAACCGAGGGTAACATTCCTGACGGTCACCGGTCTCGGGTCAACACGGGCATTAAGCATAACTTGTTTTATCTATGTTCATCAGAAGACTCACGGGTTGGAACGCCTCGTTGAGGTCGTTCAGCGTTTTCTGGAGTTCCTCCAGCGTCTCCATGATGACTTTGTCATCTGCAAACCTTAGGTGCGGGATGCGTTCCCTGTTAATACAATACAATACAATTTATTCTACTCCAGTAGGAAGGCATTTCTACACCTAGATACGTCATTGCGTCTAACATTCTTAGTGATTAAGGGAAAACAACTATCGTGAAAGTTGTGGCTATAAAAAAATATTTTAAATATTTTATAACCAGTTTGATATATTCCTGTTAAATATAAAATAATGTAGTAATTAAAATTTCTGGTTAAATAAAGAGCACAACGCCTTTAACCATAATTATCAAAGTGATAATGTAATGGCCATGAAAACAGAGAATCGTATATTAACATTATAAAATTAAAATTTACCAGCAAATATGATCTTCATTGATAAAAATAAATATTACGCTCTTTGGCAAATGTCAGGAAATTTCCTTTATTCTATTTTGAGATTCTCTTCGAATATGTATTCATCATTATCCAGATCTCATAATTATCAAAGTGATAATGTGATTGCCATGAAAATAGATAATCGTATATTAAACATTATAAAATTAAAATTTATTGTCAAATCTAGCAAATATGATCTCCGTTGATAAAAATAAATATTTCGCTCTTTGGCAAATGTCAACTATCAGGAATTTTTCTTTATTCTCTTTTGTGATTCTCTTCGAATATGTATTCAGCGTTATCCAGATCTTTTAAGTCGTATACAGGATTCTTGACTAAACTATTAACTATATATTTTTTAATTGGTGCTCTCCAAGAATTCTGATATGCGCTGGGACTTTATTATAGTAACAGAGACTTTGGTGGCGAAAACTGTTGCGCACTTTGCTAAGCCGGTGCCGATTAAGATGTAAGTCAATTTTTGTTCTGGTATTATGTTGATGGATATAACTATTCGCCGAGACCTCCGATATTTGTTTACGAGCGAACATAATATTTTGGTAGATGTAGCAAGATTACATCGTAATGATACCCGACTCGATGAAAAACGGCTTACACGAAGATCTTGGAGAATGTTGATGCCGTATCATTTTCTCTTTACCATTTTGAAGACATCCCTTGGGGCATTGGTGAACAGTTTCGGGTAAATAACAACCACTGTCTCACTCCTTTGTTCAGTCTAATCTCGGTTTGGTTTTGTGGTTGTGTGCTTGGGCGGTCATAATTGCGGCTACATAAAGGATACCAAGACTAACGCTTCGCTAGAGCGGTAATCTACTTGACAATGCTGTAGCAGGGATGCTCAAATGGTCAATCGCGAGTGCTTTTTAAGTTAATCTCGAGAAAGAAGTTTTTATGATATCAGTAAATTGGCAAATATCGCATCTTTTATGAGTTTTCCTTTTCCATGTAAAAACATTGAGAAATCTGCTACTGAAATAGGAAGTCAGTTGAACATGGACTCACCTTCTGTTGAAAATGAGGCTGTGCAGATTATATCTCATATAGATATCAAAACCACTGCATCAGATACAAAATTCTGATCTTTAATATCTGAATCTAAGGCAAATCGCCCTTCAGTTAACGGCAATGTTTGGGTCTACTTACTTGTGCGAGTCTGTTTTTCTGCAACGAAGATTAAGTCAAAATATCGCAATCGGCTAACTGACGAACATATGTCATCATGCTTGCGATTAGCACTCGGTAATTACGTACCATCTTATGAAAAGTGTGCTGAGACCATGCAGTGCCACGCTTCAACATCCAAAGTCATTATTTAGTTAAGCTTAGAATAATTTTGAATAAGTATGAGTTTTTTATTGACTTTTTAGAGCAGATGTACTCCTACCTTGACTAAAAAATGCATATTGCGGAAAAGTAACTTCTGTAGTTTCTACTAATTCTACGTGGATTCATGGCCATAAAATTCTGCAAAGTTCCTATATACTTATACCTACCTATCGCTATCAGTTCAAGTTTGATCACATCTGCTGTAGGGGTTCCAAAACTGCCCAGTTGTCAACTGAGTCGAAGGCCTTCTTGTAGTCGACTAATGCCAAACAGAGCAATTTCTCGTACTCTTTGGTCGTCTGTATAGAAACCATATAACATCGATGTATATACCGAAAAAGTTTTTCGTCATGAAAATAAACCATTAGATCTTTCATTAGAATTTTCTTGTTTTTCATACAATAGGTTTTATTTAGATTAATTAACTATTTCCATCCTTTCATTCAATTCATTAATTAATAAATTTGAATAACCAGACGGAACGCAACGATTGAGCTATGCTAATTTCAGTCATAAGGAAACAAAGCCATCCGGTTAAATTTTATCAGAAAGAATCATAGTAAGTCGTAGTTAAAAAAAACTGTCTTTTTAACTCCGCGACACAATAGAATAAAATATGGAAAATAGTTGTTTTATGACAAATTCTCGTCTCGTGTCCTACCTGTGTCGGAAGAAGGTTGCATGAGTGATGTTTTCCGCATTGAATACCTATGAGTTTGTTAATGAAGAATATTTACATTACGCGCTGCCGAGCTGATTATTGTTATAGTCGACGAGTGTTATAAAAGTAATAAAACAATAACAATAATTTATAAAATTAAAAAACAAAAGGACGCGAGACAGAGAGGCATTGCATTCTGAATTCGATATTTGAAAGAAAACAGAACGAGAGCTTTTCCTATGTTATGCATGAAACTCGCGAAACTTGTTCATGCGCCGAACACATCCGCTTTTTGGGAGTCAATCATCGAATCGCATAACTCAATGGAGGGCTTCACTTGGCGAGGATGTTAAGGAACAGATAGCACCGGGGTCCCATCTCCCCTACACTACCTGGCGCAGTCTCAACAGACTGAGGGTGGGTGTGACAAGATGCCGGGCTAATCTCGTTCGCTGGGGCTACGCAGAGAACCCTATATGCACATGCGGAACGCTGCTGGATGAAGACCACCTCCGACCCTGCCCACAACTGTCAACCTCTATCACACACCAGGATCTGCAAGAGGCAAACGATATGGCCATCCAGGCCGCATATTTTTGGAGAGAAATGCCCTAAAAAAGCCCGGACACGTTAAAAAAAATTGTTGTGCATTCCGAATACCTCGATTTCTGTTACTATATAAAAATGGCCTGAAGCAAATTCGATGCGAGATCAGGTGTTCGTCACCAAACAGGCAAATGCAAAAGATGTACTTACAAGTACGACTTCAGCTTTGAGCGAGGAGAGTGAGAAATAAATGTTATTATATGTTAAATTTTAATGCCGATTTTATATTATAATTGCAATTATTTTTTATGGTCCACATTTTAAGCCATTTTAGTTCTGTGAACATTCTATTTTTAAACTAAGCCAAATGTATAAGGAACATAATATGTTGTAATAGGAGGTCTATTCTACTTATGCTTTTTGTGCACGCCATCGAACCGTACAATCCCCGTATAAATCTGAGTAGTAGTTTCAGAGATACAATGCAAAATGTATTAGAAACATATGTGGCAATAGGGGAAGGGGTACCGAGAGATAGAGTCCCAGGCGGAAAGCAAGAGTGAGCGTCATTGCATTCTGCATTCGATATTTTAAAAAAAAACACCAGACTAGAGACCCCTCCACGTGCTATGCATTCCTAATACTTCCGATTGCTGTTTCTATATACAAGAACAATAATAATAAAAAAAAATAAAACACGACTGCCACAAATAAAAACATCATCTTGCACCATGAATAATGTCAGCTCCCATACGGCTAGACAGAATGGAATCCGAAAAACATAGAGCTCCGAAAAACATAGAGCTCACGAGCTATCCTCCATACAGTTCCGACTTGACCCATTGTGACACCTTCTCGTTCCCAAAAATTAGGAACCAATTAAGCGGTCAACGATTTTTATTGCCAGAAGAGGCTGTGGAAGTATATGAAATACATGTTTCCGAGGTCACCACGGAGGTGTGGGATTACACCACGCCGGTGTTTATATGTATATAAAAAATGTATTAACGCTCAAATGAATATTTTGAGAAACTATAACACATATATATCGTGGGCTGATTCAACGATATGGATAAGATGTTATTCTGGCTTGCAAAAGGGCTGAACTATGAAGATGTCATTGTCTACGAAAATTATTGAAAGAGAGCTACATCTAAAGCTGTCAACTACAACGGGTGAACCCGTCACCTTAGGAAGTTTTAACGATATTATATCGTTTTATCTCCCGTGTGGTGAGTGTAGAAGACTTGGGACGAAAACAGTCCACTGTCTAGTTAGATCAAGAGACCAACGCCCTACCGCGAGATAACCATGTTAATCAGCCAGCGGGCTGACACTCGCGCCCTTAATTCCAGCTGCAACCAGATTACTCCGGTCACTCGACTGGCTACGAGTTCGAGGTCTCTTGCGCGGTCCTCTTCCTTACGAAGCGGTGAAACGGTGTAAACCGAATCTATCGCGGACCACGGCATCCTTTGCCCGGCTATTCACCCGGAATCGGGTAGCTGATTGGTCATTTCACCGTTGCTGAAGAACAGCCGAAGGTTAACAACTACCCTCCCGATCTATAGGAAACAATACTGTTTCCTTCTCCCCCGGCTGTCAGTCGGAATGCACAATCAATTGACTGACGTTGCATGGTGAGCAAGCTGTCCAGGAGCGCCCGAAGGTTGACTCCCAGGCGAAACTGGCCCGCAAGCCAGAGTTCTCCCAGGGCTTGCACTTCTGCGTGGATGCCGCCGGGTGGGCGTTGACCCGTGCGTTTGGCCGACCCTAGACACATGTGTCCTAGTTACCAAACTGCATCATGCCCCATTAGCTCCCATGGAAGGAGAGCTGTATTATTATTGTGGAAACCAAAAGAATTAAATGGTTATTCATTCAATCCATAAAGCCACATTTAAATGGCGTAATTGAAAACGGACCATTGGGATAATTTCAACGCATCGAAGGCCACTCGTGTAGGCTACAATTATCAGCAATAAACTGCTACTTTTATCGTAAAAGTAAAAATTTACGATTTCTCAGTAAAGTTGCATCGTGCCATTTCGCCACTGCTCTTCGGTCTTTATGTATATTGACGTCGCTGAGTTTCTTGGCTGATCATTGAGGATGCATCTCAGAGAAACTTATGTTGTAAAATGGACCGCAAACTCACTAATACTCTTATATATCCCATCAAGATGCAATCTGCTGTACAATTAAAACAAAGAGTAACATCATCACTAAGTTGGAAGGAACAAACTTGAGTTGTATACATAGACGTTTCCACGGTTTTAAATTGGGTTGTCACACTATATTTTGGGGGCTGTTTCTACGTTTCCAGACTCCCCCGGAAATTAGCCGGTTGAGCGTGTAAAAAAAGTATAATAAAAGATATCATCCCTTAATAATTATAGCGGTTGCATACAACCATGTTTACAGCATGGAATAATTAAATTAGTAACGACGGATAGAAAATAGGCCTGAATTCAAAATTGCCATAACTAACTGTTGCATTAGAGCGCGCATCCGCACCTTTCCATCGTCACTAGCCCCATAAATGCAGTTTCAAAATATCGGCAGGCTAAATTGCACTCAATTAGATTCGCTAACTAGACGTGGATATATGGACATTTAGTTCAGATAATAATTGGAAGTGGCGTTAGATTTTAATATGTGTTGAACGAAGCATATCGAAACGACGATAATGATAATAGAAACCCTACCGTCTCGGTAAGTTTCGTCATCTTATGATGCCCTAAAAGAAAATGATTAAGGACTTACTCATATTTATTACTATATGCGTTGATTATAGTATTAGATTGCTGAACGCGGTAGTAGATTTTAGCTACCCTTCTGCGCCGGCGATAAGCAGGTGGCGCTGATAGCACGGCGAAACAAATAGCATGCTACCAACGCTTAATTGGAATAAGGAATGCTACCAACGCTTAATTGGAAGCACCACCTCGAGCGCAGAAGAACAGGCTTCTATGCCTTCTTGTGGGAGTGCGAAAGAGTTACGAGAAAAACCTTAGGGTTCAAACCTAGGGTCGTCTTATGGCTCTACAGGGCAGTACTGCTGCCTAGACTAACCTATGCTGCAATAGTCTGGTGGTCCAGGGTGAAAAAGTTCTAGACGAAAAACATGCTGAAAAGCCTTCAAGGTCTGAGCCTTCAAGACTTCAAACCTGAGGGCTGCAACTAGCATCATGAAGACCACCCTAACAGAGGAATTATAGGAGGCCCTTTGCTGCCCGCGTCAAGCTCATAATTCACTTCGCGAGTGGAAGCGAGAAGGGCCGAATCATTCTGAGTTAAACCTCCTCTACAAAAAACCCATTCACCCTGATCCAGGATTGACTACTAAAACAAGTCCTATAAAATCCTAATCCCCACCAGGGAAGACTTGAAGAATCCGCATTGGCTCCAAAGCCACAATGCGGACGCCTGGTTCACCGACGGATCAGGAACAAATGGACATTTTGGGGCAGACGTGTACGGACTCAAACGCAATCACAGAATCAACATCCTCCTTGGACAATATGCCACGGTTTTCCAAGCCGAGGTGTTTGCCATATTAGAATGCATAAAACTCCAAAATCAAACTCTGACAGCAGAGCAGCATTGGACGCTCTGGCTAAAGCCACCACAAAATCTTCTGTGGTTTAGGACCGTATGCAAGAGCTCACAAATTTGGAACCCGGCCATCAAGGCATACACGACAACGAAAAGGCCGCCAGACTGGCAAAACTGGACACACCATGGAATGCCCGGTGGAGTCAGTTGTTGGGGTCCCCTTCGCTATAGGTAAGAAAATCATACCAATCGTTGGTCGCTGCCCAGGCGTCGCCGCAAAAAAAGACACAGTTTACTGGGACGAGCCTTTCTCAAATCCAGGGATTTGCCCAACTTGAAGGACAGTAATCTGTATGGACTGGTAAGCAGTGCCGGGCTACTAGCAGACCACTGACGCAACCACAAAGTGGGTAGTTACAAAAGATCTTATAGATACAGGTGATGGCATATGTGCTTTAGACCGACGAGATCTGAGTCTTCGATATATGTATACTAAATATATATTAAAGATAGATAAAAGCAAATTCTGCTCTCCGACTCGTCACAAGTCTTTCAGAAAATCAAAATGCCTCACTAAAATATACGCTGGTTTTTGAAATGCCCTATCGTTGAAGTTTTTCACGCTTTATTTGGTGGAATAGTTTTTCTAGTCTTATTTTGGTTGTATAGTTTTTTGTTAGTGATTCATGGATTAACCATGCGTTGGTATACAGTTAATCATGGTTAACGTTGGACATAGTATTTTGGTTCATTGTATCCCCCCCCCCCACCATCCGATCTCGTTTGTTTAATATAACTTTTATATTACTAACGCTACACGGTCTAGGACAAGTGGGCGCGGCCAACTGGGCGCGGCCGACTGGGCGCTGCTAACTGGGCGCCGCCGACTGGGCGCTAGGCCAACTGGACGCAGGGACAACTGGGCGCGAGCCAAGTGGGCGCGTGACAGGTGGGCGCCAAAATTATATTATGCAATATATTTACATATTTTTTTATTGTGACTGACGAGAAATATTTTTATTGCTACAGTATATAAAAATTAACTAATGGTGAAACATTAACTTCTTAGCTATACTGTGATACACCCGTTTCAGAGCTAGCGGTTATATGGGATTTAATATTTACATAATAAATACTTATTACATTTAGCGAAAAATATGAAAAAATATCATAAAATGCAGAGCTTTATATTTATGGTCACGTATATATTTCACGTATATAGGTTGGCTGTAAAATAAATAAAAAAATAAAACGATCAATATTATATCAACAGAGCATTAACTATTTTTAGTCTTGTAAATTATTTGAGTAAATGTATTTAAAGGCTTTCATAGTATATATAATACTTTCTATATATTTTTTGATATTTTGCACTAAATTTATTATGTAAATGTTAAATCCCATGTAAAAGCTAGCTCTGAAACGGATGTATCACAGTACAGCTACGAAGGTAATGTTTCACCATTAGTTATTTTTTAAATAGTCAGTCACAATAAATAAATATATAAATATATTGCATAATATAATTTTGGCGCCCACCTGTCCCGCGCCCACTTGGCTCGCGCCCAGTTGTCCCTGCGCCCAGTTGGCCTGGCGTCCAGTCGGCGGCGCCCAGTTAGCAGCGCCCAGTCGGCCGCGCCCAGTTGGCCGCGCCCACTTGTCCCATTCCGAACGCTACATACACCAGAAATATGTTTTAAGGAGTGTGTAAAGTATATTTAGAAAGCTAAAATATTAGAATTCTTGTAATGCAGAAATAAAAGATGTCAAACGAAAAAATATTTCAGTTTTTTTTTTACTTTTGCCACTAATTTCCAAAAAATCACCTATTACGCTGCCGTTGTGAAAGCGATCGCCGCCAACTGAGGAGTGGGTCAGGCAGCCCTTTAGGCATCTAGATAGCTAGATTGGACGGATCAGCAACGTCCCATTTGTCAAATATAGGCATGGCTAATTGTGTACCAGTGGCTAACGGTTGGCAGGGCCGGCTCTAGGGTTTTTGGTGTCCTAGGCGAAAACAAAGTCTGCACCCTCGTTAAAGTGCCTTCGGCGGGGTCTGCCGATCCGATCTTTGGAAAAACGTTTTTGTTAATAACTGTTATAACAAAGAATTTGATTTTATATTTTTTGCTTAATTACTTGGGGTATGTAAATAAAACGAATGTCAATTTTACATAAAATACGATTCACGAACTGACTTGTTGAGGGTCACGTCACTTCACGCCGAAGTGCGGAGATGCCGCCTCACTACAACCCTACACTTCGCACTCCGTTACGCACAGCGATGTTGCCAAACTGCGTAGTGTTACGTTAGGGGATACTTTCCCATTTTCTATGACAACTTCAATAAAATAAAATATCCTTCACCTTTCATTAACTAGTAATTCGTCTGCCTAAGCTAGTAGGGCGCAGAAGTACTAATTTTTTATTGCGCCCTAGGCAGCCGCTTAGGTTGCTTATTTGGATGATCCGGCCCTGACTGTTGGACATGCAACCCTATTGTCAACGCTTCTCGCTATACATAATTTAAAAGCATGTGCGTATAACCGCCTACTGCTATTGTAAAATGTGTGTGTGTATGTATAGATTCTTGACTATTTCACTTATCACTTAACTGATCCCGTATTGCAAAGATCATAATTTGCGAAACGTCTTTGAGGATTGCACGGCGATTCACGATTCACGGCATGGCGAGTTGTCAGCGCGAGTCGCCTGCCATTCACACAAAGTAGACGACCTTCAGCGCCATGCGATTTACGCTACTTTACACAAAGTGCTAGCTATGCCATAATTCATCTAGCTATGCTGTGCGAAAGGCTCGGTACGCCAGCGCTGCTTGCGATCACAGGTGACCGGTCTAAAACCGAATCACTAACCTAGACACTTTTAGTTGAGGAGCCAGCGACAAAAAAGTGCAAGAGATTTGGAAAAGCTAATACTTTCAGACCAGACAGGACATTCCGGGACACCTGGCGCTGGCTTACTAGGAAAGGTATAATTTTAATTAGTACCCTCGAAGTATTTTGGAACAGCTGAAAATTCATGAGTAGACTGTGTATGCAATGAAGAACTCGAAATATATGGTCAGACTGCTTCATAATCGAACACGTGGCGTCAGCATCTCCATACAGGTCACGCATCGGTCTATGACGCATCGGTCTACTGCAGCGCAATATGTATAACGGTCGCAATGGCGCAATATGGAGGCAATACAACATAACGCCATGTGTTCGATTATGAAGCAGTGTGATCAGCTTCGATTCTTCATTGCTGATGAATTTTTAGGATTTCCAGGGGGGGGGGGGTACTACTCTTAAAATTACACCTTTCCTAGTACACCAGCTCTAGGTGTACCGGAATCTGGACTGCTGACTCTACCCCGGCATTCTATGGCCAAAATAAGGACTGATCTGTAAATATCAGATTTTCGAAAACTCTTCCACCTTTTTCTCGATGGCTCTTGGCCTATTTCGATGTTTCCCGTCTCTCTCCGACCCGTGGTTTAATAGATGGCGTTTCGCTTGCATACGCCTCGCGCTAATGCATGCTTTTGTTTTTTTACGGGAAGATGTTTCAAAAGATCTAAAACCGAATCACTAACAAAAGTTCGTATAACAAAGGGCTACTATTTACACTCCCATAAATTACATCCAAACAACGAAATTAATTTTTTGATGCTAGGATTTAGAAGAGACTGCTACGAATTTTTAGATGTATTATCTAAAGGTTCGCTGTGTCGCCAATTACGCGGTTTACACATGGTCCCAGATGCTAACCTATAAAAAAATGTTTTAATATTTCGTTTGTGTACTTTTTTCCTTTTATTTAAAGTAGTTTTATATTTAATTTTTTTCAATAATTAAAATACAACAAATTAATTAGGCCACTTTTAGGCATCAGTGTTGTTATTGTATATGGTTTCAATTGTACTGAATAATTCATTAACACACAAGTAAATAATGTTTTTAGATGTGGCTGTTAGAATTCAACATTTCCGGTTTCTTTATATACTAACGATCATACGATATATCAGAAATTACGATATTCAGAGCAAACATAAAACCACTTGGTTTTTACAAAAAAAACTTCAAGGAAACGTTCAAAAAACTTGAGCAATTTGGGAGGGTTTTAAAGCCGGATAAATTACAAGTATTCTAAATATATTTTGGAAACATACTGCTGCATAAGAAATCACCATTGAATAATGTTGATTTAATAATTAATATTTTGTTGGTCATGGATGCTTTAGGATGCCGCCTAATGATGGTGGCCGCATTATCAAGAGGATCTAAACGCATCAGATTGTAACAGTAAATCACCGTGGTGCAAAGGAAAACTCTCACCAAACCTTCTGACCTTGGGTGAGAACCCTGACACCCCTCCCCCATCGTTTGGTTCTAGATCTGCCACTACGCAGTATTCGCAATCCTCGAATGTTGCCAATGTCCGGAATGGATATAATAACTGACCTAAGACGAAGAAATTGCGTCTAACCTTGAAAGCGTCGTGTGAAACGGTTATATTATGAAAATGCGTGCGTTTGGCAAGACTTAATTTGATCGAGCTCGCACGAGAGCCGGCGTAACAAGCAGAGATCCAGCGCTAGCTATAATTGGTCTAATAAGAACGTACTAGCTTTGCGCAACGCGACCCAAGCACCCAAGCGGGAGTCCGACGCGCACCGCCTCTGTTAGTTGTCAGTTAGTAACAACAGTGTAATTAAATGTAACTAATAGAAATATTTCTTTGGGGCACTGTATACATCTCACAATTCGCCAGATACCACACTGGCCCGTATTCTGTTTCTCGCAGGCTTAAACTAAGCTGGTGCTAAAAATTAGGAACTTAAGCACCTTCGTTATTTTGTTGATATTCCGTTTCATCAAAATTAAGAATCGGTCTTAAATCTTAAAATTTTAATTTTGTCTATGCCGTTCCAAAGCGGGGTCTTAATTTTGAAAGCTCGGTCACTCGCTCGCCCGCCCGCCGCGCGTCGTCTCGTCACCGCCCGCTCATTGTCGTTTGTTTTAAAATATACTAATATACAAGGACTATCATACAATATACAAGACTAAAATATATAGAAGGATCATAATGTGCAAAAAATATTCACACAGAACTTTCAGGGCAAAATATAGATATTAATTAACGATTACTTACGATAATCGGCGCTTATCTTCTTCGATTTAAGAGCCAATGCTGAGAAAACATCGTTGAAATCGCGACAAAATATCTTGAAAATAACGAGAGAAACAAGAGCTACACGGCGACTGCTCGATTTAAACCGTTCTAAGTTAAAACCTCGAACAAGACCATGACACTTGTAAAAACGGAATACCAACAAAGGTCTAGAATACCAACATCAGTGCTTAACGTCAATTTAAGCACCTGATGAGATCTACATAAGCACTTTCCAATTAGGACCCATGAAAGAAGATATCAAAACGTCAGTTCAAAATTAACCCCTGAAATGACTGGCAATTAGCTCGGGTTTGCCTACGGCAAAATGTATATAAATTTATATTTACATTTACATTTACATTTACATAGAGCGGGGTTTACTATAGAGCTATAGCATTACTATAGAGCGGATTACTATAGAGCGGCGCACATTTACATTTATATTTACATTTATATAAATTTATATACATTTTGTATACATTTTGCCATAGCATCCATTATTGGACGCCTCACATTTGAGGGATTAATCTTCGTTTTAGCGCGTTTTTAGACCACAACTTAGGCACCTACGAGAAACGGAATACTGAGAAACTAGTGAGAACATTGCCGGATTTTTGTTTTTTCACGACCGCCAGTGGCGTAACTAAGCCGAAAAAGGATAGAAGTTCCAAAATGGAACGTCTATTTACGTTCCGGTCAACTCTGCTAAAAAGCTTAAAGAAACCGAAAAAATGGATGTATCAAATCAAGACATATTTGTTACTGTTTTGTATTTGTTCATATTTGTTATAATACATTAATTACCTAATTTAAATATGTATATATGCAAAAAATGGTACATTTGTAAGATAATTATGTTTTATTTTTACCAGTTTCTCCTTCGGTAGTTCTACTCAAAATAAAAAAGACTGATATTATTTATTAATTTCTCATCAAAATTCAAAGGTGGAGAAATATAATTCAGTAATTAAATAAAGCACCGTATTAATATAGGAACAAATGTTTTGAACATTCTGCCACAACAATGTTTCTAATAAGTATGTGATCCCGTCCCGCGTGGCTCGCTGAAATTCTTGGGAATTTGTACCGCAATATGTTCAAGGCAATGCCCCCAAATGAATACCCCGATTTATAATTAATATTTCCGATATTTAATATTTCATTAAAAACCGTAATAAAAATAATTATAAATACAATAATTCATTTTATTTAACGGCAGTTGTGTTTTTATACAACTGCCCGATAAAAAAGAAATGTAATCTGTTCAGGGTTCATCTATGTATATTTTTCGTTTCTTTATTCAACATAACTTCTAAACCCCTAAACCGATTTAAAAGTATGGGATATTGTTAAAACCGTTATGTCATCCCAAGTGTCATAGGATACCTAACTGTCCAAATATCAAGTAATTAGTTGTCTAAATTTCCAAACGTCCAAATGTCAATAAATTATCCTCAATTTATCTTGTTTAGTGTCAAATTAAAGGCCAGATTGATTACATTTCGGAAATATACATGTATCTATATGGATAAATATATAAACTACAAAACTTGGACTCCCCCTCCCTTAATCAGAGGGGTGTGCGCTAGTGTGGGGCTATCTAACCCGGCGATTTTATACCAGTTGATTGCGAAACCCTGGGGATCACAGGCTTTTTAAAAATCAAAATCAAAATCGAAATCTTTATTTATATAATACTAGTGTTACCAGGCGTTTCCCGTGTTATATTCGTTCTCAAATACCTATACCAATTATCATAGCTATCGATTGAACGGTATATAAGTTTATGCGCCGCAGCGACACCTAGTGTCAAGTTACAACTAACTGAATAGCGCGAAAATATTATAAATATAATGTATACCAATTTTCATGGCGATCGGTTGAGCGGTATAGAATTTGATGTGCTGCAGCGCCATCTGGTGGCCAGTGACGATTAAGTAAATAGAGCGAACATATTATGCGGTCTATGTATACCAATTTTCATGGCGGTCGGTAATCGGTATAAAGTCGATGTGGCGCAATGCCATCTGGTGGCGAGTTAAAATAAAGTTAGGAATAAATTAGGAATATTCTGTTACAATAAAGTAGGAATACTCCACTACAATAAAGTAGGAATACTCCTAGCCTAAGGAATATTTCCTTCGTTTTATTACAAGTATTAAAGGATAGCCTAAACAAATAAAACTCTTACGCTTCCCGTAAGTGGGGGGGTTACACGCTCCGTCTGGCGTCAGTCTGGTCCATCAGTCTAGAATGATGGTAAACTGATGGTCGGAACACCCGGTTACACGCTCAGTCTGGCATCAGTCTGCCATCAGTCACCTCAAAAACGTCGTCCAGATAACACTTCAAAAGAGAGAATGGATTGCAGATAAAAAGCTTGTATTGCTATAATAATAGCTCTAACTGCAAAAAACAAGTAAAACGGAAATGGTGGGTTAAATCGTGGCTACTCAAAAGAGATTTTTACAAGCACTTGAACTTGAAATAAGAGATTCTGTGAAAGAATATGACTACGAAAATTATTATCGGATGAAAGATGCATGTTTTGACCATCTATTGGAAATGGTTAAGCCATACTTGATAAAACAAGACACCTGCATGAGGAAATCGATAGCTGACTGAAGCTGGACAGACTGATGAAACGTTTACGCTATCAGTCTGGCATCGTATTTACCAGACTGACGAAAATTATTAAAATATTTAAAAATCCGTCAGTCTGGTGTCAGTCCATCAGTAAGTGGGTTAGACGCTCAATCTGGCATCGGTATTTACCAGACTGATGACCAGACTGACGCCAGACTGAGCGTGTAACCCATGAATAAGAGTTTATTTTTTTATACGACTGCCCAAAAATTAAGTGTTATGTGTTTACAATTCATGTAATGTATTCATGTATGTATGTACGATTGCATGTAAGTAAGGATTCATGTATCAATGTTTTCTGTTTCTATATTCCACCATAACTTCTAAACGCTTGAAACCTATTTAGAAGTGGGTCGTATTTTTAGAATCGATGTCATCCCGAGTGTCATAGGGCATGCTGAAGTGCTCAAATGCCGAATAAATAATGATTTAAATGTTCAAATGTCAATAAATTAGGATAAATATATCTGTTTAGTGTCAAATTAAAAGTCTGATGGAGTATATTTATGGAATATATATGTATCAATACGTATAAATACACAAACCACAAATATATCATAAAAAACCTATTTATTACTTGAGCACCGAGGGCAACCGAATAAAGTGCGGCGGCGGCGCAGCGGCGCGCGATCGTTTCAGGATATCTGCCTCAGGGCGAAGTGAATATTATTCTCTTACAAAACGTGAATATTTTTTTTTAATAATTCTAAATACAACATTTCACTTTTTGTAAGGGCAGTCGTATTTTTAAAAATATTGTTTTTGTTTACCAAAAAGAGGGTCACGATCTAAAAAAGTAGAAAAACACTGATCCAACAATACTGTTACGATCCATCAATAAACATGGTTCTATCATTACTAAATAAAACCTTTCATTGCCTTTAGAATGGAGAAAAAATCTATATTAGTTAAATTAATCAATGCATTGTTTTGGAAAGGTTATTCATTTATCAGTTCAACATTTTATTTGCCTTTACAAATGGAGCGATGACTTAAAAAGTTCAGCCTATTAATAATAAAGCTCATTAGGCTCAATTTCTATGCGTTTACGGGCTTCTGGCAAGGACGCGTCCGCGTTCGTAGTAAGCGAAACAATAACACGATACAAAGCCAGCTGGCTAGAAGGAAATTTGCATTGTCAGCTGAGGAAATAACATAATTCTTTGTTGAAGATTTGTTGTCATAATGAGGCTTCGCACGACAAGAATACAAACTGCAATTTAATCAGAAAAAATCTTGTCATCCTTTGTCTCATTAAATCCACTACAGCCCAGTCAAATAGGTAATATTAAGAGAAAGAACTGATAATGTTTTGAAACTTGGCATGGATGTTCATTTAGGCGTAGGTATTATTGAACATACTAAAACTCCTCTTCTCTATCTGTTGCGCGCGAGCCGCCATCTTGGGTAAATGGCGATCCGATTCAGTTTTTCTACTCGCTCAACAAATCTGACATAAGTGCGGTGCATGCGACGGCCGGGAGGTCGGTTACCTAGGCGTTCCGGGGTATTTTTAACAACAGTAATAGATGATATACACAGAGGTCTGCCTGTGTGTCTGTCTATATTTGTGTGAGCTAATAGGCCCAATGCTGCTGGGCCATTATGACGCATGTGTTAGGGTCGGCCCAACTCTCAGGTCAGCACCCATCCGGTAGCCTCCACGTAGAAGTGCGAGCCCGAGTAAGACTGTGCATGCAGGTCAGTTCCTCTGAGAATCGTCCTTCGGGCGCTCCTGGACGGTTTGCGCACAGTGCGTCGTTAGGCAATTAACTGTGCATTCCGACTGATAACCGGGGGAGTCTGGAAACAGCTTTGATTGAGATTAAAACGGCATTGAAACGACGTCACAGGTTCGATTTTAAATCAGTCTGACCATATATTTCGAGTTCTTTATTACATCCACTGTCTACTGATGAATTTTCAGCTTTACCAAAACACTTTGGGGGTACTCATTGAAATTACACCTTTCCTAGTACGCCAGCGCCAGATGTCCCGTAATCTGACCCGCTGACTCAGCCCAACATACTATGGCCAAACTGCTCTGAAATATATGAAAAATATGATCTGAAAGTATCAGCTTTTCCAAAACTCGTCGCTGGCTCTCTAACTAAAATTATCTATATTTTATATGCATTTTTTCACGTCCATTTCTATGAGCTCCACTGGAAGAACCGCCAAACAAAACCAGATGAGTACATTTTTGTACTTATTATTAGCAAGATACAATCTGAATTTAATATAATTTTGTACAATCTTATTTATTTTACACATATTCTTTGACGTTGGTAGGTATAATATATATGGTTTGGTGACTCTTGTGAATATCAATGTCCAGATGGCCATTGACCACATGAAAGAATAAAGAAAGTCAGAAAAACAAATAGGGTAATAATAAATCCTGATTTAAACACTACTAAATATACCCTAGCTTTAAAATAGACAAGCCTTCTTTTTTTTTATTACAGTTGCATATATTGATTAAAAATGCTAAATAGATAAAAAAATATGCTAAATAGATACTCATAACATTTAGACATGTTAATTTAATTTATTTTATTTTATTCTGGAACCAAACAGAACTACATACAATGCAATAAAAACCTATATAAAAGTGACAAAAATCCATTAATGTGATTCCGAATATAAAGTATGCAAAATGAACGCAATATAATTTTATATTATTCCACTTGAGAATGGGGGGAATCAGGATGGGGAGCAAGGTGAAAGGGAGAGACAAAATAGATAAAAATATATTATGTATGTATATAAGTATGCATATATAGGTATTATAATGAATATACTTGAGATGTAATTATGTCCATGAACTAAATTAAATGCAATATAAAAGGTATAAAATATTGCATTCCTATAGGAGGTTTTTGATGAGTGTAATATGTCCATCTTTAAAAAGTCTGTATTATATCTATGGCACGCTCTGTATAGAAATACATTTTGAGGAACGTTGGTTTTCACTACAGGGAGATGAAATAGTCGATGCGATCGAACAGGGCGGGGAAGAACTTAAAATTCAATGCGCTCCAAAATCGCGTTCGCATCGATGGAATTATTTACTAACCCATGCAAGAATACGGCATCGATCAAGACTCTATGACTCTCCAATGACATTAACTTGTGGGCTTTTAAGGATTCTTTCTAATAGTTAGTGTGAGGTGTTATCTGTACCTACTCCCATGAATTTTTGGGGCTGCTTGGTGTGGCCATAGTCATTTTTTTTTCGAAGTTTACTGTCTGATGATGAAATATGGGTACATCCGAACGATCCAGAGTTTAAAATGGAGTCACAGAATCACACAGAACTACTTCCAATTCTAATAAATTTGTAGTGGATACATCTGCCGACAGTCACGGCGACTGTCTTCTGGGATGAGGGAGGACTTTTACTTCTGGTATTCATACCACTGAAGATAACTATAGAACTAGAGGTAGCCCCCACATATCCAGTGGGGGGGGGGGGTGATATTTGGTATTTATCCCCCCCACGAAGTCTGGATACGTGCCTGAGAGCTAGCGCTAGTAGATACGCCAACACTCTTTAGAAAGAAACTGTGTTTTATCATTAACATAACATACTGTTTTTTTTTCGAGTACAATTACGTAATTTTATAATTCTCCAAAATGTCAGAGTGGAATAAATTCGTAAGATACAAATTCAGTCACTAAAAGATTGATAAAATTTTGTGGATATCTTTAAAACATTGGTAATATCAGTATGCAGTTTAAATGCCATTTTCTTGAAATGAAATTTGAAACAAACTATTAGATTAAACATGTTAGAAAGCAAAATACCACTTCATGCACCGATTATATTTTTCTTTCCCGGCCCTATCTTTTTTTCGACATGTAGACGGAAATGTCCGTTTTGAGCCCCCCTGAGACGATTAGGACCATTTCCAAGTCTGTCCGTCTGTCTGTTTGGGAGCTAATGGGCCCTTGCTGAGTTGGCCACGAAGACCCATTCTGTTTCCGGGTCGGTCATACTCACGGGTCAACACCCATCCGATGGCCTCCACGCATGGGGTGCGAGCCTGGGTAGGACACTGGGTCAACCAGTCTCCCCTGGGAATCAATCCTCTGGCGCTCCTGGACGGTCTGCGCACCGAGCGGCGCAAGCCAATCGATTGTGCTCTCCGACTAACAATCGGGGGAGTCTGGGAACTGTATTGTTTCCTATAGAGCGGGGGTAGTTGTCTACCTTACGGCGACTGCTCTTGAAATGACCATTGGCCATCCGATCCCGGTTCAGAGTCGGGCAAAGGACGCCTTGGTCCGCGATAGATTCGGTATACTCCGTTTCACCGCTTCGTAAGGGAGAGGACCGCGCAAGCGACCTCGAACTCGGAACCAATCGAGAGACCGGAGAAATCTGGTCACAATTGGTAGTTAGGGCGCGAGTGCCGCCCGCCAGGTAACATACCTGGCTACTCGCGGTAAGGCGTTGGTCTCTAACGGGTTGTGGCGTAGCTAGACGTCGGATTTGTTATGTCCAAGTCTTCTACGCTCACTGCACGGTCGATAGAACGATGAATCGTTAAAACGTCCTGCGGTGACGGGTTCGCCCGTTGTGGTTGACATCTCAATATGTCTGTCTGTGGAAGCTAATGGGCCCTTGCTGAGTTGGTCACGAAGACTAATTCTGTTCAGGGTTGGTCACACTATACATAGCTTTTAGATTTTCAATCATGGAGGAAAACGTGGGAACCTCACATTAGGCGTGAGGCTTCTTCACGATGCATCGCCGGTGCACACGTCAAGACGTCATATTGACGTCATTCCATGTGGATTTCGATTATTTACGCAAGCATGACATCAAAATGATGTCATGCACGCAGGTGTGCTACGTGTTTGCTTATGCTCTGATGTCTCGAGAATACGCCACAGCGTAATTTTTTGGAAAATGGGAATATTCCACAATTTTAAAAGCCACTAGGTTGGTTCTAGAGCTTTTGAAGTTCCTAACCTAGTTTTAAAGCCAAATTTCTAAAACTTCAATAATAAATCATTTCCTACCTTGTTTATGACATGTATAATAAGTCATCATGAAATAGGTTTTAAAAATTCAACTGCTAATAATAAAGTACTCTTTATCCCGGTTAAATTACAGGAAAAGAAATACGACATTTAAAATGTCGCAAATATTACAAAAAGATTTTTAAAACCGTAAATAATTTCTCGTTATAATACTAATAATAACGAAAAATTATTTACTGTTATTTCTTTTTTTGGTAATTTAACCGGGATACGGAGTACTTTGATATTAGCAGCTGAATTTTAAAACTTTTTTTATGATGACTCATTACACGTGTCTTGAACGAGGTAGGAATTGAAAAATTACCGCGGGTATTCGAAATTCGACTTTCAAACTAGGACTGTGAAATATCACAGTTGTTTTAAACCTCACTATTTACGTTGAAAGTTATCTCACTTGCGTGAAAGGTTATTCTAGTAAATGTACTTATTTATTTACATAATAATTTGTTTTTTTTTAATATGATAAGTAATTTAAGTCAAAATACCTACTACGCATATAGGTTTAGAAATTACGTATTTTTTTGGATTAAGGTCGCAAACCCAATCAGGGTTAATGATTAAGTATTATAAATCAATGATTAGTTGCGGTCGAGTCCTTCTTCGGGTATTATAGGCTCATTAGGAATTCACGTGTCATTAGATAGCCGTCGCCGTCATGAGGAAAAGGTCTCTTTTGTCTGAGTAATTACTTACCGTATAGAAGGTGTCGATAAACCTTGCTTTAAGAATGAGATCATTGCATAAGAATGAAATTTGTCAATAATCAAGGCGAAAATCGCAAAAATAAGGAAGAAATAATATTTTGGAATAATATCAATTTATTTATTCGACGTATGCCCTCTGAGAATATGAGATAACGGATGCAACTTCATCTATCTAGAGAGCACTCACAACCTGCTGTGAGCTTTACAACAACCATTTAAATGGTATTTATATTTTTAATAATCCCATAAGCACGTATAAATAATCCACGAATGAAACCCAATCCAATACAATAAGCTGACTATTTTTAGCTATTTTACTCATGATTATTATTATTATTATACATTTTATACGCTATTATTACTATTATATGCTCTGATATTCCACACCCACACACTTAACAGACTCATACACACACACACCCTAAACACAAGCCTCTTATGTAAAAGCATTGAATATATGGGTAAAAGTAAATTTTAGGTATTTTAGTTTTATTAGGTATTTCAATGTAACTTCTGTAATTTTGAAATCGGAGACTATCGCGGTTGTTTGACATTATAAATAAGATAAAAAATGTCAACCCTAGACAATGACGGCTGCAACGTCGGGTGCTACAAATTTCACGCGGTAAATTCATTTTTTATCTTATTTATTCTATAATTTTATTAAAATCCGTAATAGAATAGAATAACTTTATTGTGCTATAAAAATATGAATGTTGTTATATAAAATACACTTTGTTTTATAAAACAACACTTTGTTTTATAAAAAAGACAATTTATGCACAAATGGCAGACTTATCGCTATAACGAAAGGCTTTATTTATGACAAATCTGTACTTTATATCGTAATATATTTTGTAATACTAAAGTAGTAAATTGTGTAAATTTTCAACAAGCGAACTATTTGTACAAATTAATTAGCTTGTCTCGCGACACTTTGCCATAATCCCTAAATACAAGGCCACTGGTTTTAGGGGTAATTCTTCTTTTATTCGGCGGTTGTATAAAATTAGCTGCGAGTGGAGTTGCGGTCAATATTCTTTGCAAGGGAATTGTCATGCGCAACGACAGTGTTTTTATACGCAGTACAAACGGAATGTCACCCAACGTACCGTAACTTAGCGTAATTCTGAGGACATTGCCTACAACTCTAGCTACCTTCACATTTCGACATCTTCAGCGGGTTTTGAAATAAAAATGTTATAATCTGAAAATTTTATACTTCATAATGCCGTTGTTCTTAATGATAGAGCGGAAAATAAAAGTGTCTTAGAATACTGAAAATAATGCCTCTAGTTTTATTGTAATCATTTCTTAATATTTTCAGTGATTTACGAGGTTTTTTATATATTTTTTTTAAATGATGGTAGAAATGAAAGATTAGAAAACCGATCCTGAAAATCGCGATATTAGATAATTAGATAACTAGATCAGCGACATTAGATAACTAGATCAGCGACAAAAGATTTCGACTGGAAAATCGAATGCAAATAAATTATCGCGCTTATTATATCCAACACCTAGAAAAACGACATATTGCATGTCGCTTCATAAAGACGAAATATAGGAAAATATATTATACCGCGAATAAAACAATTTTTTGGAACAGTTTTATGTCTTGGAATCAAAGAAATATTTATTGTACCTATTTTGCTGCAAATCTATATATATAAAAATTTATGTTTGTCTGTATGTGCGATTTTGATGAAATTTTGAGGGAAACTTTAGATTAGTTTGGAGATGGTTCCTGTGTTTGGTGCCGATCGGACCAAAGGAAAAATTTTAGTGTCCTCAATAAAACCAAAATTCTTCTTTTTTTAAAGCGGCGAATTTGAATTTCGATTGCGACCGCGAAGACAGGAGTGAGTTCTTCTTCTTTTTTTATAGTCGAATGAATTTTAAAGCGGCGAATTTGAATTTCGAATGCGACCGCGAAGACAGGAGTGAGGAAGACAGGAAACGCTGCAATGTCACAATTTTTCAAAATGATCAAAATCAATAACATGACTCAAAATGAATTGAATATTTGTGTAATGTCTTTCCTTCATATTTATTTTAGTTGGTGGCGTAGCAATGCGAGCAGGGTACAGCCAGTAAACAATACATATTCTTTCTTGTGGCTGACGAACAATCGTTGTGACGTCACTTGGCATATTAGACGCACAACTAAAAAGTTTAGCTAGAAATTTTGGAAATAGTTTATCCTTGTTAGCTGGGGATTTAGTGCGGTATACCGTGCATTTCGTGATTAAAGGCTCACACTTAGTACAATTGTTTCTTATGTGGTCCTGAGTGAATTTAGATCGGTAACCATTGGGAGCACGGGTGGCGGGGGGAGGGGGGGTAAGTTTGATTCCGCCGCGTTTCACTTTGAGCCTTATATCTCTCTATTTATAGGTACTGGAGCAAGTGGGATATAATTTTCGGATAACTCAATAACGATGAATTTATTTATGGAAGAAAAAATACCTGTCCATAAAGTAAAAAATAAATAATTGGTAAAATCCAAAAATCATTCGCTTTTTGTTATTACATATTAAGTTTACTTTTTAACCATAATAGGTGTAAGTACATGTATGAATGTAAAATATACTTTTTTGAACTGCCATGTTAAAAAATGAGTGAAAAAGTATATATTCATCGCAAGGCAGAGCGGCGTATTTACGTTATTCAGAGACGGGCAGCGAGCGAAACTAGTTAAGTGCGTATAGGATTATACCCTCCTAACTAAATATATTTCTGTAATTCAGATAAGTGTGGCTTTCTTATATTTTTTGCATACCGATATCTCTTATGATTAAAAAGTATACTTGGTAAAAAAAAGAGATGAATGATTTTTGGATTCTACCGATTTTTTTTCTATGGACAGGTATATTTTCCTCCAGAAATGAATTCGTCATCATTAAGTTATCCGAAAATGATATTCCACTTGCCCTAAAGCCTGTTTTTCGAGAGATATAGGGCTCAAACCAAAGCGCGGCGGAATCAAACATCCCCCCCTCCCCTCCCCCGCCAACTGCGGGGTGTCTGCCGATGGCTCCGGGTCTAATCCACTCAGGACCTCCTAAGGAACAATTGTGCCAAGTGTGTTTCTTGAAACACAAAATGCAAAATGTTGCAATAAATGGTGCACAAATTATATAACATATTTTTAAACATGTATGTTGAGTATATTTTAACATTGAACTAACTACCAAAAATTATTTGACTTTGACAATGAATTGTACTTTTTTGACTAGGTATTTTTATATTAAATCCTATATTACTTAACATATATTAAATATTAATGACTGTTTCTTTCTTTTCTCACATATAACTTTATTTATATTATTTAATCGAATTTTATATTATATTTATTGCCGATTTTATAATGGAATTGCATTTTATTTATTATATTATCTTTTAATATTTTTTATTATTTTTTTTATTTTATTCTGAAGACCACATTTTAGGGCAATTTAGTGTTATTAGCTTTTTACTAAAACTTGTACATTTGTAAGCAAACAAGCAATCAAGCAAAGTTGATCGTAATATTAGAGTCCTGTCCACCCTAGAACGGGCTAGTCCCAGTTGGGTGACAGAAACAAATAAGCAAAAGGTTAAGGTTTTGCCATTCGGTTCCTGTTATTTTTGTAAACTAATCAATGTGTTATAGTATTATATAAAACTTAAATGAATAAATAAATAAACATAAATAAATCCCCAGCTAAGAAGCGTTTCAGATTCTAAAGAATTCCAACAACTGAAACAGCGGACTGTCTACAATATTTATTAATCCTAATACTTATAGCAAATTCACTGTCAAGGGGATAAACGTCATTTCCACAATTAGTAATTCGTCACCCGCAAAATTTGTATGCTCAATGTGAACATGCTTAATCATGGTGATTTAACATAAAAATCAATGTTTTTTTCTTGAAACGAAATAGTGCATGACTATAGGTATGATTGAATCTCTAAGAGAAGTACTTATATTAACAATTCTCCTATTAACAATTCAATTCCGGATTTTAACAATTCTCCAATTTTGGATTCCAGTGGCGCATTTTGACGTGTTACTCAAGCGGTGTTGCTCCTACGGTGCATTAGTGTACTTGTAGTTCGAGTCTAACTTACAAGGGCGAAGACAATATGTCGTCTTGCTGATGCTAAATCAGATATGGTCTGTCTAACTGCGGCCGTTCCTCAGGAGGAGTGCTACCTCCTCTTTGGTTTTTAATATTTAATAATCCCATCGCGAACCCCGTTAACATTTCGGTACTTTCTAATTCGAACGTATCCTAAAATCCATACCAAAAATCTCGTTATTACCATAGATACATAGACGGCCGCTAGAATAATTTCGCGCGTCATTTCGCGGATATTTCTGGTAAAACTCCATTTTCAAACATCATATTTTATTTTTCGAGAAATTATCAAAATTTTAATTGGTTTTTATGAGCTAATATCTAAATATTTTTGTAAGTTAATAAGCAAATGAAAATATCATCTTTGATAGAATCTAATAAAGATCACTTACAATTTCTTTCTTTCTTCTTCGCACTTTCTTTCTTCATAAGAGCATTTACAATTTCTAAATAAGGTTCCGTATTTTTCCGTAAGACAAGTTAGAAATGCCGAGTTTTTTTTCACTTTTTCGACTTTCTCATATTTATTCATAATTATCTAATTGTTTTACAAAATGGGATTTCAATATTCTATATCTACATATTATATATAATCTCAATGCGATCATTGCACAGTTATTCTTTTTATGATTACTAGAGTAGTTCCATAGTTATAGTACTTTTTGTCGAGCGCGGCTATATTGCAAGAAATTCCAATAAATGGCCGCGGTCTGCCATGAAATTATGCCGCTACTCGAAGCGTTAACAAGGGGACTGGGGCATCCTACTTTGATTATGAACTTGAAATCTAATAATTATAAACTATTCATGAATAAAATATTTCTCTTGCGCAGTTTTATCGCACTACGGCAATTTCTTAGGTTTCCAAGCAATTTAAAGACATAAATGCTTTACTAACTATTATTTTCTAACTAAAGTTTTTAAATAACTTCAAAAAGAGGTGATACTAAATAAAACAAAACGGTTGGGCCACCACAACACTTTTCCGGCAAGTAACCCCCCTCCCCCTCCACACCCCGCGGGCCAACCTTATGTCCCCCTGCGCGCTGATTCGTAGTATATTTCTAGTATTTTCCGTAATATTAAAATGGTATTTTCTAAAAATGATGCAGCATTATCTTTAATTTATGTCGCTTGTATGCGAGATGCTTCAACCAAAATTACACAACTTGATTTCGGTCCGAGAAGGCATATGTGTGCCGAATTTCATTTCTGTAAGTCCAATATTTCGGGATTGATGTATGACTATGACCTCTGGTAGACCGGTCAACCTCAATCGTTTCAACTCTTGCCAAGACCAAATAATGCCTACATGCCAAATTTTATCTCAATCAGTTGAAGCGTTTGGACGCTATCGTTGAGAAACACACAGACAGACTTCAGCCTGGAAATGGCCCTTATCTTCTCGGAGGGGAAGGGGGGGAGGTAAAAAAGTATAGTTCATAGGTCATTTTATTTTAAAAAAATCTTTTCAGATTGTAGACAACTTATAATACTAGTCATTAATAAAATATAGAAATTACCGTAACCTCTCTTTTAAGGGAACAGATTAAAATGTCATTTCAAAATAATAAATTACATAAGCGAGTTAATATCTAAATAAAACTGTCAACAAATAAAAACGAGAATATGGGCCAAAATAATATGAATATGCAGTCGCATTCAGTTTAAAACAAATCAAATAAAATAAAAAATAGATATCCTGGAAATGAAAAACAATTTATAATCATTTGAATTAATAGAAGATTGTATCACAAGGGAGCAAAATAATATTTTTACGGCGAGGGCGCTTTTTTGAATCCAGAGCGAAGCGAGGGATTCTAGAGTAGAATCCCGAGCGTAGCGAGGGATTCTTTAGTAGAATCCTGAACGCGAGCGAGGGATTCAAAAAAGCGCCCGAGCCAAAAATATTTTGCGCCTGAGTGATACACTCTACTTTTCATCACCCTCTATGAGAAAATACATGAATGATAATACATCTATGAGAAAACTCGTTGATTTACTGTTAGTAAAGCTGAGAGACACAAAAACAAAAATTGACCGATCCTTCGTAATCCGAGGAGACTATAAAACTATTGCAAAAAAATACCTAAACCTGCGTCCTGCTGATATAAAAAGCAATTCCTGCAAACCTGACTGGTTCACTGGTAACTTGTCAAAAAATTGTCGAAAACGCGGGCGACAAAAACAATTGACGTTCGCGCGTTTTTAATTTCATTTATTTTTTTTTCGGCGGCGCGACTACGGTTCGTCGTACCAGCCAGTCATTATTCAAACAATATTTGCGTTCGATTTCTTCGGCGCTGAAGACTAAGATGTTCCAAATCCAAAAAGTGCTCCGCAAAGATAAATTGCGGCGCACTTATTCAAAAAGTGAGCCGCAAAGATAACTGCGGCGCACTTATAAAGTTTCTTATAGAAAACACCACTTTTGGGCGCATTTAAAGGCGAGCCAGGTCGTCCTTTTCGAATAGATGGGATGAAAAATCAATTTATACTACTTTAATAGTATCGCTAGTGGTCAAGTTTATGTTGTCTTCAACGGTGTGAAAAATATTTTCTAAAAGGAACTGTCTTAACTTCTTTTTAAATATGCTTTCATTTTCAATTATTTAAAATGTGAAGGTAGCATATTAAACAAATATATGCCAGAGTAAATAAATATATATATCCGTTCGTTTTTTTTAGCGCGTTTAGATTTCCTTGCCTATACGTCGGTTGGTAGGCTGGTAAAGTAACAGCCAAATAAGAAAGTGATTTATGCGCGTGACATGGCGGTTCGACATTGAAAGCATAATCACCAGCATAGTAGTGCGCCGACAGAATCGGAAAAAGAACGTGTTGAAAGGAGTTTAACTTATCAAGTTCATAAAACCCGTACCGACATTTAGGTCAACGTCTCGACGCCTCGTATATTAGAGCCCGTTCACACTATTGCGGTAGGTTTTCTGATACGGTAAAAACAATCCCCGCGTTCGCACCATACGGTTTTTTAATCAATTTTTCTGAACGTTTCGTAAAAGATGAACGATGACGACTACGTTGCGACCGCACTATATTACACGACTGCCCAAAAATGAAGTGTAATGTGTTCAGGGTTCATCTATGTATGTTTTCCTTTTTTTTATTCCACCTAAACGCTACTTCTAAACTTTTCTAAACGCTTATACCGATTTAGAAGTGTGTGGCAATGTTAGAATTATCCCGAGTGTTATAGAATACCTTAACTGTCCAAATATCAAGTAAGTAAATGTCTAAATGTCAATAAATATATCGTGTTTAGTGTCAAATAAAAGGTCTGATTTAGTACATTCCAGAAATATACATATATCCACATGGATACATACAAAAAATACAAGTATTTCATAAAAAAACGGTAATAAAAATATAGATAAATACAATAGTTCACTTTCTGTAACAGCAGTTGTCTTTTTTTTTCTTTTTCATATATTTACTTTTTTAAGTTGTCATCCCAAGGCTTGTCATCCCAAGGCTTTCCCAAACAAGGCCTCCAAAACGGTTGTCATCCCAAGGCTTTCCCGGCGAGCAGGCAAGCCCCCCCACCCGCACGCTAACCCCCTCTTCCTCCCCGAGTGCACCATTACGGTTTCTATAAATAGGTTTTGTAATACGGTTTAGTGGTATACGGTAAAAATTCCGCGCGTTCACATTATGCTCTTTGTTAATCAGTTTTTCGGAACATTTCGTAAAAGATGAACGTTTACGACGTTGCGAACGCGGTTATTTTGTACTGGTATGATAGTAGATTATGAAAAAAATATAACATTTTTGGGTGCATCCAATTGTATCGCGGCGTTTAAATTTGGGTCACTTTTGGACACTAATGTTTGCATTAAGAAGTGATGATACGAAATTTTACAGTTATTTTCGCATGTCAATTTCAACGTGATTGGAGAATGATGTGAAAAAACAGCATACGAGTATTAGTTTATGCTGAGGCCACACTAACGGGAAACGCCGTTAATTATCTCGATGATGGACGTTTAACGTTGGTGTAGCCACGACTTACCGCGATAGTTTTACAACGGCATACACGTTGCCATTTGACGTTCGAGTGGCGGTACATCAAAGAGTTTTAACGCGAGAATTAATGCGTTGAAGCGGCCACACTACGTTTTTCATTGTGAACCGTGACCGCGACGGGATCACACGTGTTTGTCTTCGGTAATATATAAAGTGGACTAACGAAAAAGTCATTGTGTTTCTCGAAATTCTGCAAACAGAGCCATGTTTGTGGGATCCGAGACACAAAAGTTACAAGAATCGTGCCATCACAAAATGATGATTGGTGACGAATAATGGAATTAAACGGAAGAAATTAAAAAGAAAAGGGAAATCCTAATGGGTTATTATAGAACCCGTCTAAACAAATCTAAGCATCTTCTTTTTCTTTGTGTTCTTTTTTTCTTCATTCGGTAATGATAAAATATGTTCATATAATAAAAATGTACACACATGAAATAAAGTGTAGCAGCGTCAACGTCCATCTAGTTTGAAATTTAAAGAACATTAACCGCTCGAAAGCCAGCGTTCGTGCGCAAAAAACTGCGCCGGAACTTTTTGGGCGATTTTGTAAATAAAAAACTGACAATATCGTTTTTTTTTATGAATTCCCTCTTGTTATCTATTAATGAAACTTGTCAGTCGCGTATATTATATATTTATGTGATATGGGGGCCGCGGATCTGTCAAAATTCCGACGGGTTAATGAGAATGTTATTGGCAAGAATGGGCATTGACGTTAAAATTTATAGTGTGGCCACTTAATTTACCGCTTTAATAATTAACGCAATATTTATCGCAATGATGGACATTGACGGTTCCCGTTAGTGTGGCCCCAGCATTCGAAGATAAATTAGGCCGCCGTACTGGTAACGCCAAATTTCTTGGTCCCTCACCCACATGCTCAGATCACACGTGTGGCATTTATTAACCACCGATATACTGAAACCAAAAAGGGATTGAAACAGATACGGTTATCTGAGCATACGGTCAAGGTACCGAAAAATTTGGCGCGGCCTATACGAAAAAATGTACGCCGCTTACGGATTTATGTGATAAGATAAGGTAGGAAAAAACTAATGGTTTGAATTTGATTTTACCTTACATTTAGAACGGGTACGCACCAGTTTGCATAAACCACTGTAAACCGCACAAGAAAAGCTTTTCGATAAACCGCAACGTGTGAACGGGCTGTTGCTGCGTAATCTGCGCACTTGCATTTTCTATACCAAGGTGATTAAAAAAACTGCTATTACGGAGTGACTCGAGTTATTCGGCTATCAATTAATGAAATATTTCGTAGCGATTTTTCAAGCGCCTAAATTGAATTTGTGTAAGTATTGCTAATAGGCAACGGAACAGCAGTTAAGAGAATTATAGATTGATAGATTATCAGGATAGAGAAACTTAGCGACCAACAGTTATATATTATAGCTAGCTATATTCCTTAGATCTAAAAGCGGGGTAGCTCAAAAAGTGTGTTGCATTTAGTCACGCTTTGCATTTTCACATTTCAACAATTTTCATATTTTTTGAATATGAATATAATAGCTTTTCGATATAACAACTATTACTAATTATGCTTGAAGCCGCTCTTCACCAGTTTGCTTTTCACTTTCCCGCCTAAACGCCTCATCCGATTGACTGAAATTTGGTATACAAGCATCATTTGGTCATGGTAAGAGTAGATTGTGGATTGTGGTTGAAATCGGTCCGGGGCGCACTAGTCATATATGATCCTAGAAATATTGGACTTAGAGACTTGAAATTAGGTACAAAGATGCCTTGTTTTGGTAGACTCACTCTGGACAGACTCACCTGGGTAGACCTGGGTAGACTCACTAGACTCGCCACGGCAACATCGCCGAAACGTCGGATGCTACAATATTCACGCAGTAAATTCGTTTTTAAACCTATTTACAACGTCAAACAACCGCGATAGTTTTCGACATCATAATCTACTAATTGTTTCTGAGACCGGACGGACAGACTGCTCGAATGAGACTTCTTTTTAAAGTAAAAAGTCTAAAATGGTATAAACTTCGTAGGGCCTAAACGTTGCACCCTTATGTTTTAGATGATTCTTTTTTAAAAGTTTTTTTGTGTAGATCTTTAATGTAGCGGACCTCAACATACTTATACAAAGAATGATTATCACTACTTGCTTGACGAGGAAGGGGGGAAGTCAAAGTCTGAAGTTCACTTGCAAAACTTGTGACCATATCTTTAAACAAACTGTTCAATGTTTTTTTCAACAAATTCTGTCGAATTGTAGACTAAAATCAAGAAAGACTCCTCATAAAGATTCTTGTTATCGTAATTTCCCGTAATTTCCGTAATTTCGTAATTTCCCAACGGCATGAATTCAATTCTGCAATGCTAACTGATCATAATAATAAGTTAATAGTAAAAACACATTTTTAAAAGCAAACTTTTATTAAAATGCTTTGTCTCGAGCCAACCTTGGGTGCAGCAGCCATGTCATAGTGAAACTTAGAACGGGCTATCATAATTAAATGCGCAATTTCGTGACTGTGCTGTTGACCGTTGAGGAGTACCCTTGTCGGGAGCCAACCCTGGGCTCAGCAGCCATGTTATGATGAAACTTATAACGGGCTATCATAATTGAATGCGTATACAAAATTTCGTGTCTGGGCTGTTGGCCGTTGAGGAGTCTCCTCGTCGGGGGCCAATCCTGGTGCAGAATCAGATCATGCTTACCATAAAAATGCATTGTCATCGGAACTGCACCAACGTGTGAAATGTCAACTTCATAAGTGGTTCTATTTCTGCTTGCAAGATTTGACCTAAACAAACATAATAACAAACATTGCAAGGTAAATAAAAGCTTGTAAAAATAACAAATATTCTGATTTCTCGCCTTTTCTTAAGAATAAAGAGTTTTATTATTATTATTATTATTATTATTTCTGGATCACACAATTTAATCATCACAATACTTATACCAAGAAAGAACATTACTGCTAGCTTGACTAAGAAGGAGGAATGTCTCTCTCCCCTTCCCTCTCTCTTTCTCTCTCTCTCTCTATCTCTCTCTCTCTCTCTCTCTCTCTATCTCTCTCTCTCTTAGATTTTCACACCTCAACTCATTAAGTCAACAACAATAAAATAGGGAGAAAAGCGCGATTAATGGCAGGGAAAATTTACAACTCACAAAACTCACGTCTTTGTACAGAGGAATATTTTGTTAGAATATAATAGAATAGACCAGTGGTTCTCAACCATTTTCAGATCGCAACCCCCTTTTTGTTGAAAAAAAAATAAACGCGACCCCCCTCATATTGCTTTTTCTTTCACATCTGTAACTGTAAGCATCCAATAAATAAAGTTTTTGTAAAAACAATGGCGAAAATCACATTAATTTGACTGATTTTCACTTTCGCAGTTGTAACTAACTGATTCCATCTTAGATCAACATAAAGTTTTATAAAAGCAAGAGCAAGCCACAATGGTCGCGACTCAATGGTTGAAAATCACTGGAATATACTCGAAGACTATCGCGGTTGTTTGACATTATAAATAGGATAGAAAACGAATTTACCGCGTGAAATTTGTAGCACCCGACGTTTCGGTGACGTTGCAGCCGAAACGTCGGGTGCTACAAATTTCACGCGGTAAATTCGTTTTCTATCCTATTTATAACTGGAATATACTATCGCAAACTACAATATTTTCTTCTTGTAAACTAGGTACTCAAAAGCTCCTACATATTATTCAAATCGTCAAGTAAAACTACACGTATTAATACGTTAGTTTCGTAATGCAAGTCATTATTTTTTATTTTTAATAGAACTTCATTTCCGCAGGTACGTTTTCTACCCTCTAGCACTGTTAAGCAGCTGAAAAACGTAACATTTAAAAAATTACATTAATGAGATGCTGATAGGCCAACCTTTATATGATCTGGCCGAATTCGATGGCCGAATTCGACTTTTCAAATATTGTACTTCTTCAAATGACTTACAAATGCAGAGCCTTTTTGCCTGGTTATTTTATTTGATCTTATATTTGTACTTTTAGTTTAGAAATGAATGACGTAGGTTTAATTTGATTATTTAACATTTTACGGACAACTTGAACATTACGATAAATAACATTTAGTACTTATCTATTCGAATTAATATAAATAGATAATTATAAATAATTTGTTAAGAAACCCAATTTATAGTATAAGGGAGTATGAAAATTCCGAGTTTATTTTCCATGTTGATAATTAGTAAAATTTGTAAAATTATAAACATAACGGTATTATGATAGCTGACATTCTAATTCTCATATAATTTGTTATACATCTATTTATGTTAAAAAAATACGAAGGCATATTGCTGGATTGACAATAAAATTATTTTATGTTAATTATTCTACATAGAATTTGCATTTATATTTTAATATATTATTCTCTCTTACTATTTAATAACATTTGATTATTTTGATTATTTGTAAGTAGGTTATATTGAATATAATATTACAGCCATGACAACTATCATGATAGTTATGTTTTTGATGATTAAATTTTAAGCATTTCATTTTGTGACGCATCCAATTGTAGGAATGCCTATCTACTGGAGTAGTTGATTGTATTGTAATTATTGACTATATAGACAATTATTAGGCGTATATTTTGATTACTTAAATTTATATTTTGACAATCTAGTAGCTAAATTCTTGAGTATCTATGTATGTCAAGTAAAGATTAGTAACGAGTATACAATTTTTTAACACAATAATTTTAACACGTTCAAGAGCGGTTTTTAGCCGTCAATGGAACACGACGAAAATGTAATATATTCTTTCTGTGTAATGTATTCTTTCTGTGGTTTAAATTCGCTCCAAGTTACTTTTAACACTTTAAAGTGAATCGCATCGAGCGAAATTACAATAATTGGATAAATAGGAATATCTACTTAGTACGACCATTAAACACGGTCGAGTTGATGGCTATTTTTAATGGAGTTAATACCGGAGTTAATGCATCATTAATGACAGCATTCTTCAAATGGAAAAATACTGTAGTTGATTGGATATCAACATCTCGAAGAATTAGTATTTTGTTTCACTGTTGATGTATGTAATAGGTAAATCGTATCGTCTCATTTTAAACTCCGGAAATGTAGGTATATGTGTTATATAAAAATATCTATGAAATTTATTTAATAAAAATCCGCAATATGATATATGTAGGTACTAATACCAGAAGTTCATTATGACTTTAGCAAAGGGAAATCCAAAACCCTCCTGACCCTGAAAAAATAACCATATACCATATAAATATAAACCATAAAACATATAAATAACCATATATGAGAGGTATGTCGAAGTATAGCACGTAGACGTACCTAAGCTTTGTCCTTTACATGAAAATTTGAAAACCGAAACAAATTTGAAACAGCCTTTCAATGAAACTACTTCAAAACACTAAATCATTGAAATAAAACACGTCGCATAAATTTTCATTTAAAAAATATATCTATAGCAAAATATTTACATACAAAATAAAAATATATCCGAGAATAAATTAATAAATCAATATTAGAACGAAATAAATGAGATTGATTACAGGTAGTGCAGCCATAGGACGATTTATTATATGAGATATACATGTATGTATTTGCGTATAGCTTAAAATCGACACGTAATAATAATAATAAAAGCCTTTATTCGCTGACCGTATTGTACAGGTTTGCCTTATGTCATAAAACAATATATTTTAATAATTTTTATTCTAATTTTTAAATAAGGTATCATATTTTTCAGCAGCCAGTTTTTTGATCAGGTTGTCCTTCGACATAGGCCTCCCCCATTTTATTCCATTCATCTCTGTCCCACCTTCTCCATCCTTTCGGTAAGTCATCTTCCCATCTTTTAATTTGATGTCCTTTTTGTCTTTTCCCATTTCTAGGATACCATTCCATTACGACACCAAAAACGACACGTAGTTATACTTAAAATATTTCTTATGGATTTATATTCAGAAATATATAACGGTTTTTTTGTTTGCATTATCTATTTGTGCACATTGCAGATTAAAAAAATATGCATCATTATCCAGGCCTAATCTCGCCAATCTTCATTACGCATCATAATCGACAGGCTATATGTATATACGGTGGGTGGACATATTTTTAGGGACACTGTGAATTATGGTACTAATTTGCAGATTTCAAAAATATTGTTCTCCTAAACAACATTTATTTTTATTTTTTTAATATGTTGATTTATGGTATGCTAAACCTGCATTTTATTACAAATTATTTTAGACATCATAATTACAGAAAATGGATCTTACCGCGTAAAATAGTGAAAGTCTATTTTTTTCTTCAAGTTACGCTTTTGTCGTCACGGAGGAAATGTTTATGGAAAGGTAGTTTTTTATAATCGTGACGACAGCTTGTAAATATTCATTAACTTTGGCTTAACATGCGCCCAGTTCTTTGTAAAATAAAATGCTCTTTCTGAATACTTTCAGAAATATTGAGTAGATTTTCAGATATATTTTTTGATCTTATTTTTCATTGATTTTAGTAATATCGACATCAAAAAATATTGACAGCATTTTTTCCAAAAAAAATCCACAAATATTTTAATAAAAATGTAATTTTGATGAATATTGCTGAAAATATTCATTAAGAGTTTTAAATAGATATAAAGATAAGAGAGATATTAAATCAAAGATTTAAGGGAGATATAAAATCAAAATTCTGGAATATTTACAAGCATTTATATTTATACAAAAATACATTTTTCCAAAAAAAAAACCACAAGTATTTTAAAAACATGTCATTCTGCTGAATATTTGTGAAAATATTCAGAAGGAGTTTTTTTACAAAAAAGTAAGGGCATATAAAGTCAAAATGTTTGAATATTTTCATGGCTAATTGTTATCATGATTATGAAAAACGCGCCTTACCGTAATCATTCTCTCCGTGACGACAAAAAGCGTAATTTCAAAGAAAAATTGGGAATTTTATTATCTTACGCGGTAAGTTCCATTTCTTATGATTATAATGGCTAAAATAATTTGCGATTTAATGTTGGTTAACAATACCCTAAACCTTTTTTAAAAATAAATATTGTTTAGCAAAATAAAATTTATGAAATGTGCAAATTAGTATCAATATTCTCAGTGACTCTAATAATATGGACACTCAATGTATACGTCGCAAGAAATAGATAAAAACAGAGATTTTATGAAATCCCTAAGAGGTATGATCAAAACCCTGTTTTACCATTTCCATGCGACATATACATACATTCTTAATCTAGGATCAAATTTCTCTCAGTTCTCGGAGCAGTTGCTATTTTGCAATCACCTTTTCTCACGATAAAATACATTTAACCGTAATTCTTGCCACTGAAATTCCCAAAATCAACACCTGGCCCCACAATCGTCCATCCTTCGCTTTTTTCGCTGGCGTAGAATTCTCTGATTACTTGAATTACAGCCATTGTTATGTTCGCAGAATATGGATGTCCATGACGTTATCGTTTCTGAAAAGTCTGGCCAGTGATTATGCCTCGATTAGCAGTTAAGTAGTTAGTAAATAATAATTTGCACTCTTTCGTAGCGGATAATCCGACTCATTGACTAATGACTCAGCGGTTTTAAACCAGGACGCAATCAATCCACAAAATAACGAAAAATACATTTTCAATATCAACCCCAGTAATTTTTCGTGTTTTTTTTCAAATTTAAAATAGAACCAGGCTACAAAGAAGACCAGTAGATAGTATTGAATAAATACTTTTTGTTTCCCCGACCCACCGACCGACGAGGAGGGTAAGTATTGTGAACCCGCATTTTTTTTTAAAGATAAAGATGGAAATATCCATTATGATCCCTCCTGAGACGATTAAGACTATTTCCATATGGAAGTCTGTCTGTGTGTCTGTCTACTGTGTCTGTGTGACTGTGTGAATTGCTCCACTATAGTTATGAATTCCTCCACATGCATTATTTGGCCATGGCAAGAGTTGAAAAGTTGTGATTGAAATCGATCCACCAGGGGGCGCCCTAGTCATATTTAAATCTCGAAATATTGGACTTAGAAAGCAGAAGTTTGGTACACCGATGCCTCGTTGGGCCAAAATCATATTGTGACATGTTGGTTGGAATATCTCATATACAAGCTACACTAGTAATATTCAAATTCCGCCATACATTTGAATAAAATATTAACGCCATCTGTTGGCATTTGGCTCAACGCCGTCCTTAGCCGAGAAAAGAACTGCGCCACCCGAGGCGGATGCAACGGAACCTAACCGGGTTCGTCCGCCGGCCGAGAGAGGGCGCTCATGGATTTTATTTAAGAAACTAATATTCAGATGAAGTCAGTACTCGGCTACTTACCGGGAAAGTGTTGAGATGACACAACCGATTTCTTGAATTAATACTCGTTTGAAAGATACTAATTATGAATAATGGAACCATATGTTGATCGGTTCACTTTTAACGGTTAATATGTAAATGCTCGAAAATAACCTACTATAAAAGGTGGGGAATTTTATAGGAGAATCACATAAATCATATACTAGGTAAAATGTACGCCAGACTCGTCTTGCGTAAAGGCTTCGCAATAGCTCGCGAGTCAGACCAACGCGTTCCTGCCCGCTCTGCTGCCGTGTAAATAATGATGATGACGACTTCTTCTTTATCTGCCATATCCTCTTCGGAGGTTTTGCTATTATTATAGCTTACTATAATTAAATGCAGACTAGAAAGAATAATTTGTTATTTTATCAGAACGTCCTTTCAGATTTTTTAGCCAATTAATTCGGTGACTTCCTCGTGCTATCGGTACTGATATTTTCCCCTGGATAATAAGTCGCAGAAGGTGGAATTTACTGCCTACTATAACCTGAGCCAAGTACTTCAGTTTATGTCGATCAATCATCTGAGAAGCTCGAACTCATAACTAATTCTTTGGTGTAGGTACCTTCGCCCTGTATCAGTCCACGACATCTTCAATGCATCCTTTGGTATACTCAGTACTCGAATGCCTGAATCTTTTAACAAGAGGATTCCGTCGAGGTCCATGCTTCTATACCATATAGAAGAAATGTACATACTCGGTGACAGGTAAAAGGCACTTACCGCGAGGGTGATATCAATATTCTTACAAATTATTCTACTCTATATGTAATGACCACACACGGAAGTAATACAAAGTACTAAAATGTGAGATTTATTTAACATACATCTTTTTTAACAAGTATCTGTTACAAAATATAACTTTTTTTGCGATATAAGTGACGTATCTTAATTTGTGTATTTTTAATAAGTAAAACAAATAATAAAAAAGTCTTATTAATTTCCTTTCAGTAGTATTAAATAGTCTATAAAAAGATTTTTATTTGAAGAAGCTAACATTTTTGGTTTCCGAGATATTAGGATTTAAATTGGTTACCCGGATTCATTGCTCCCAAGTGTCTAAATGGATAGGTAAATATCTATACCGCAGTACGTTCTATATAGCGAGAGGTCCTTGTACTAAAATCGGTAAAAATACTCGAAAAGGCTTTTCCTGTGAGGATAATTGCTATAGAAATATAAAATGTCTCTAGAATCTCAGAGTCAAAGATTAGACAAATATTCCAAATAAATTGGAAACCTCTCCAAGATTAAGTGTTTTTCAATACTTTAAGTTGTCATCGATATATAAAACAATGTCTAAAACAAAGATGGCTCGCTGCAAGCACTTGGGTTTTATTTAGCCTTTCGCAATTTGTTAGACTATAGCACATAAAACAAACCGCAACGTGAAGTAAGCAAGCAAACCAAAAGGTGGACTCATTTTCAAGACCGTTTACTTTTCAAAGCCGTTTGCGGTGCACTTTCGGCGTTGTCGCGGAAAAGTCTAGTGCAATTGTTCGCGAAAAGCCGCGGCCGTTCGTTGCGAAACCGCGCTTTGCGACTTGCGGGGCGACCGCAGCGGCGGCTAAACTGCACCCCGAAAACGCTCAAACAGGGGTTTGCAAACTGTTGATAAATGAATACCGGTAACATAATGTGCACTAAATACCATTTCGCTTGAATTTAGTAAAAAAAAAATGACAGACACAAATAATGTTTTCATCTGTTTTATTTCTAAGGAAGAGTTGTTAATTTAAATATTCTTATACTCTAGCCATTTGCCTCGCCACTCAGCCTTTGAGCCATTTTGGATCCAACCTGAAGTTACCTGCATATGCGCATAGTGCCTATTTTGCTTCCTATTATTCGGTACATAGAACTTGCGCGAACTTCACACACCTCTGACGGGGGAAATATTGGAATCTGGCATACAGTGCGTTATTTAGACTGTTGGCAAAGGTATTTAGAACAAAATCTTATACTTGGTTTGTTTTTTTTTTGTATTTAGTGCCTATTTTATTTCCGGTATTCAAATCCTTTAATCAAAATCCCAATTTATGGTTTGGTTAAACGTACATAATAATAATAATAATAGTTTATTCATTAAAAAAAATACATTCTAATCGTTTCCATGGCAGAAAGAGTATAAACTAACATAGCCCGCACTAAGATAGCCTTCATGTAACGCGATGATTTGTTCATATGTGCGCACATATGAACAAATCATCGCGACACATAAAGAATTAAAATTAAAAAAATTAAAAACGGATAAAAAATAAATAACAATAAAAGTTTAAATTTGGTAATAGATTGCTTATACTAAAACCTGAACGTCAAGCGACAATAAAAGTTTGTTATATTTTATAATCCAAAAAATCGATTATATTACCTTCACTTGGTATAACCTTCAAAGAAACCCAGATAGTTACATTTTTAGTTATATTATTGTCAATAAAATACAATAGTTGCCCTTTTTAAAATCTGTTAAATACATGAAACAGAATGAATAGAATAATGGTCGTAAATCTTACAGTATAATTTTTATAAAGTACGTCTTTAATACGTTGCTTAAATGGTTTTTTTTGACAACTTCAACCATCATCTTGAAAAATCTTAAATTTGAACATCTTGAAAATTCCTCAACACATACATGACTCTTGAATTAAGAAAGGCATAATTTTAACGTCTTAATTAATATCCCTAAAAATAACTATATTGTTATTCATATTTTACAATGTCGACTTAAAACGCAATTATAAATTGGTATATAATTTAATTACTTTCATTAAATGTGGTAATTTCATTTACCGTCATCGAAAACGCAACTGTTATTACATCGCCATACCCAAAAATAATTACCTTTCTGCGGCATCCAAATTACATACGTTATTTTTGTAATATTAATTATGTATGCAGGTAAACAGCCAAATGGGTAGATCTGGAAAGTTCTTAACCCCTCCTATGGCGGGGTAAAATTTCTGCCCGGGATAGTTTTGCGCATAACTTTTAAACTACTATACGGATCGTAAAAAGAATAACTGCAAAATTATGACATTGAAATTTGAAATATTATAACGTTACAACATTATCTCGTAAAACAATTAAGATAATAATGAATAAATATTACAGTTAGCACAGCGCGGAAAGCATCTAACCAAAAATGGTTAGCTCACATAGGAAGGGTTAATTGAGTGTCGTCTGTATTTTAAAGGATAACTATCCTCAACGTTTTTCGTTGATGCTGGATATTGCAAACGTGGCATATTTATTACTGGTCAAGAAAGTATGGATATCTGAGTCGAGCGTTTTATCCCATTGTGGTCGTCGTCTGATAAAATTATTAACCGACTTCAAAAAAGGAGGAGGTTATCAATTCGGTTTGAATCTCTTTTATTTTTTAATGTTTGTTACCTCAGAACGCCATGTATCGATTTGAAAAATTCTTTTTTTATTTGAAAGATTATACTTGCAGATTGATCCCATATCAAAATCCTGTTCTGATTATGGGATCCATGAGGAATTGAAGGAACTCCTCAAATATTATCATATGATGTTGAAAATGTACATTTTGATTCAATTCCGATGACAAGGTTTTTTTTAATGGTAAGCATGACCTGATTCTGCACCCTGGGTTGGCTCCCGAGGAGGGGACTCCTCAACGGTCAACAGCACAAACACGAAATTCTGCATAGTATTCAATTATGATAGCCCATTATAAGTTCCACTATGACATGGCTGCTGCCCCCAGGGTTGGCTCGGAACAGAGCATTTTTTAAAAAGTTGTTTTTAAAAATGTGTTTTTAATATTAACTTATTTAATTCTTTAAATTATTGTTTTTGTACCAAAACTTCTTCTGTCACAGATTGATAAAATCATTATGTAGTGAAATCAAACCACTCAGTTACTGAATCAGGAGTGACGTCTATTATCAGCACTTCTTCTGCTATACTTCTTCCAGGTTTCATCTCTTGGCGGTACCAAGCAAGTTTACAATTTTTTTTTTTTTTTTTTTTTAATACTTTATTCATTTTTTTTTTGTACATTTAGCCCCATTGTTATCAATGTTATAAATAACTCGGAAAAATTGAACACCGAAATGCAGCTAATGCTCATTGCCCACCTAACTAGGACTAAACTGTCCCGTATCTAGGCGGGTCAGAGTAATTAAAATAAGTAATACAACTTATGTAACAATTAGCCTAATTAACTTGAAAAAACTTTTTATTTTTATAATAAATGAATGTACTTAATTGTTTTTTTAAAAATTATTATTTTAAGATTGAATAATATATAATTATAAATAAATAACATTATAATACAAATCCAAACACTAAATTTGTACGAATAATACATTGTAGGTAATACAATATGGCAAATACACATATACGTAAATACGATATCAATAAATGATAAATGATATATGGTATAAACATATTTATAATTTTATAAAATATATAAATACAATTATAAAATCACTGCTAAAAAATATGAAATAAAATAAATAAAAATATGATATGATATACTATTAATATATACATAATAATTTATATAAATATACAATAATATTTTTAAATTAACCGTTATACATACGCTTTACAAACCAAGTTTTCAGATTTAAACCTTCCTAATTCGTTTGTAGTTTTGCAGCAATCTATGCTTTTGCAGATTTTTACCGTCAAATATTGATTTACTCCTTATTGTGAAATCTCTTATAGCCAACCCAAGTGTTATATGTACATATATGTACGTGTAACATGAGTGTGCGTGTGCCTTGTTATGCATTCGATCGACAGAGCTGAAAATGCTGTTCTATTAATTTTAACCCAACAGAAAATGGGGTAAGCCAGGAATCAAACCTGGAACCTTACGGAACCTGAAACCGGTGTTCCAGGGAATATTTTGGCGCATATATTCCATCAATAGTGTGATTGTCTTTTTTCATATTTGACCATATTTATTTTGTTCACGTTTTAATTAACTCACCCCGTTATTAAAATTTAACGTATTTAATTAATAGCGTATGAAACATGATTAACCGCCAAAAATAGTATCAGGCGCTCATCTGATATAAAGAGATGTGCGAGGTGAGCGGGAGAGACAGTTTGAGAAGCGGCGTCTTGGCTGGTTGCATCGAGACGACTTGACTCGCCAGGTCGACTTATTAACGTCAGTGCGTAGCGATTTGTCGGCATCTCGAGTTGTGTTGTTCGCGGTCGCACCGATTCTTTCAGCGTCGCGCGTAGCAGGTGCTGCTTTTCATATAATTTATTCGAATTAGCTAATTTAATCGACTCCGTTAATTTAGTCAAACTGTGCTCGTGTGTGTCTCGTTGTGCGGAAAACTTGCATTTTCTTGGTGTTTTTGTTTGTTTATTGTTCTTTTTATTTCTTCTTTCTTCTTCGGCGATGTTGGTCACATTATTTTAGATGCTATATCAGGTACCTTGAAGGGTAAAATCGAAGACTTACGCGGTTGTTTGACATTACAAATAGGATAAAAACGAATATACCGCGTGAAGTTTGTAGCACCGACGTTTTGGCGATGTAGCAACCGCCCCGTTGCAGCGACGGTTGCAACATCGCCGAAACGTCAGGTGCTACAAACTTCATGCGGTAAATTTGCTTTTATTCTATTTATAACCATTAAACAGTTTTAGTTTAAATTATCTAAACCGTGAAACAAACGTAAATTGTATACACACGATTAAATCCAGTTTTTAAGCTATTGCATAGCTTTTATCGCGGGCCTAGGCCAGCGCGGCGACCGAATGAAGAAATTTCTTAACGAAAATTAATGATTTTAAACTGATAATTACGTCTAAACGAGTACTGCTTACGATTCGAAAAAAAATATATGTTAAACAAGAACATTTTCCTAATATTCTTAGCTTTGAATATTTTAGATTTTGTATATATTACATAGTGTAATTAATTTGTGAAATTAGGTCTAACCGAACACAAAAACGACTACTACGCAAATACTATCTGGCGTATTATTATGAAACCTGCACCATTTTAAAGATAATTTAATTATCTATCTTTTTATCTACGAATTTTTTCGAATAATTCGGTTTTTTTGCTTTATTGAATAAAAAATTCGTGCGCGGCGCTCTATCGAAAGACGTTTAAATTATTCCGAATCATTTGCTTCCGCAGCCGCAAATGATTCGGAATAATTTCAACGTTTTCCGATAGAGCGCAGTTTTCTGATATCAGAAAAAATAAAATAAATAAATAATTATAATTGCATAAGTTGTTAAAAATGCTATGCAATAGCTTTACCGTGGCAGTCCCCGAGTGCCACACGTATTTATTTTTTTAAATAACTTTATTTATTGAAAAAAAAAATATAGTAATTATTTTTACGCAATGATTTTGCGTCACTCCCAACTAGGCAGTGCTTGTTCTAAGAAAAACGCCAATTTTATATGTTATTATTTTTAAAAAGAAGAAAAAAATAGTTTTATGAAAATGATGGTAGGAAATTGTTATAGTAAATTTACAAATAAAAATGTAAAAATAAAATGAATTAAAATACACAAAATAATCATTCAAAAATCTAAATAATCATCAAATAATAAAAGTAGTGGAAAATTATTATAAAATAAATGCAAATACCAAATATTATTTTATAAAAATAAAAAACTGAATTCACTCTTGTTTATATATTGTTAGAGAGTGAGGGTGTGAATAGTGTGTGTGTGTGTGTGTGTGTGTGTGTGTGTGTGTGTGTGTGTGTGTGTGTGTGTGTGTGTAAATGTGTATTTTGGAAATGTCATGAGAATACATTCAGTTTCCGTTCTTCCTTTACTAATTAACCACTGTATGAGAATTTTCAAGTACCACCTGTGTCAGTCCTGAAGTATCGAAATATTTTCCTAAAACATTCTATAATCTCGGAGCAAGATAATGATACTGGTGTTTTCCAAACGACGTAAATCTTCTGGGCACTGTATAATGTGGTATCTGCGCCGATCTTGTGTTCTTAGCAGGGAACAATGTCTCTGCTTGCGCGTCATTGAAATTTAAAACAGTTGCCTAATATCAATTGTTTTTGCCTCCAGAAACAACTCATTAGTAGAATACATTTTTGGTTTTTGAGTATATTACGAATTATAGATTTTTGTACGATTTTAAGTCTTTCGATTGTAGTCTCTCAACATGCTCCCCACCCCAGAATAGCTTATGTCATTATAGATTGACATATAACATAGTATATCATTCTTAAATGACCAAGTTCAAGAATATCCTTTAATTCAAAATATATATATATATGCGTTTTCTAACTCTTTTGACCAAAGGATTTATATGAGGTTTCAATCGTAGATGGTTATATAAGTTTGTAGGGATTAAAATCATTGAATAGTGCGCATTCTTGAAAGTTATGTGTTCAACGCAAAGTTAACATGCTTTTACCTAGTTAGGGACATTCTGAATAAGTCGTTGGGCTGATTTAATTGGATAGTTTCCATTCAAAATTTTATCCCTGCATATTTTGAACTGCATATTTTTAGATAGATCTTCGAGAACTTCATATTTTAATTTTTATTTTCTGGATAAAGATATACATAGTGTTTACATTGTGTCTTTATTACAATTATCTTGTTTACAAGTATATCATTTAAATGCAGGAACGAAAAATTTTACCACTCCAGCCTGGAGTGCTCCTGAAACGGTAAACTGTATACCTGGGCGCACATTTTCAAGGTTGTGGAGCACCTTCCTTTAAGAATGGGAGGTAAAGAAAAATCATTCGATCAGTATACTAGCAAGTTAGCACCGATATAGGAATTAGTAGGGAGAGGATTTAGATGTTTTAGGGCAGTAATCGTGATTGTTTTCTTTGTAACTATCTCTCTCCTTTATTTCGTCCATATTTAGTATATACTGGATCTTTCTGTCTCGTATTTTCTTTGGTGTTTCCTTGTACCATTGAAACACTTGTCTATGCCTCTTCGTTAGTTTCCTTATCCGTTTGTATTCATTATATGTAACTCCTGCACTGCCTTTCTGTTTGACTTTATCTTAGGATTTCTTCTAATTTCTCTTTCGTTTTGTCAATGTTTTCCATGTCAAGAATTAGGGATTCTTTCCATGTGTGTCGATCTTGCTGTGTGTCGATTTCTTGTTTGCCTGCTGGGTATCCTTATTCCCCATGCCCTCTCAGTGGGTATATGTTGTGATTTTCTGCGAAGGATTTGACCACATTAATGTATCGTGTAGGTCTAACATAATCTTTTTTGAGATCGTCTTTTCTTCGAGATGTTTGCATATTTTTATTTAAAAAAATACGTGTGGCACTCAGGGACTGCCGCGGAAAAGCTATTGCATAGCATTTTTAACAACTTATGCAATTATAATTAATTATTTATTTTATTTTTTCTCATATCAGATAACTGCGCTCTATCGGAAAACGTTGAAATTTGCGGCTGCGGTAGCAAATGATTCGGAATAATTTAAACGTCTTCCGTTAGAGCGCCGCGCACGAATTTTTTATCCGATAAAGCAAAAAAAACGGATTATTCGAAAAAAACGTAGATAAAAAGTTAGATAATTAAATTATCTTTAAAATGGTGCAGGTTTCATAATAATACGCCAGATAATATTTGCGTAGTAGTCGTTTTTGTGTTCGGTTAGACCTAATTTCACAAATTAATTACACTATGTAATATAAACAAAATCTAAAATATTCAAAGCTAAGAATATTAGGAAAATGTTCTTGTTTAACATATATTTTTTGGAATCGTAAGCAGTACTCGTTTAGACGTAATTATCAGTTTAAAATCATTAATTTTCGTTAAGAAATTTCTTCATTCGGTCGCCGCGCTGGCCTAGGCCCGCGATAAAAGCTATGCAATAGCTTAAAAATCAAAATCATTCATAATACTTTATCAAAATCCAAATATTAAAAAATATATATGTTTTTTTCTTAATGTTACGGGTCATTTCCTAAATTCAAGGAAGTTTTTGCAGAAGCACCGTGTACACAAATAAGTTTAAGCTACTGTCATCTGAAAGAGCCGGTTCAGACGATGCGGTGCGGCGCCGCACTGCAAAGATTTCGCCGTATGGGCGTTACACACGTACATTTCACGGTGCGGCGCCGCAACGTTACTACGAGTGGGCGAATAGTGTTGTAGTTAATTGTACGTAGAACTAGTGAAATGAGGTAATCAATTCAAATATCTTCTTCGTTGGTACTCATTTTAAACACATCGATTCAAAATTATCAAAAATACTTGAAAACAAATGAAACAGGCAAGCATGTACCCTCCTTCGACTGCACTTAACAACTGAACGGTGCCGCTCCGGCGCATATTGCCGGTTTTTGTGCGGTGCGACGCCAGAACGCGCCGTGTAATATACCGTGGATATTTGTATGTAGGACGCCGCAGCGGCACCGCTTAGGTGCCGCGCCGCATCGTGTGGCCCGGCCCTCAGGGCCATTATCTAAAGCTCATATGGCGGTAAATAAATTCGAAGTTATGATAGAATATAATAGAATAACTGTATTGTGCTCAAAAAATACAACATTGCATAGTGAATATTTCGCTGGTTTTAAAAAACTATTTATGCACAAATGGCGGACTCATATTTATAGCGATATCTTGCAGTCAATCAATTGTTATGATCGTTCCTCTTTTCTTAAAGTGGCTAAATAAAACAACTTCACTTGCCATGCATCGTAAACCCATTACTGCAGGACTCATAGCATTCTATAGAAGGTACAACTTAGGGATATAACTGGCTTCTGATGGATTCTAGCCTTACCTCCGTAGAGAACGGTTAAATTACATTTTCAGCATTATGGCTTTATCAGTTCGTACGTCTTTCGTCTTTCTCCACTCCGAGACGAAAAAATGTCCAACTCGCTCGCATCCCTGTGCAGAAAATTTAGTAAATCACCAGTTAATTTAAATCAATTCCATTCATTCATTTTTCAATAAACCCTAAGCGGTTTGGAAAAAAAACTGACAACCTATACTAAACCCAGAGTTGAATTTCAGCAATTTCTTACAATGAAATATATTTATTTACTCTACATTTTTAGGTTATTATTGTTATACATACAGATATTGTTAAAATAATATAGTAAAATTAATATCGTGACCTTAAATAACTGTTTTATCAACACTTTCAAGCCTGTAGCTACATTTACTGTTATTATATAAGTGCTTCATTACATTATACAAATTGACAACATTGGCACACCATTGTAGCACTCATAATTCTCACCTAACTAGATGAAGCCCGCCTCAAGGTGAGATTAAGTGGAATATACTTATACAATAGGTATACCCTATACCTATATTATACGTTAAATCAGGAGTCTTCGTAAAATTATTATTAAAGAAAAAAACCAAAACAAACTACTACAATGTCGAGTATGAAAATCGAAACGTCTGACGTGACTACGTTTTCGCACTGAATTAAATTTCCTGGAGACTTTTACTCAGTGAGAATCATGTGAAAGCTACTTAAATAGGATATCTATCTTCAGGAGCCTCGAAGTCAGAGTGAAAACGTAACCATTCTACACTGAGAAAAATATAGGATTTCTTCCTACATTACCGCTTTGTTATCACGGTTTAACAGAATAATATTGTTACAATATCAATGTGGTTGAATTACAAGGAATTTTGTTGAAACTCCTTTTCTCGCTTATAAGTTTCACTATGCTCCGTACGGGTAATACGAAAATAGCGGTATAATGTCGCTTCAACATGAATTTTGTAACTGACTATAACCTTACGTATGTAATAACATGATGTCATGGTAAAAGCAAAATCTCGTTGTGCGCCGTAATGACTGTGCCGTGTAGTTACAATGATCGTGACATGGTAACTTCACCGTTACGCGTCACGTTGATACATACGCACGGACCACAGTACAGTATTACAGCGTTATATTTTTCTCAGTGTATAATAGGTGGAAACAACGTAAACAACAAAAACTTGTATATCTTATTAAAATAAGAGTACCCATTAATATACTAAATAACAATAGAGTCAATGCGAGATGTCGTCATTGCTGTGATTGAAACTATATGCAATATATGTAGCTATTTAAATATAAAAAAGAAATCCATCTCCCGAAATGAAATTCCTACAGGTATTTGAATTGTGGGTATTACAATCTCACAAGGTTAAGGGTACTGCATTACACCTCTACAGAGATTGGCATTAGTTTTCCTTTGCCATATTCGTATTGTATCTGTAACCCTTAGTCCATCTGTCTACACGCAATATGGGGTATTCCAACGGACGGTTTTTCTCAGTGTAGCATAATCGTAAATACTCGTAGCTTTAGAAATGACGGTGTTGCCATGTCCGTATAATACTGTATTAGATATTCCACTGCTATGCGTCGAAACATTTAGCTCATAGTGTTTTCTTCTACTTTCGCAGAATTAGAAGTTCGAAATGGACGTGCTGGGATTAGTCCTGGCGGGCTACCATGATCTGATGGATAATAAAAGTGACCCAAGAGTCAAAGACTGGTTTCTTATGTCCTCGCCATTACCGACGCTGACAATATGCCTCGCTTACGCTTATGGAGTTAAGGTGGGTCTTCGAGTTAATTATTGTAGTCTTAAAAATTGACGCTCCGCATGTCCTTCGGGTATTGCGGCTACGACTGTTTTTGGCGAAAAATTGCTATTTTATTACATGGTAATAAATTATAATTATTTGAGAACACGTAATGATTGATTTTCAATATTTAATTAGATTTTTTAAGTTGTTTTTGTAACAGACCAATTATATTATACAATTGTTTTCATAGCCTGGTCAATATCTCTGTTCCTGTGTGACTTAGTAAGGTTCCAGGTTCGATTCCCGGCTGCTTCACCATTTTCCGTTAGGATAAAATTAACGGATTTGCATTTCATATCTGTCGATTGAATGCCAGGGAGCTAAGGTGCCCTTGCTGAGTTGGCCACGAAGACCCATTCTGTTCAGGGTTGGTCACACTCACGGGTCAACACCCATCCGGCGGCCTCCACGCATGAATTACGAGCCTGGGTAGGACTCTAGCCTTAGGGCTAGTTTCCCCTAGGAATCAACCTTCTGGCGCTCCTTGACGGTCTGTGTACCGTGCGGCGTAAGCCAATCGATTGTGCACTCAGACTAACAACTTGGGTTGTCGACTACAACGGGCGAGCCCGTCACCTTAGGAAGTTTTAACGATTAGTCGTTCTATCTCCCTGGAGTGAATGTAGAAGACTTGGGACAAAAACAGTCCACCATCTAGCTACGTCACAAGCCCGTAAGAGGCCAACGCCTTAACCGCGAGATAGCCAGGGATGTTACCTGGCGGGCCGACACTCGCGCCCTTACTTCCAATTATGACCAGATTACTCTGGTCTCTCGATTGGTTCCGAGTTCGAGGTCGCTTGCGCGGTCCTCTCCCTTACGAAGCGGTGAAACGGTGTATAGCGAATCTATCGCGGACATTCCGATTTTTAAAATCACACATCACAGCGTCAATTTATAAGTCAATAAGATAATCAATCTTTTAAAAGGATCGGGAATCTTTCACAATTAATTAGTTTTTCAGTGAAAATCAGCCAAAATTAAAAACTCTAGAAACAGAAAAGACTAAGGAGAATTACCGAAAAGTTTAAAAAGTTCATATCGGTCATTATTCCTCGTAACCGTTTAAATGCTGCTGTTATAAATTACATATGAATAGGTAGCCAAAGACCTAAAAAACGATTAAGAAAACATTTGTACCACGATATATTTTATGCAGTAAGAAATCTATGGACGAAATTCTGCTAGGATCATAATAATCGATATAATAATATCAAATAAAAGACTTCCGTTAATTTTATTTCATGAATATTCGTTATTTTTGTCGAAGTTCATATTTTTGGCTGATTTTCACTGAAAAACTAATATATTACGAAAGATTCCCGACTCTATTAGAGTATTCATTGCCTCATTGACTTATAAATTGACGCTGTGATGTGTGATTTAAAAATCTGAATTTATATATCATTATAGCTATTTAGGCTCGTTTTAATCAATATTTCTACGCGTATTTCGCATACGATATAAATGAAATGAAACTAAATACAACTTTAGTCTTTTTAAAATAAAATAAAACGTTATCATTAAATATATACTAAAGTTTTATTATTACTATTAAACAAATAGTAAAGTTTTATAGTTTGCTTTTTTGTTTATACTCTTTATTGTGAAATTTCGCAATGGGCGGGTTTATTGTCACACGACAATCTCTTCCAACCATCCCTACTTTGAAGTTTTTTTTATATGTATGTGTACGTGTAGCATGTGCGTAAGTACCTATGTGTCTTGTTATTGCGTTTGATCGAACGAATTGAAAAGCAATTCCGTAAATTCTAAGAATCGTAGTACCTAATAGAAAGAACTTGAACCCAAAGTTAACATTAACCTTGACATTCAGACAGGGTTACTAACATTGGCTTACATACCGAACTAGTGCTAATACATTTTAAATAGCAGCCAATGAAAGAGAATAAAAGAGGATTGGCCGAATCCGAAACAAGTCTGTTCCCGAAACACTAACCGTAGGGGAGACCGGGGCTATGGGGCCACCTTAAGGGAAATCGAGAAAAATATTGTTAGTTTTAAGGAATTTTGATATCGCTCCTAGACAAAATTAAATTTCAATATGTTGACTATCACCCTGAATACCTCATAAGGGGAAGTTTTCAAAGTGTTGATACTTAACAGCTAAAAACTATGAACACTGCAAATGGCCTCATTACCCCATGGTATGGGGTAATGACGCCACCCCTGGCCTGGTTACCCCAAATAATTATAAATACAAGTTTAATCAAAGAAATAAAGTTTGTTTAATTAAAGAACATTACAAAAATCGCAAATATAACATTTTGCCTTTTCAGCGCCACTGCAGTCCTTGTGCGCCCACTTTCCACAAATTGTGCACCTGAACCAAATTTCACGACTTTTCCCATATTCGCCACATACAAGGCAAATTTCATCATCGGAACTCTCCTGATCTTTTAAACCTTCATCGTCGAATACGATTTCAGTTGAGGTGTCTGATGAGGAGCTACTAAATACTTTCTTCTTAACTCTCAATAACTTCTGTTTCTCTACTTCCTTGTTAGCTTTCTTTTCTTTTTTCAAACTTTTCTCAATAAGCTCGTCTTTGAGAGGTGTTGACGTTAGTATTTGGGATGAGCCTTTCTTTCGGAGATGTTTTGTAATCTTCTTGATCCTCCTTGGAATAGGTGTTATTTCAGCCACTGTGGTATGGGGTGACTTGTTCCAATTTGAAGGCCCGGCGACAACTTCCTGATTAGATGGTTCAACGATAACATCCTGATCTGATCGCTCGGAAACAACGTCTAAATCTTCAGCAGGAGGTGTAAATTCGGTCTCATCAAAAACGTATGGATTCAATGGAAAAATACCAGTACACTGGAACCCTTTTAGAGCTTTGTCTACGGAAGACACTCTTCTATAGGCAGAACAAAAGATAGAAGCAATGTCATATTGTACGACTCTCTCATACTGCTTTGTCTTTAGATGAAGGTCTATCTCTCGATTAATTGCCTTCTTCAGAGGTCCAAAAAATACAACGTCCAGGGGCTGGGTGCGATGGGAGGTGTGCGGTGGGAGTGATACCATGACAATTCCATTAGCTCTACAGAAATTGTAAGCTGATAGGGATACATGACTCGAGTGATTGTCAAGTACCAACAAAACTGGTTCCTGTGTTGAACATTTAACAGTCTTATGGAAGTGTTCGAGCCATTTTACAAACAAATCTTCGGTTATCCAGCCAGACTTAGAGCAAGTGTAGATGGCATCTGGAGGCCCATCCTTCTCCAGCAGAGGTGTCATTCTTTGACGCTTAAAGATGAACATAGGCGGAACGTATAACCCTGCAGCACTGAAGCAGCAAACCACCGTGGTATTTGTTCCTCGCTCAGCGCTGGAAATAAGACCAACTTGCTTCTGACCTTTTTTGGCCAGTACTTTTACTGCACTCCCAACTGTATTAACACCTGTCTCGTCACAGTTGAATATTCGAGATGCCGGAAACTTGTATTTACCATATACTTCTTCGAGGTTGCTGTAAAATTTTGACACGTCAAGCTTGTTAAATCCCAGTATTCTACTGAGGCTTGTGTGCTCTGGCTTTCTAAGTGAAATGTCACCACAGCGTTTCAAGAAGCCAGAGAGCCAACCCTCACCGGCGAGTTTGGTAGTTTTGTTGAACTTATTTTTGATGTTATTAATTTCAGCAAATTCATAAGCAATTTGCCTTATTTGAGTTGTTGTCACACCAAAATATAATTTTGCCAAAATTAGGACATGAGCCTTTAGTTCTTCTTCTTGTCCAGCGCTGAACACTGTTGGTTTACCCATATTGGGGCCTTGTGGAATTCCTTTTTTTAATTGGTTTCGAAGAGAACTCCTCGGAATGTTAAAAGTCTTCGCCACACTTTTGACACTTCTGCCGTTGGCCACTTGAGCACAAGCCTCTGTCATACATTCCTTGCTCCAACTGGCTTTATTCGTCTTCCTCTGATAATTTCGAACCATCTATGAAAAGGGAAAAAAAACACGTAAAGCACTTTGTTTCCTTTAATCCACAATATTGGGGTAATCAGGCCATCCCTGGCCTCATTGCCCCATTTTGGTGAAGTTTACAAACATATGGAAAATATAACCTAAAACTGTCATTGAAGCAATCAATTGCATGCTAAATCATGCTGCAATATGCTATTATAAAGCATACATTGTTTGATCTTAGTATTACCAATCAAATTTTTCATATGCTTACTTTTGTAAAAGTCCGACCTTAGATGGAATGGCGGTATTTTGATTTTTCGCCCACGAAACTTTTATATATCCTCACATGAACACGGCCGTCGTCGGACTGTTTAATTATGCCAATGAGAGTTGGTAGCACTGCATATAAGCGGACTAAAACGCGCGGGGTTTGAATTAAGCGGGTGGCCTCATTCCCCGGGGTGGCCCCATAGCCCCGGTCTCCCCTATACAAGAATAACAGATGGGTCTATGGTAATATCATTATAATTCGACGGTTACCATTTATATTTACCTATGTTATGTCATTTAATTGAAAATAATTAAACAAAACATAAAAAAACACCGTCATCAATAAGGTATTTAGAAACATGAATTCTGAAAAAAACCAGCTCATAAAATATATTATAATAACTGCTTAAAAGTATGTAAAAATAAAAGATGCGAAGCAAAACGAAATATTGATTTAGAAAAATGGTCTAACATAGAATTTTTTATTAAAATTTAAATAATGCATTAGTTTGTGCAATACAATATACGTATATAGAAACCAAAGACGTGTAAAAATACAAAACGATATTGATGATGATAACGAATAACCAGCTAATAGAATTGTCGCATTAACGTCCCATTTCAAAGAGTTACGACTTTATGAATCAAATTAATTGATATTCAACAATGGGACGTATCAATAAACAATGAAGGAAATACATTAAAAGATAATAAGTCATCTAAATTTGTTCCTAGTGTGCTTTCATGAATAATAATAATGTGGAAAGTGATAACGGTGAGCGACAACGAGATACGTGGGTCATACTGAAAGTTTCTAGAACTGTCCACTAATAATAGAAGAAATAGAAAACCAATTACAAAATTTGGAAATGAAACTGCCTGGGAAAATGTTACTTTTTGACTTGCGAGATTGTCATTTGTTTTTCATTGTGGCGTCGTTTTAAAAATGTGTCGGAGTCAGCTACTGAGTTTCCAAAGACTTTGGAATATATGCATTAGGAACCTTTCTTAAAAAATAAAGAAAACGCTACTAGATTCAACCATTGTAATGCTAAATGTGATAGAAAAAAAGCCCCAAAGACGCAAATAGAGTTGTCAACTACAACGGGCGAACCCGTCACCTCGGGAAGTTTTAATGATTGGTCATTCTATCTCCCGTGAAGTGAACTCAGAAGACTTGGACAAAACAGTCCACCGTCAAGCTCCGCCACATGCCTGTAAGAGGCCAACGCCTTATCCGCGAGATAACCAGGTATATTACCCAGCGGCCTTACACTAAGGCCCTTACTTCCAATTGCGACCAGATTACTCCGGTCTCTCGACTGGTTACGAGTTCGAGGGCACTTTGTCCGGCTGTTCACCTAGGATCGGGTAGCCGATGGTCGTTTCAAGAGCAGTCGCCGTAAGGTCCGCAACCACCCCCACTCTATAGGAAACAGTACTGCTTCCATACTCCCCCGACTGTTAGTCAGAATGCACAATCGATTGGCTTACGCCGCACGGTGCGCAGACCGTCCAGGAGCGCCAGAAGGTTGACTCCTAAGGGAAACTAGCCCTAAAGCCAGAGTCCTGCCCGGGCTCGCACTTCATGCGTGGAGGCCGCCGGATGAGTGTTGACCCGTGAGTGTGACCAAACCTGAACAAAAATGGTCTTCGTGGCCACCTCAGCAAGGGCCCATTAGCTCCTCAAAGACGCAACTAGGGTTATCGACTACAGCTGGCGAGCCCGTCACCTCAGGAAGTTTTAACGATTGATCGTTCTATCTCCCTGGAGTGAGCGCAGAAGAATTAGACAAAACAGTCCACCGTCAAGCTCCGCCACAAACCCGTAAGAGGCCAACGACTTAACCGCGAGATAGCCAGGAGTGTTACCCAGCGGGCTTACACTCACGCCCTTACTTCCAATTGCGACCAGATTACTCCGGACTCTCGACTGGTTACGAGTTCGAGGTCGCTTGCGCGCTCCTCTCCCTTACGAAGCGGTGAAACGGATTAAACCGAATCTATCGCGGACCACGGCGTCCTTTGCCCGGCTCTTCACCCAGGATCGGGTAGCCGATGGTCGTTTCAAGAGCAGTCGCTGTAAGGTCCGCAACCACCCCCGCTCTATAGGAAACAGTACTGCTTCCAGACTCCCCTGACTGTTAGTCAGAATGCACAATCGATTGGCTTACGCCGCACGGTGCGCAGACCGTCCAGGAGCGCCAGAAGGTTGACTCCTAAGGGAAACTAGCCTAAAGCCAGAGTCCTGCCCGGGCTCGCACTTCATGCGTGGAGGCCGCCGGATGAGTGTTGACCCGTGAGTGTGACCAACCCTGAACAAAAAGGGTCTTCGTGGCCACCTCAGCAAGGGGCCATTAGCTCCTCAGAGACGCAATATTTCGCAGCAAAAATAAAAAAAACACGAAAAAAAAATCTTTCCAAGTTTATGTATTATTAAAAAAAAACTCTACTTACCGTAATGTATGTGTTTGACGCTTCTTTGAATGCCTATATCTCGCTTATTTATTAAGGCCGAATAAAGATTATTGCAGACTCGGAATCAGCGAGGTGCGTATAGTGTGACGTTAAAAAATCAACAATGTAGAACAGGTTCCTATAATGCAGCAATATCGTGACTTCAATTGGCATTTGGCGATGATGCCCCATCTCGAAGCTCTGGGTACGCGTGGTTCAGTGAGTTTAGACGTGGACGTAATGATCTCCACGACGATGCATGTAAAGGTCGACCAGGGACTGCGGTTACCGAATCTAATATACATAGATACCGTACGTCAATTAATTGAGACTGACCAAAAAATTCGTACTTTATTAAGGTCTATCCGCACACATCAGTGGACGACTCGTGACTGACAGTCCCGTGCTGTTCAGTTCCGGGACGTGCTATTTGCACACGTTAGTGCCGACTACGATGAGTAACGTCATTTTTAGTAGTCACTGTCGCAGCACGTGTTTGAAAAATGCCTTGATATTCAAGAGCACAGTTAGCAGCGATAGCTTTAATATTAGATCAAGATGAGGAAACCTATATGAGAAAAAGGATTTGGGTTCATAACGCGTGGAGACAAAGAGAAGAAGAAAGAGAATTTGCCACTCAAATTAAACTATTGATCACTTCGGCAAAGCCGTTATCTAAATGAAAGTGACATTACGAAATAATTCAAATTTAGAATGCTACCAACATTTAAAATATGATACAATTGGCTGAGTTTGTTATCAACGAGCCATTAAATCGAAATAAAAATAAAAAACCTCCACGAGCTCAATGAAATGAACGAAGAAACTTCAATCTTAATTTCTGGCAGAGGAGTTTATAATAAAGATTGTATAATGTTATCAAAATAGGGTAAACCTATATAAAATTGTATAATATTAAAAAATTGTAAAGAAATATTGTAGAAAACAGTATAATATTGTTATATTTGATAAGGTTTGTAAAGAAATCCGTTTATAGGATGATGTTTTTATTTAAAATAAAATTAGTAAAAGCTACTTAAAAAGTAGCGAAGGAAATCCCAGCTTGTATTGGGAAATGCTTATGTTTGAATGAGATATACTTACGGATGTGCACGACATTCGACGGTGCAATGTAAGTTTAAAGGTCCTTTTGCAGTCGACTAACGATCACTATTCATCCATATATCTCATAAATAGGGCTTATCCTTATGCAACACAAAATGCCTTCAATTGAGACGAATTAAGCGAAAAAATAAAAAATTAAACTATTGATCACTTCGGCAAAGCCGTTTTATAAATGAAAGTGACATTACGAAATAATTCAAATTTCGAATGCTACCAACATTTAAAATATGATACAATTGGCTGAGTTTGTTATCAACGAGCCATTAAATCGAAATAAAAATAAAAAACCTCCATATGCTCAATGAAATGAAAGAAGAAACTTCAATCTTAATTTCTGGCAGAGGAGTTTATAATAAAGATTGTATAATGTTATCAAAATAGGGTAAACCTATATAAAATTGTATAATATAAAAAAAATGTAAAGAAACATTGTAGAAAACAGTATAATATTGTTATATTTGATAAGGTTTGTAAAGAAATCCGTTTATAGGATGATGTTTTTATTTAAAATAAAATTAGTAAAAGCTACTTAAAAAGTAGCGAAGGAAATCCCAGCTTGTATTGGGAAATGCTTATGTTTGAATGAGATATACTTACGGATGTGCACGACTTTCGACGGTGCAATGTAAGTTTAAAGGTCCTTTTGCAGTCGACTAACGATCACTATTCATCCATATATATATATATATTTATATATATATATATATATATATATATATATATATATATATATATATATATATATATATATATATATATATATATATATATATATATATATATATATATATATATATATATATATATATATATATATATATATATATATATATATATATATATATATATATATATATATATATATATATATATATATATATATATATATATATATTATATATATATATATATATATATATATATATATATATATTATATATATATATATATATATATATATATATATATATATATATATATATATATATATATATATATATATATATATATATATATATATATATATATATATATATATATATATATATATATATATATATATATATATATATATATATATATATATATATATATATATATATATATATATATATATATATATATATATATATATATATATATATATATATATATATATATATATATATATATATATATATATATATATATATATATATATATATATATATATATATATATATATATATATATATATATATATATATATATATATATATATATATATATATATATATATATATATATATATATATATATATATATATATATATATATATATATATATATATATATATATATATATATATATATATATATATATATATATATATATATATATATATATATATATATATATATATATATATATATATATATATATATATATATATATATATATATATATATATATATGTATATATATATATATATATATATATATATATATATATATATATATATATATATATATATATATATATATATATATATATATATATATACATATATATATATATATATATATATATATATATATATATATATATATATATATATATATATATATATATATATATATATATATATATATATATATATGTATATATATATATATATATATATATATATATATATATATATATATATACATCTGATAGATGGTGAATAAACGGTTTTTGAGTATTTCAGAATGACGAAATATTGTTACGACATTCTTTAATCCAAACACACGGGAAACCTAAAAAAAAAACAAAAGAGTAATTGGAGAAAGGCTATACCGCCAAAGGAACGTCTTTCACATCTTTTCGTGCGAAAGATCATTCATTGCAGGATGTAAACGAACCAATTTAATCAGATTTTCGTCGTCCATCTTGAAATACTGCGTCCGTGTCAGGTAAAATATTCTCCACTAGAAATCCACGTCGGATCACTGAACACGTCGGAGCGTCACTGACGTTACTGAACATCACTGTCACTGTCGTGTTCGAATGATTATAATATGAGAAATGTATGAAACAATATTAATTTTCACTGCTACTGCACGGTACAAAACTGTCGGTCACGTGCCGTCAGTGATGTGTGCGGATAGACCTTTAGACATTGGAATGAGTCAAGTGCACAAGGCTTTACATGTGTAGGTATCTGAAGGTACGGAAGCTTTGCACTCGATGATTTGTAGAAAGATTGAATCCATTGAGGAGGTCCCTAAGGAAGACTGGTCCAACTGTTTTTTACAATGATTCCAGCAAATGCAAAAATGTATAAATTGTAACGGCATGTACTTTGAAAAACAATAAATGTCTAATATCCGGTCTTATATATCAGAATCCAAAAACTCTCAGTATGACCCTAGCATGCGAGATAACAAAATATAACATCAAGGCTACAAAATGCACCCTTGCCTGACTCCGTTTACACTTAGCCAAGACCTTCGCGACTTCTCTGCATGCTTATTTTTTTCAACCAAAATGCTTATTTCTTTCATCTCTTTTTTACAGGTTATTGGACCAAAATTAATGGAAAATAGAAAACCGTACGAATTGAAGAATGTTTTAATAGTATACAATTTATTTCAAGTCATCTTTAGCGCGTGGCTATTCTATGAGGTTTGTATGCATGTTATATATTTTTTTTATTAATTTATCACGAACAATAACATTTACAGCAGAAGTGCATGGATAAACTTTATTATAAAATATGCAGGAAATACAAAGTAAACCAACATGGGGCGATTTTTACATGTGTATATCTTTTACGCCCGAAATGACCTTTAATGTATATTCTATCAATTTATAAATTCCGTCAATGAATTTTTTAGCATATTTCAAAGATAGCTAACCCAGAGAAAATTGTGTAAATGTGTACAATTCAATCGATAAATTTTAAAACAATAAAGCTTGGTATGCATTTTCTAATATCTCTATATTTTTACAGTGTTGTATGTCCGGGTGGTTCACATCCTACAGCTTTAAATGTCAACCGGTGGACTACTCTAACAATCCAGTAGCTTTAAGGGTAAGTTGTTTATTTTATTTATTTGTTAATTAACATGTTTGTTTGTTTGTTTTTGCTCTTTGTTGTGAAATTTCACGATGGGCGGATTTATTATCATATAACAATCTCTTACAACCAAGCCAAGTATGAAACGTTTATAAGTATGTGTGCGGGTAACATGTGTGTGTGTCTTGTTATTACATTCAATCGATAGAATCGAAATGCAATTCCGTTTTTTTATCCCAACGGAAAATGGTGGAAATATCCCCAGGAATCGAGCCGAGACTTCAATCAAAATGCACTTTATACCTGTATTCTTATAAAGGGTGCTCGAGACTCAAAACCTTTTTTTTCGAGGGTAATTCTGTGCATCAAACTGAAGAAAAAAATACACTTTTTGTTTTTTATGTGTTTTTTCATTAGAAGTTGGAAAATGTTCATTTAATGGAGATTATTCTACATGCAAAACTGAGTTAAAAATAATTTACATTTTTTTTTTAAATGTAGGCTTTGGTTACTGAGTAAACTGGTTACTTTTGTTACTGAGTGTTGTGTTGATTTGTTGTGCTCATTTGCTGCGTTGACATGCACATTCATGCCTAAATTATATGAAATGATTTCGCAACTGAAAAAAGTATAATTCACTATCACGACTCTAATTAATACGGTGTTACCGTCGATCGATGCCCCATGAAAGGGTTAATTAATGTTCATTCATAATCGATTAACAACCTGTAGCGTATAAAGAAACAAAGAAATCAATTACACGGCTTCGTTAGCGGCCATTAGGTCATTAGTGTCATTAGTTTGTGTAAATGTAATCGCACTGGAATTTCGAATTTTAGCTGAATGAATTTCCGCTTACGCCACAAATCCTAATGGGATTATACTTATATTCATAAATTGTGTTGATGTAGTAAACATCACAGATGATTTAGTCTTGTTGCGTTTACAATTAATTGAAAAATTTACGAAATGAAGACGGCAAAAACTGCATGAAACACCGATCAATATACGAGCGGAGAAAAGATTTTACCTAAGAAAAATATTTATGCTAGATTTCTATTCAGTGATACTTACAACAACTGTTAAAAGTATATAACTAGTACTAAAATAGTTAAAGTGGCAGCTAATGAAAAAAAATAAAAGAGGATTGGGCGAATCCGAATCCGAAACAAGCCTTTTTCCGAAAAAAACCGTTTAAAATAATATCAGATGTATTCATGCTAATAGAATCATAATTTAACTGACGTTATTTTTGGGAGCTAATAAGCCATGTGTAGTTGGGCCCTAATGACCCATGTGCTTAGGGTCGGCTCAACACACGGGTCAGCACCCATCCGGTAGCCTCTAAGAAGAAGGTGGAGCCCTCTGGCACTTTGTGCCCGGTGAATTAGTTTCCCCTGGGAATCGTTCTTCGGGAGCTCCTTTAACGGTTTGCGCAACCTGTGGCGTTAGCCAATCGACTGTGCACTCCGACAGATAACCGGCGGAGTCTAGAAACTGCTTTGTTTCCTATAGAGCGGGGGCGATGATTCGAACTGAATCCGACCGCGCAGCGACCTCGAATCTGTAACCATTCGAGAGGCCGGAGAAATCCGGCCATAGCTGGTAGCGAGGGCGCTTGGTCTGCCCGCTGGGCTAATTACCCGGTGCCGGGCGATAAGAGTTGGTCTCTCGCGGGCTAGTTGGCGGAGCTAGACAGTGGATGGTCGTTGTTTGTTTTCTACGCTCATCCCACGGCTGAAAGAACGATCACATATCGCTATACCAGCCTGGGGTGACGAACGGTAGCGAACGGTTTCGTGCAGCTTGGGCCATAAGATTCAATTTGTTCTCGGATCGGACCAACTCACGAATCAGCTCCTATTCAGAAGCCTCTTCGTGTAGAAGGCTGTCCCGGGTAAGACTCTCCCGTATCAGGCCTCACGACTGGTGTATCGGTTTCTCCTAGTGGGATTGCCTCCCGGTGCTTCAGACGGTGGATGTTGTCCATCAAGTCATTAACATCACTTCATGGAAGACAGAATGGCATGATATCGATATAACTCCACGGTGTGGCGGGTTCGTCTGTAGTAATCGGCACCCCTCAATGTCCGCATTTATATTTACCTATATTATAACATTTAATTGAAAATAATAAAACTAAACATTAAAAAACAGCGTCCTCTATTGTATAAAATCGGTTGTTTGACATTATAAATAGGATAGAAAACGAATTTACCGCGTGAAATTTGTAGCACCCGACGTTTCGGTGACGTTGCAGCCGCTGTTGTCCAGTCTACCCTGGACAACGGCGGCTGCAACGTCACCGAAACGTCGGGTGCTACAAATTTCACGCGGTAAATTCGTTTTCTGTCCTCTATTGTATTTCACAACATGAATCCTAAATCTAAAACCAGGTTAAAAAAGTCTAATATTCGCAAAAAATATGTAAAAATAAATGATATACCTGAGAATAAATCAAGAATCAACATAACAACATAATACAGGATGTTATACAGCTTAACCCTTCGAGTAAATGGGTATTATCATGGATGCATCTGTCTCTTTTGCAGGATTTTCGGCGACATCGACTTAAAGTACTATAACTACGAAACTACTACACCAATCATAAAAAGAACAACTGCACAATGATTGCATTGAAATTTCGAATATAGAATATTGAAATATCATTTTGTAAAACAATTAGATAATTATGAATAAATATGAGAACGTCAAAGAAGTGAAAAAAACGCGGAACCAGATCTGGTCGTATCATACTCAACGGATAATTGTTTCAGAACCAGATTTGGTCGTATCATACTCAACGGGTTAAGCACAATATATATAATTACTTTTATATATGTATACTAGCTGACCTGTGCCCACTTTGTTGAGCGGTAAAACTTTTTACTTGTGATGAAATTATGAGTGTGGTTTGGTTAGTACTGAGTGCTATGATTTATTTCCTGACTGCCAAAAGAAGGGTAATATTTTTACTGCATATGTATTTATGTATGTATTTGAATGCCAATTTGACTATATTACCGTTATTTGTGAGTGTCTTCTAGTGAGTGTCTTATTTGTGAGTGTTTTATCTCTTTAACCATTTATGCAGTAAAAGTGAAATTATATGCAGTAAAAGGGAAAAGTCTTGTTTTAAACACTTGAGACGATAAATTTACTTATTTTGATAATAATTCATAATTGCTGATAATATAACCAATATTTTTTTAAATATAAAATACTACTGTTTGTTACTTAAATATAAAAGTTAGACATATGCTGTCGCTGACTTTTTTGTAGGCATTATCAAGCTCTACAACTTTTCTCTAGAACTTAATCATATATCTCTCATTGTTAAGGCAGCGTTCGTTAGAAACGTTTTCGTTCGACCGTTTTTTCCGACTTACTTTGGAAATCCGACTACGACGAAAAAGTATTTTCATTTTTCGGATTAATTTATAGCCTATGGACACTCACAAATACCTGGCTTTCTATTGGTAAAAGAATTTCAAAATCGGTTAAGCAGATCCAGAGATTACTTCCTACAAGGTCACAAACTTTACCTCTTTATAATATTACAGTATAGATTTTGTTTTTTTACAGATGGCGCGAGGATGCTGGTGGTACTACTTCTCTAAATTCACAGAGTTCTTCGATACGGTAACTGATTTTAAAAGATTCTTTTTCTTTTTCTTCTTCTTCTTTCTTCTTATTCGCCCCTCTTATTTCACATTATACTTTCCGCCCTATTCGAACGCATTCACAACGAATGTGTATATCGATTGACTCAGACGAAATTGCCAATTTAAAGTGATTTCGATTCGATTAGGGCCCTTAGATGAAAGATCTTAATAGAATTGCATAATTTATTACTACTGCGATCTTTTTTCTGTAACAGTTGATATTGTGTCCATAATATATTGGTCTCGATCGAGACTACGTTAGTTTACGTTATTGGATGTAGTTATGACACGTAGTTGGCCTATAAAATGTGGCACATGTGATACGCAGAATTAAAAATAGGCTGTTGCCGCTGTGATTAGAATATAAAAATAAAGCGGCAGTGATCAAAAATGGCAATAAAATAATATGTAGAAATGTTTTCCTTGCCAGTTTTTTGATAAAATCAGCCGGTTCAGGTGCGGATCAGTACAAGAATGTATTGAAAATGTCACGGCCCTATGCGTGGGCACTATGCCGAAGTGCCAAAAATCAAAATAAAGAGTATAATTACGAATGTTTCAACTGTAGGTTTTATATATATAAAGGCTTAAAATTTTGTGATATATACTTGAAGAAACGTATATATCTTATGAGAAAAACTCGAGAAAGGGATTTATGGTTTTAAGATTGATATATGAAATAACATATATATAGCAAAAAAAACCTTTTCTGAATATTTCGTGAAAAACCAGTCCCTCTGCAAAAGGTTTCAATTATTCTAAAACGTTTCATGACTTGTTGACTTATATTATTAAGATCGAAGACTATCGCGGTCTTTTGACATTATAAATAAGATTAAACGAATTATCACCGTGAAGTTTATAGCACTCGACGTTTCGGCGATGTTGCTACCGCCGTTGTCCATGGTAGACTGAAGTGGTGAAGTCTACCCTGGACAACGGCGGTTGCAACATCGCCGAAACATCGGGTGCTACACACCACGCGGTTAATTCCTTTTATATTGTTTATGATATGTTATTGGGATTAAATGCGTTTAAGTTTGTCTACGATTGCCAAAATGAAATGCTTTTTTCAATGTTTTCACTGACTATCATCTCCTAATTGTTGTAGTATTTAGGAGCTTTACAAAATGGACTTTATTTACAAGTTTTACAAATACTTTTCAGATCGATCTCTAGATTTACCTATCAGCAGACATATAATTTAAACTTAAATAATTCGTAATATTTTTGCAATTATGCGATCGCGACGTCATATTTTGCGTAATTGCATGGTGTCTTTTCTTTACAACTATTTTCGGTTGTTAGATTTTTGCGTAAGTATAACGCCAAAGCAGAAGTACTTCAATAGTGCCACTTCTATTCAAAAGTGCCCTTATGATCCAAAAAATGTTTTGAAGTTCAAAGGTATAAATAGTAATATGTTGAAATAGTAACCATGTAAAAACAAGTATCGAATTTTGCAAATGCATTTTTGAAAGGCTTTGGATTCAAGCATTTATTACTTATTTATTTAAAGTAAAGCACAAGATAAACATTCTTGCAGCATTACAACATATTCCTGTTTCGGCCAATAAAGAAAGCATAACCCAACACTTGATCACTGCGTTATCGCCGCCTGGTAGGCCTAGCTAGGCCTTTAATAAGGCAGGCGTACTAGAAAATTATTTTGCCTGAGCACATTTTTATGGGTACTTATAACTGTTTAAAAAATCATGAAATAACATTTAATAAAATAGATTTAGGATGGAATTAAAATAATATAATTAGTTTAAAATAGCTAGTCAAAAGTATTTCAATTAATTATATTTCCAAAATTATCTTAAAAAAGTGTTTGTAAAAATATTAAAATGTAGTCAAAATTAAATTAGATAAGCTTAATCCGATTATATACTCACGTTTTGATGAATCGGCGCCGTCTGATGAATCGGCACCGCGCTATTGTTAAACATTTAAAATAGCGATTGTCGCTATCGCTATGTCCAAAATGGTATGATCCGTTTTGAGTAACTCAAATTCGTATTGCTCTATATCTTCGAAAGTCCTGCAGAACAGTTGTTTTTTTAAGTAGACTGAATTTGCTACAATTCAGGAGATACAGGTCTTAAAAAATGCAATGTGTGACAATATTATTACTCGCCATCTCTCAAATCACCAAGTGGCTCCTCGAATTTCCAGAAAAAAATGTTTTCTGTTTGTTGAGAAAATTGTCACGTTTTGGACAACGTTGCAAATTCAGGCAAAGAACCAAAGTTCAAAAAAAATGTTTCGGTTTCCTTGATTAGTTATGGGTACACGCGTTGAATGTTTCAGTTTTGCTTTAAATCTGGGACACGGTGTATAAAGGTAACAAAAATCTTGCTGCACACGAAGGGTTTTCGTATATACTTTTATTATTTGTCTTCTCTTCGCAGATATTTTTCGTGATGAGGAAGAAATACGATCAGGTATCGACCCTGCACGTCATCCACCATGGAGTTATGCCGATGTCCGTTTGGTTCGGAGTTAAATTTACCCCAGGTAAGATTCGATAATCTTTTTCATCCTTTTTCGTTAAGGTGATATAATTATGCGCATTCATAATTTGCTGGATAATTTATTTATGTAAGTCCTGAGCTCTGAAATCCAGTTTCAATGCAAATTTATGGATGTGTCCCCTCCTACTCGTGGAAGATTGGACTGATACGGATACTACCTAATATATAAATATATATATATATATATATATATATATATATATATATATATATATATATATATATATATATATATATATATATATATATATATATATATATATATATATATATATATATATATATATATATATATATATATATATATATATATATATATATATATATATAATATTGTTAATATTTGATTGGTTTTGTGTAAAATCTTTTTTTAAAGAATTCGTTTAAAGGATGACACTTTGATGAAAAAATAAAAATAATAAAAGCCACTTACATAGCCAATTGTATCATATTTTAAGAGATTGTATATATATATATATATATATATATATATATATATATATATATATATATATATATATATATATATATATATATATATATATATATATATATATATATATATATATATATATTTCATAAGGTTTGTAAAGAAATCCGTTTATAGGATAATGTTTTTATTTAAAATAAAATTAGTAAAAGCTACTTAAAATTGTTATGTGTCTAATGAAAATAAAGTAAAGAGATGTCTTTGATGGCTGCTATGTGTAACGATAAAAGTGTATTTATTTGTAGAGGCGCCAGCTACACATGCGAGAAATAGATGATAGACCACATAAACAAATGCAAAGGGCCTCCCTCCGCCTGGGAAGTTACCTTTGTGCGTGGGAGTGGAGCGACGCCAAGGATACCACGGTAGCTCAGTCGTGCTCAGGGGTGGTTAAAATCCTGTATTGACGTCGTCCTAAAGTCGAGAGCATTCAAATTGAATGGACGGTCAAGTACCCTAGTTATGTTTTATTATAAAATGAATTTCGATATATCTTGTGAGAGGACTAAAAGAAGAAGAAGAAGCGATATCAAGTTTAGTGCGCTGCGGCGACGAGATCGAATATTATGATTTACTCACCGCGCCCTCTATCGGTGTACCGACGAGGTACTGCGCCGGCGCGCGTCGATCGCGCCCGCTTGGAGCGCTCGGCCCCGGTCCCGGTCCGCGCTCTTACATAAATCAATGGCTAAATCGTCTAATGAATTTATGAAATAATAGCTAGATAATTATATTTAAAAGACGAGAAAATACTATTTGAATCTAGGTACGCTCTAAACCAGCAGATGCTGCTATAATTAAATAATGTACTGCGGTTCTTTTCTCCGCTAAATGATAAAATTAAAATGTATAATTTAAAAAGTTTCTTTTATAAAATTATTCTTTATTTATTCCTTGCCCTGAAACATTACCCTGTCCAGTGTTAGTCGGGTACCTACGAGATTGTAGCTCGCTCTGACCCGGCGGTATTTTTAGGTACCGTCTCGATTTCTTTAATTCGCTAAATAATGATTAATTAACCAAAATGAAAGGTTTATTTGACAGAGTAACATATTTTATTTTAATTATAATAAATGAAAGCTAGGCCATAGCATATGGCGAATCCGAGTAGTTGGAATTAACAAAATTCTAAAATTAGATTCGTGGAAAACTGAACGTTACAGCCTTTCAATTTTTTAGGGCTTAATTCGGCGAAGTGGGATTTTGGACAGGTACTTCGGGTTCTGGAATAGAGTAGGAAGACACTGCTACCCGCGGGAGTTATTGGAAGGTTGCTTCTAGATTTTTTAGCGCCTGCTCCCCGGATGCGATTTTAAATTTTAAATTATATTTTCGAAATCGACCTTTAGATGATAGTAGAAAAATTAGTTGAGGCGAGGAGACGGAAGGCGATGCTCAGACACCGGGAATTATGACTGACCCGACGTACTACCTACTTCTATTTTGACGCACTCAAATTACTAAATTTTGATTTTACTTGACTCTAATTATTCACCAACGAAGATATGGCAACGGTAATTTACGGGGGATTTGGCTTTAAAACAATCTTTTAATTTAAATTTATTATTTTTAAAATCTGACTTTATGAGGGGAAGCTAATGGTTACAGATAGAAGACTTGCCTGTATAAGGTATGGAATCCGCTGAGGTCCTGCCCGGATGTTGAACTGAGTTTAGTTATAGATTTTAGATATTCACAGAATTTAAGTTCTAGACTGTGTTGGCTGGTGTGCAAATGAATAATTAAATGGGCGGTAGTCGGCCCGCTCCGCCAACGGCGGAGCGGCCGGTCTCTTCTCGACCGTCTTGCTCGGTCGTTGCCAGCCAAAAAAAAAAAGAAGAAAGATCTCTTTTCTAAGTAAAAATATTCTACCTTACTGATTAAAATTGATTAGGGATGTGCGCGACTTGTCGTCTACATACGGTAAGACGTATCCGCTCGGTGTATCGCGTCTATGGCGCGATGGATAAAGTTAACTGATTAATTATTAAAATGATTTAGGTTAAAGTTTGTATACTATAAAACTAGGCCCTAACATTGCCGGATAGAGACCTAGTCACCGTCCCCGGTGACCTACATAAGCAATCAATGTTAAAGATATAATGCTACGAGTGTTGCACACTAACCCCTACTTGCTACGATGCGTAGCCGCTAATACAATAAATATTGGTAACAGTAAGAAAAATAAGAATAAGTACGTAATGGTAATGAAGAAATTTGCCCTGTTTGCAAGGGTTGATACAAATCAAGATATTTTAAAAAAATATAAAAAAAAAAATAAATAACACCTAAACGAGAGAAGATGATTTTTGACAAAGTATTTTTTGATCCCAAAAAGTGCATAAGAGTTTCTTTGACTGCAGTATATGACGCTTATTCATATCAGGATTGGAGTTAAGAAAGTCAGGAACTGAAAATAGGGAAAGAATTCAGCCGTGAAAGATGTCGCCTGTCCGTAACAGGGTTAGCATGATTGACGGGTTGATCTTCTCCTGGGGCGTAGCGCGTGGCGTATCGTCTGGTTGCTGCGTCGCTCTCTCGGTGGGGTCGCTGCTTGGAGATCGACGTATGCGCGTCGTAGGGCCTTGGGTAAGACCACAGCGTGTCTCGTGGTGGTCGATTGATGAGCCGTACCTTGGAATTGCGGAAAAAATAGGCGAGCATTAGTAGGTTGCCTAGTTTTCTGATGTTGTGCCGTGGTGATTTTAATCGAGGCAAACTCGAAGAACATGACAAGTGGGCTGCTGCTTGGCAAATTGCGTCACTTTGCTTGTTTAAAAAAAGTCCGGTGGAAAATTTTTGCAGAGCTTCTACTTGGGACAAAATCGTGGTGCTACACTAGCTGTTTCAAGTCTGTGTGCACGGAAGAAATTCAGATTTTTACACGTCGCTTGTTTGAAAAGTCCGGTGCGTTGTGGCTAGCGGGTGTAATAAGGAAGGTGATTTTCGTGCCTAAATGCCCTGTCCATTTCAGAGAACACTACTTCACTTCACTGGGTACACACTACGCTGATGCTAAAATGGCACTTAAAGCGTCCTTATTTGCATGTTGATGGTAATAGTATATGTGGGGGTTACTTGCGGTCTGGTTTGTGTGACTTCGCATCCTGGTCCACCTGGTTTAGTGATAATGTTCCTATTGATAGGGAACGCTCCTGCGGTCCTCGCCTATCGGATGTCGTCTATCGTGAATGCCGTCCTGGTTGTCATATAGAGATAGGAAAATGTATCTTTACCTCTAGACTGGAGTAGGTATCCTGGCTTCGGATGTCCATACTGGTTGGCTGGCAGAATTATGGTCCGTGGATTTATGGGCTGGTTTATTCGGTCAGCATTGCCTTCATTATGGTATTTTGCAGCTTGGCTCGATGTTTGAGGTTTGCTTCCCGCCTTGCCGAATGTCACTGGACACGTCTGGTTAGTTAAGTCCAATTTTCCAAATATTGTCTGGAACGTGAAAAGTCATGCGGCATCATCTCGTTCAATTATCTAGCTCAGTTTTTTACTGGAATACTAGGATAGGTGGTGAGAGAAGGAGAGGCTCTAATATATGTAACCATGTGTGTGTTATCATATCTTCGCTTTACAATTCAGTTCGAAACTTTGTTTTTATTCTTTAAGAAAATAAATGTATTTTCCGACTTCTTAAATTTCCTATGTGATTGGGGTCAAAAACTGGTGCTTATATTCTGTCTGTATGCTACATTTTAAGCGGGATAAGAAAGATTGGTACATAACAAAAAAAAAACTTAAATTATTATAAATTACAAGTATTGTAAGACGCGTAGGTACACAATGTGGTATATTATTAATCCAACAAGGCATCTTAAAATCTATTCAACATATGATATTATTTTTTAAATTAGGAATATGCAGCTAAACTGTGCTGCCTAACGTGTATACTTACATATTGTAATGTAGTAGTAGAACAAAGAACAAGAAAAATTATTATAAACAATGGCAGTGCTCATACTGTGCAGCCTTACACATGAAATTCCATGGTTGAAAAACAAACAAAAAGAAATAAATAAATTAGAAATGTTGCTACTTTTTGTAGCTACATTCTTTGAAAAAAAATTAGAAGAAAGGAAGGGGAACGGAAAAAACTAAACTCTTTTTTATCTCGGTCTATAAGCATCCATTCCGGCGGGTTATATTTTTGATTATATTCAGGCTTTATTAAATGAACGTATAGATAATTAGTCCAACGGGGAACAGAAAAATTAATTGTTTATTAAAATGGTGAAAGGGGTGTAGTAGGTGTGGGAGAGCAGGTGCCAAATGTTTCCGGATAATTTATATAAACAAAAAAAAAATTGAAGGGTTCCGGATTTAAAAAAAAATTATATTAAATTTTAATTTTAAGTTTTGAAATTATGAAATGCATTTGCAAGAATGGTATTTCGGGTAGCGGTGTTTCCTATTGATTTTGTGCCCTGTTAATTACTGGTTGTTTTGATATAGTGTTCTAATATTTGTTTATTTTCTGTATTTATGGTGTGTTTTATCGTGAAACCGGCCTTAACTAACGAAAGCAAGACTACCAATAAATGTCTGCTAATACGTTTATTAAAAAAATAATAATAATATATTTTGCATCAATGTGCAGTGTGTAGAAGCGTTCGAGCTTATTTTATCGAATAATTGTTTATGTAATGTGGAAAGGAGCAATAAAGATTTTAGGCCGGTTCTTTAACTTTGTATTGACCATTTTGACGACTTATCTGAAATATACAGAAGCGAATTACGTAATTTTAATTTGCGTAAAATTCTGGTCGTATTGGTATTCAGGTTTATAATTTTAATAAAATATTGTATATTTGTGTTTTTTTTTTTTTTTTTTTTAAAATTGAGCGTGTGTGTTTATTGTTGTTTGTGGACGGGGAAGAACGGCAGTGTGGTTTTCTTTACACGAATAACCGGTTCTAGATGTTTATAGACCTCGCGGTCTTTCACTCGTGATGGTATGAAGATAAATTTTAGAGTTCCTCTATGCGTTGTTCCGCAGGCAACTCCCTAACTTCTAGGATTTTTGAGGTCCTTAGTATGTGATGTTTCTATTGCATATAAATTTTGTGAGATGTAATTTTGTAGTCGTAGTGATAAATAATAATATTCAGTATGTTAACATAAATTTTATTCTTTCGCGAGCCTTGCACTCTCCTTACTTACATCGCTTTCAAGCTCTTCCTGTCATACTTTCCTTCCATTCCAAAATTGTCTGTTTCGTACCTATCTTACTATTTGTGACTGTGTGAAAATGCTTTCATGATATGTTTATGATAATATTTTACAATATTTATATCCAATTAAGATCAATATTTTGATATTTTGATGAGTATTTATGGACAAACTAAACTGGGCTGATTATTTATTAAAAAATAACGTTGCGGGAAATCAATGGGGGTTTTTTATCTTACAATGAAGAAATTATGGTATGGAAAATTCCATATCTTGGCAAAAAGCCAAGACCGAACAAAGAGCTTTCTGTAGCTTATGACTAATCTACAACGGTTTTTGAAGGGGTTCCTAGTCGCTACTTAGTACTAACGATCTACTTGCCGCGTGATTGTATGTCAAAAAAAATTATAAAATAATTGATAGAAAAATATAGAAGTATTTTTACAACAGAGCTGAGCATGTAGATTTTAATTCGACGATGACAGTTGATGCATTGAATACCCGGAACATAATAGTTCCTTGCGCTTTTTCACCTTAATGGTAGGATGAACACTAAACCCAGTAAATATATAATAAAAAAAATCCAGAGCTTGTCCGGCGGTGTTTCTCTCGCAAGCGAACGGTTAAGCACCGAACCGTTTTAAAATCGCATATTTGCGTATAAATATAATTAAGGTAGAGAAATATCTTTGTTCTTTGATTTTTGCCGCAACGGCCCATGCAAAGGGAAATGTATTTATTTGTGTTTAAATTGTGTGTAAAAATGCGCTCGATTTTATCTCTATATTATGATTTATCATACCTACTGCCGTGTATGTTGGTCGGTCGGATCTATTTATAAATAATCGCTTAACGCAGGTGTCGTGTAAGTGTGTTTGATTGCATTGACTCGAAATATTGTTTGTTTTTAAATTTGGGAATGAAAATACATTAATGATATTTATTATATTTTTAAGAATTTGGGGCTAAATTTGCCCACATGGTGAGGTACCGAATCCGGCGGCCTTCTTGCCGGATGAGAGTACCTTTCAAAAAAAAAATTTTATATTTTATAAATTTTTTTTTTGTATAAACTATTTGTACTTGTGTTAGATTTTTTGTTCTGTAGGTACTTTAGACCGTGTGTTCTGTTGTGTAATGTGTTTTGTGTGTGTGAATTTAGCTTATCTGTTGCGCTTTGTTTTGGATTTTGTATCTTGATAAAGTGCGTTAGGTTGTATACAATTTGTTGTTTATTTTGTTTGTCTTATTTCAAAGGGAATTATAATTTTGAATCTTTGTTTTTTCTGTTGAATAGCTTATTTTATGCCTTATAGAAGCAATAGTTAATACCTTTTGTGTACCTTGTGCGATTTATATCCGGAATCCGCAGTTTCACGATGGGAACCGTGATGACGCGTTCGACTTCACTTCGGCGACGCCACGCTAGACCACATGTTGTTATAGGGTATCAGTTACTCGCAATGTCCTTAATATGGAAAAGACCCCGCGGTTTTCCGTTCTCGTCGGCTAACTCGTACGCGACTGGGGACTTTTTCGCAATGACTTTGCACTTTATGTACCTAGGGCTGAGTTTGCTACAAAAGAAATCTGCTTTTCTTGACAATGTATGGTTTTTGGCCCAGACCCAATCTCCTGTTTTAAATTAAACGTGTTTTCTACTAAGATGTTTGCGTTTTCCTGTTATTTTTAAAGAATTGTGAAGCGGCTGAAATTGAAGTGTGTGTGTAAGTTGAACTGTAAAGTTGAGATGTTTATTTAAAGGTGAGAGTGGTGATCCTAGTGTGTTGATGTAGATAAGTGTGTACTTGATGTAATGTTGTATGAATTTATTAAGTTAAAGACCCATATGCAATAAGGCAAATGGGAAGGAGATGAGAAAAAAGAAAATTGATGAAGTTAAATGAAAACTAAAAAAAATAATAAAATAAAAAATGAAAAAAAAGAATAAAATTAAAAAAAAATTGTAACACCCTGTAGGGTTGTGAATGTTTGCTAAGTATTTATTATAAGTGTGAATAGAAGTACTAATTGCTGATATCTTTCTGCATAAATATCTTAAGGTTCGTTTGTTGTAACAGTATAACTAGATATGTGTCCAACGTGTCGTCGAAGAAGCAAAATCCCCACGTAATCCTTTGCTGATTCCGAAGTCAAATCCCCAAGACACCTTGGTTATTATTTACGCTTATGGCTGAAAGGCTTTTGTACTTGTAGTATATTATTTAAAAAAAAATTAAAATGTAAAGCACTTTTTAAAGCATGAAAAAAAATATTGTGTTAGTTTTGTAACAACCTGTAAAATAAATTGGCAGTAGGTACGTTGTGTAGAGAAACAATAAAAGAAAAATATAAAAATAATAAAAAGAAAAATTTTTGGGCGGGTTGGGTGGGAAGTTTTATGGTATCCTATATCTCGGACGATATATGAGAGAAGACACAAAAATAAAATTGTAAAATTGTTATAATAAAAGCGTAATGAAAAAAAGTTTGAATCCTAAAAAATCTGTATACGTATTTAAAAAAAAATTCGCCCCACGTTGGGCGCCAGTTTTGTTATGTGTCTAATGAAAATAAAGTAAAGAGATGTCTTTGATGGCTGCTATGTGTAACGATAAAAGTGTATTTATTTGTAGAGGCGCCAGCTACACATGCGAGAAATAGATGATAGACCACATAAACAAATGCAAAGGGCCTCCCTCCGCCTGGGAAGTTACCTTTGTGCGTGGGAGTGGAGCGACGCCAAGGATACCACGGTAGCTCAGTCGTGCTCAGGGGTGGTTAAAATCCTGTATTGACGTCGTCCTAAAGTCGAGAGCATTCAAATTGAATGGACGGTCAAGTACCCTAGTTATGTTTTATTATAAAATGAATTTCGATATATCTTGTGAGAGGACTAAAAGAAGAAGAAGAAGCGATATCAAGTTTAGTGCGCTGCGGCGACGAGATCGAATATTATGATTTACTCACCGCGCCCTCTATCGGTGTACCGACGAGGTACTGCGCCGGCGCGCGTCGATCGCGCCCGCTTGGAGCGCTCGGCCCCGGTCCCGGTCCGCGCTCTTACATAAATCAATGGCTAAATCGTCTAATGAATTTATTGGAAATAATAGCTAGATAATTATATTTAAAAGACGAGAAAATACTATTTGAATCTAGGTACGCTCTAAACCAGCAGATGCTGCTATAATTAAATAATGTACTGCGGTTCTTTTCTCCGCTAAATGATAAAATTAAAATGTATAATTTAAAAAGTTTCTTTTATAAAATTATTCTTTATTTATTCCTTGCCCTGAAACATTACCCTGTCCAGTGTTAGTCGGGTACCTACGAGATTGTAGCTCGCTCTGACCCGGCGGTATTTTTAGGTACCGTCTCGATTTCTTTAATTCGCTAAATAATGATTAATTAACCAAAATGAAAGGTTTATTTGACAGAGTAACATATTTTATTTTAATTATAATAAATGAAAGCTAGGCCATAGCATATGGCGAATCCGAGTAGTTGGAATTAACAAAATTCTAAAATTAGATTCGTGGAAAACTGAACGTTACAGCCTTTCAATTTTTTAGGGCTTAATTCGGCGAAGTGGGATTTTGGACAGGTACTTCGGGTTCTGGAATAGAGTAGGAAGACACTGCTACCCGCGGGAGTTATTGGAAGGTTGCTTCTAGATTTTTTAGCGCCTGCTCCCCGGATGCGATTTTAAATTTTAAATTATATTTTCGAAATCGACCTTTAGATGATAGTAGAAAAATTAGTTGAGGCGAGGAGACGGAAGGCGATGCTCAGACACCGGGAATTATGACTGACCCGACGTACTACCTACTTCTATTTTGACGCACTCAAATTACTAAATTTTGATTTTACTTGACTCTAATTATTCACCAACGAAGATATGGCAACGGTAATTTACGGGGGATTTGGCTTTAAAACAATCTTTTAATTTAAATTTATTATTTTTAAAATCTGACTTTATGAGGGGAAGCTAATGGTTACAGATAGAAGACTTGCCTGTATAAGGTATGGAATCCGCTGAGGTCCTGCCCGGATGTTGAACTGAGTTTAGTTATAGATTTTAGATATTCACAGAATTTAAGTTCTAGACTGTGTTGGCTGGTGTGCAAATGAATAATTAAATGGGCGGTAGTCGGCCCGCTCCGCCAACGGCGGAGCGGCCGGTCTCTTCTCGACCGTCTTGCTCGGTCGTTGCCAGCCAAAAAAAAAAAGAAGAAAGATCTCTTTTCTAAGTAAAAATATTCTACCTTACTGATTAAAATTGATTAGGGATGTGCGCGACTTGTCGTCTACATACGGTAAGACGTATCCGCTCGGTGTATCGCGTCTATGGCGCGATGGATAAAGTTAACTGATTAATTATTAAAATGATTTAGGTTAAAGTTTGTATACTATAAAACTAGGCCCTAACAAAATGTAGCGAAGGAAATCCCAGGTTGTATTGGGAAATGCTTATGTTTGAATGAGATATACTTACGGATGTGCACGACTTTCGACAGGTGCAATGTAAGTTTAAAGGTCCTTTTGCAGTCGACTAACGATCACTATTCATCCATATATCTCATAAATAGGGCTTATCCTTATGCAACACAAAATGCCTTCAAATGAGACGAATTAAGCGAAAAAAATAAAAATTAAACTATTGATCATTTCGGCAAGGCTGTTTTATAAATGAAAGTGACATTACGAAATAATTCAAATTTCGAATGCTACTAACATTTAAAATATGATACAATTGGCTGAGTTTGTTATCATATTTTAAATGTTATATTTTAAATGAGTTTGTTATCATATTTTATATGATAACAAACTCAGCCAATTGTATCATATTTTAAATGTTAGTAGCATTCGAAATTTGAATTATTTCGTAATGTCACTTTCATTTATAAAACGGCCTTGCCGACATGATCAATAGTTTAATTTTTATTTTTTTCGCTTAATTCGTCTCATTTGAAGGCATTTTGTGTTGCATAAGGATAAGCCCTATTTATGAGATATATGGATGAATAGTGATCGTTAGTCGACTGCAAAAGGACCTTTAAACTTACATTGCACCTGTCGAAAGTCGTGCACATCCGTAAGTATATCTCATTCAAACATAAGCATTTCCCAATACAACCTGGGATTTCCTTCGCTACATTTTAAGTAGCTTTTACTAATTTTATTTTAAATAAAAATATTATATATATATATATATATATATATATATATATATATATATATATATATATATATATATATATATATATATATATATATATATATATATATATATATATATATATATATATATATATATATATATATATATATATATATATATATATATATATATATATATATATATATATATATATATATATATATATATATATATATATATATATATATATATATATATATATATATATATATATATATGTATATATATATATATATATATATATATATATATATATTTTTTTAAATTATTTTCAATAATATATAAAATTAGATTCATGAAAAGTTACTTATCTGGGGTCCTGGTGGACCAGAAACATTTTACCGATAGTTAATGTCCTCTTTAAATACTTAGGGCAGCAGCACCTGTTTCCGCAATTGATAATTTATGATGTTCTTAGTTATTGCAGCCGAATTACTGTATGCCCTTGGATGTAATAAGTATAGGAGGATGGTTTCTGTAACAGAAATGGATGTTAGTAACTTATTTTAGAAGAAATTATATGATTGAGAATATTTCGACACAAGTCGTATTCATCTCCATGACATTTCACATTTCAAGAGAAATGTCATGGAGATGAATACGACTTGTGTCGAAATATTCTCAATCATATAATTTCTTCTAAAATAAGTTACTAACATCCATTTCTGTTACAGAAACCATCCTCCTATACTTATTACATCCAAGGGCATACAGTAATTCGGCTGCAATAACTAAGAACATCATAAATTATCAATTGCGGAAACAGGTGCTGCTGCCCTAAGTATTTAAAGAGGACATTAACTATCGGTAAAATGTTTCTGGTCCACCAGGACCCCAGATAAGTAACTTTTCATGAATCTAATTTTATATATTATTGAAAATAATTTAATAAAATTTACACCCTTAAAATATCAATATATATATATATATATATATATATATATATATATATATATATATATATATATATATATATATATATATATATATATATATATATATATATATATATATATATATATATATATATATATATATATATATATATATAATAATATATAAATATATAAATATATATATATATATATATATATATATATATATATATATATATATATATATATATATATATATATATATATATATATATATATATATATATATATATATATATATATATATATATATATATAGAAATATTTGATAGTTTTGTGTATATATTCTTTTTAGAATTGATCAATAAGATGATTATAAAGTAAATAATTATAAAAGCCACTTACATCGTGACGATGGATTCCCTTGATCGGATTCGGGAATGCTTTAGGTGTTAACGAGAATGATGAATGCCTCTCACTTGCGGAAAGAGGAGTAGGTTTAAGTTGGGCCCATTTTTCAACTAGTAAACGCTCACCCTTCATCCAATTATCTCAAAAATTAAGCTACAATCCTTCTTTATACGTAAACTCACTCAATTTCCTATTATTTCAGGGGAAATAACAAGACAAGACGAGCTACTTGACAGATGGAAGAATTTAAAATTTCGAATTTCGTTTTTTTATTATTTTCTAAAGGTGCGATATAAAGAAGCTGCGATCAATATTCAGCTGAAAACTTAAAACTAAAAGCGTGACATGCCCTCATATCAATGAAAGGAAGCAGTCAGCTCTTTCCTATTAGTTGGAAAGATTACCTTTAACCTAAATGGATTATTTACAATGAACGAAACATAAAATATGTAAAAATTCAATATTTTGAAATATTTGATAGTTTTGTGTATATATTCTTTTTAGAATTGATCAATAAGATGATTATAAAGTAAATAATTATAAAAGCCACTTACATCGTGACGAAGGATTCCCTTGATCGGATTCGGGAATGCTTTAGGTGTTAACGAGAATTTATTCATCATTCTCGTTAACACCTAAAGCATTCCCGAATCCGATCAAGGGAATCCTTCGTCACGATGTAAGTGGCTTTTATAATTATTTACTTTATAATCATCTTATTGATCAATTCTAAAAAGAATATATACACAAAACTATCAAATATTTCAAAATATTGAATTTTTACATATTTTATGTTTCGTTCATTGTAAATAATCCATTTAGGTTAAAGGTAATCTTTCCAACTAATAGGAAAGAGCTGACTGCTTCCTTTCATTGATATGAGGGCATGTCACGCTTTTAATTTTAAGTTTTCAGCTGAATATTGATCGCAGCTTCTTTATATCGCACCTTTAGAAAATAAAAAAACGAAATTCGAAATTTTAAATTCTTCCATCTGTCAAGTAGCTCGTCTTGTCTTGTTATTTCCCCTGAAATAATAGGAAATTGAGTGAGTTTACGTATAAAGAAGGATTGTAGCTTAATTTTTGAGATAATTGGATGAAGGGTGAGCGTTTACTAGTTGAAAAATGGGCCCAACTTAAACCTACTCCTCTTTCCGCAAGTGAGAGGCATTCATCATTCTCGTTAACACCTAAAGCATTCCCGAATCCGATCAAGGGAATCCTTCGTCACGATGTAAGTGGCTTTTATAATTATTTACTTTATAATCATCTTATTGATCAATTCTAAAAAGAATATATACACAAAACTATCAAATATTTCAAAATATTGAATTTTTACATATTTTATGTTTCGTTCATTGTAAATAATCCATTTAGGTTAAAGGTAATCTTTCCAACTAATAGGAAAGAGCTGACTGCTTCCTTTCATTGATATGAGGGCATGTCACGCTTTTAGTTTTAAGTTTTCAGCTGAATATTGATCGCAGCTTCTTTATATCGCACCTTTAGAAAATAAAAAAACGAAATTCGAAATTTTAAATTCTTCCATCTGTCAAGTAGCTCGTCTTGTCTTGTTATTTCCCCTGAAATAATAGGAAATTGAGTGAGTTTACGTATAAAGAAGGATTGTAGCTTAATTTTTGAGATAATTGGATGAAGGGTGAGCGTTTACTAGTTGAAAAATGGGCCCAACTTAAACCTACTCCTCTTTCCGCAAGTGAGAGGCATTCATCATTCTCGTTAACACCTAAAGCATTCCCGAATCCGATCAAGGGAATCCTTCGTCACGATGTAAGTGGCTTTTATAATTATTTACTTTATAATCATCTTATTGATCAATTCTAAAAAGAATATATACACAAAACTATCAAATATTTCAAAATATTGAATTTTTACATATTTTATGTTTCGTTCATTGTAAATAATCTATTTAGGTTAAAGGTAATCTTTCCAACTAATAGGAAAGAGCTGACTGCTTCCTTTCATTGATATGAGGGCATGTCACGCTTTTAGTTTTAAGTTTTCAGCTGAATATTGATCGCAGCTTCTTTATATCGCACCTTTAGAAAATAAAAAACGAAATTCGAAATTTTAAATTCTTCCATCTGTCAAGTAGCTCGTCTTGTCTTGTTATTTCCCCTGAAATAATAGGAAATTGAGTGAGTTTACGTATAAAGAAGGATTGTAGCTTAATTTTTGAGATAATTGGATGAAGGGTGAGCGTTTACTAGTTGAAAAATGGGCCCAACTTAAACCTACTCCTCTTTCCGCAAGTGAGAGGCATTCATCATTCTCGTTAACACCTAAAGCATTCCCGAATCCGATCAAGGGAATCCTTCGTCACGATGTAAGTGGCTTTTATAATTATTTACTTTATAATCATCTTATTGATCAATTCTATATATATATATATATATATATATATATATATATATAGAATTGAGCGTTTACTAGTTGAAAAAGTGTTTTCTATATATATATATATATATAGAAAATATATATATATAGAATATATATATATATATAGAATATATATATATATATATAGAATATATATATATTCTATATATATATATATATATATATATAGAAAAAGCGTTTTCTATATATATATATATATATATAGAATTGAGCGTTTACTAGTTGAAAAATGGGCCCAACTTAAACCTACTCCTCTTTCCGCAAGTGAGAGGCATTCATCATTCTCGTTAACACCTAAAGCATTCCCGAATCCGATCAAGGGAATCCTTCGTCACGATGTAAGTGGCTTTTATAATTATTTACTTTATAATCATCTTATTGATCAATTCTAAAAAGTATATATATATATATATATATATATATATATATATATATATATATATATATATATATATATATATATATATATATATATATATATATATATATATATATATATATATATATATATATATATATATATATATATATATATATATATATATATATATATATATATATATATATATATATATATATATATATATATATATATATATTGAAATATTTGATAGTGTAATATAATAAATGAGGGCATGTCACGCTTTTAGTTTTAAGTTTTCAGCTGAATATTGATCGCAGCTTCTTTATATCGCACCTTTAGAAAATAAAAAAACGAAATTCGAAATTTTAAATTCTTCCATCTGTCAAGTAGCTCGTCTTGTCTTGTTATTTCCCCTGAAATAATAGGAAATTGAGTGAGTTTACGTATAAAGAAGGATTGTAGCTTAATTTTTGAGATAATTGGATGAAGGGTGAGCGTTTACTAGTTGAAAAATGGGCCCAACTTAAACCTACTCCCCTTTCCGCAAGTGAGAGGCATTCATCATTCTCGTTAACACCTAAAGCATTCCCGAATCCGATCAAGGGAATCCTTCGTCACGATGTAAGTGGCTTTTATAATTATTTACTTTATAATCATCTTATTGATCAATTATATATATATATATATATATATATATATATATATATATATATATATATATATATATATATATATATATATATATATATATATATATATATATATATATATATATATATATATATATATATATATATATATATATATATATATATATATATATATATATATATATATATATATATATACATATATATATATATATATATATATATATATATATATATATATATATATATATATATATATATATATATATATATATATATATATATATATATATATATATATATATATATATATATATATATATATATATATATATATATATATATATATATATATATATATGTATATATATATATATATATATATATATATATATATATATATATATATATATATATATATATATATATATATTTGATTGTATAAGTGTAAATTATTATTTTTTCAAATTGAAATTTACTAAATAAATGAAATTATAAAATAAATGAAAGGGCACTTATCTGGTCTGTGGCGACCAGGAGCGACTCCACGCCGTTTTTCTTCTCCTCTTTCAGTGTTTGCTGTTTCCTGCTGTGGTATTGGAAAATGACCAAACCGGCTTCCTATTTTCTCCTACAGCGGTAACACAACAATTCGAAAGATGAGAATCAATGCTGAAAAATAATGGCGATTAGTGTATCTTAAAAACTAATGATAATTAAAAATTGTATCAATATTTCGGCTCAGCCGTCGTCAAGATATGTGATATCTTGACGACGGCTGAGCCGAAATATTGATACAATTTTTAATTATCATTAGTTTTTAAGATACACTAATCGCCATTATTTTTCAGCATTGATTCTCATCTTTCGAATTGTTGTGTTACCGCTGTAGGAGAAAATAGGAAGCCGGTTTGGTCATTTTCCAATACCACAGCAGGAAACAGCAAACACTGAAAGAGGAGAAGAAAAACGGCGTGGAGTCGCTCCTGGTCGCCACAGACCAGATAAGTGCCCTTTCATTTATTTTATAATTTCATTTATTTAGTAATAAACATAATTTCAATTTGAATATATATATATATATATATATATATATATATATATATATATATATATATATATATATATATATATATATATATATATATATATATATATATATATATATATATATATATATATATATATATATATATATATATATATATATATATATATATATATATATATATATATATATATATATATATATATATATATATATATATATATATATATATATATATATATATATATATATATATACCTATATATATATATATATATATATATAGAAATATTTGATAGTTTTGTGTATATATTCTTTTTAGAATTGATCAATAAGATGATTATAAAGTAAATAATTATAAAAGCCACTTACATCGTGACGAAGGATTCCCTTGATCGGATTCGGGAATGCTTTAGGTGTTAACGAGAATGATGAATGCCTCTCACTTGCGGAAAGAGGAGTAGGTTTAAGTTGGGCCCATTTTACAACTAGTAACGCTCACCCCTCATCCAATTATCTCAAAAATTAAGCTACAATCCTTCTTTATACGTAAACTCACTCAATTTCCTATTATTTCAAGGGAAATAACAAGACAAGACGAGCTACTTGACAGATGGAAGAATTTAAAATTTCGAATTTCGTTTTTTTATTTTCTAAAGGTGCGATATAAAGAAGCTGCGATCAATATTCAGCTGAAAACTTAAAACTAAAAGCGTGACATGCCCTCATATCAATGAAAGGAAGCAGTCAGCTCTTTCCTATTAGTTGGAAAGATTACCTTTAACCTAAATGGATTATTTACAATGAACGAAACATAAAATATGTAAAAATTCAATATTTTGAAATATTTGATAGTTTTGTGTATATATTCTTTTTAGAATTGATCAATAAGATGATTATAAAGTAAATAATTATAAAAGCCACTTACATCGTGACGAAGGATTCCCTTGATCGGATTCGGGAATGCTTTAGGTGTTAACGAGAATGATGAATGCCTCTCACTTGCGGAAAGAGGAGTAGGTTTAAGTTGGGCCCATTTTACAACTAGTAACGCTCACCCTTCATCCAATTATCTCAAAAATTAAGCTACAATCCTTCTTTATACGTAAACTCTCTCAATTTCCTATTATTTCAAGGGAAATAACAAGACAAGACGAGCTACTTGACGACTACTTTCCAACTAATAGGAAAGAGCTGACTGCTTCCTTTCATTGATATGAGGGCATGTCACGCTTTTAGTTTTAAGTTTTCAGCTGAATATTGATCGCAGCTTCTTTATATCGCACCTTTAGAAAATAAAAAAACGAAATTCGAAATTTTAAATTCTTCCATCTGTCAAGTAGCTCGTCTTGTCTTGTTATTTCCCTTGAAATAATAGGAAATTGAGTGAGTTTACGTATAAAGAAGGATTGTAGCTTAATTTTTGAGATAATTGGATGAAGGGTGAGCGTTACTAGTTGTAAAATAGGCCCAACTTAAACCTACTCCTCTTTCCGCAAGTGAGAGGCATTCATCATTGTCGTTAACACCTAAAGCATTCCCGAATCCGATCAAGGGAATCCTTCGTCACGATGTAAGTGGCTTTTATAATTATTTACTTTATAATCATCTTATTGATCAATTCTAAAAAGTATATATATATATATATATATATATATATATATATATATATATATATATATATATATATATATATATATATATATATATATATATATATATATATATATATATATATATATATATATATATATATATATATATATATATATAAAATATTTGATAGTTTTTTGTGTATATTCTTTATAGAATTGATTACAGGGAAGATTATGAAGAAAATAATAATAAAAGCCACTTACATACATAGTACATAGTGGAGAAAGGGGTCCCTTGTTTGAATTAGGGATTGCTTTATATTTAAACTTGTAAAACTACATCTCTGTTCGAAAGTCAAAGACAACCAACCAATCTCGTTTAAATATAAAGCAATCCCTAATTCAAACAAGGGACCCCTTTCTCCACTATGTACTATGTATGTAAGTGGCTTTTATTATTATTTTCTTCATAATCTTCCCTGTAATAAATTCTATATATATATATATATATATATATATATATATATATATATATATATATATATATATATATATATATATATATATATATATATATATATATATATATATATATATATATATATATATATATATATATATATATATATATATATATATATATATATATATATATATATATATATATATATATATATATATATATATATATATATATATATATATCCATTTTTTAAATATAAAGTAGAAATTGAATTCATAATAATTTTTTATGTAATAACAAGTGTAAAATGAGGCGGTACAAAAAATACAAAAATATAGAAAGTGTCAATTAGCTGATGGATAAAACGGTAGAAACTAAATTTATTAAAACCTATATAGGTAATATTTAAAAAAAATATAACGAGCGACCTCATCAGTTGGTAGTAAAGTGGATATCGGCGTAGCTGCCAATTAAAGAGCGTTTGTGACACTCCTGCACAATGTGCGGCATGGACTAATCGGCACAGCGCCCGCGGGAGCTAATGGGCCTTGTTGTAGTTAGGCCTTTATTACAACAACACTACTACAACGTTTGCTACTTACGGGCGAGTGGCGTAACTAGACGGTGGACTGTTTTCGTCACAAGTCTTCTTCGCTCACCTCACGGGAGACAGAACGTCTAATATCTTTAAAACTTCCTGAGGTGACGGGTTCGCCCGTTGTAGTTGACAGCTCCAGTTAGCGCAGCGCCGCGGTCGTACGCGGGGAAATCTCTCCTACCCTATTTGTGGGGCATTCCGACTCATCTAACATGGCCTGTTGATTCGCGCCGGCACAAGTCGAATCCAGGCAAGCAGGTGTACACAGATGAGATGACGCCATGTTTGTCCATCCAGCATTATTATCCATCTGCCAGGCGGCTCCAGGATCGAACCTATTGGCGAGAAGTGATTCGGCTAATTCCCACAGAAGATATCGGGAGTTCGGTCGTTTTTTGCCGTTGGGGAAGTTCGAGTCGCAGTGGAGTGGTAAATTCGGTTTTTGACCGCACTTTGTCCACCCTCTGCATAGATCAGTTTGGCGTCGAATATGTGGAGGTTCAATATTGCACAATACTGGCAATCATTCAGTCGAGGTGCTCTTGAGAGTGCCTGAGATAATGCGCAACGTCCAGTTGAGCTGAGCATAAACTTTGAGTGCATGTTACGCTAAACGGGCGATGAATACTCGGCAGCCGAATACAGCAGTGCGACAGACGAGATTCTCAGGGCGTTAGAGTTTACTCGACAAGTTTTTTCTGCCAGCGAGCCAGTTTCTGGATTATATTATTCCTGGACGAAATCTTCGTTGCTACTTTCTCTATGTGGGATTTCTATGTGAGCGAGCGGTCAATAGTAATACCTATGCATTTGGGGATTGAGTTATTTTTAATTTTCACTCCGTTGAAACGTATGTCCACTCTCATTGGCCATGTGACTGTTCAGGTGGAAACAGCAAGTTTCGGCTTTCGAGGGATTGGGGGAAAAGATGCCAGTTTTGTAAGTACCATTGAAGTTTGCAGTTTTGGAAGACTTGGCGATTCGAGGTCTTTGGAAAGCATTTTATTTCCCTCTTCGAAGCTTCAAGTTTGAGCTGCCAATACGATGTCATCACCATGTTCATAGGCGTGCTCAGACCAACCTTATCTCTTGGGGTTGACCACCGTCGTAAGGGTTGTTGCTATACATTTATAATGTAAAACACAAGTGCAGCTCGTTAGATGCATATCGCACAACAGTGAATAGAGTATACTTTATACTTCACAGGTATAATTTAGATCTTGTTTTGCCGGTTCATATCTTCTTTCGGTCTCTTTTGCAATATTTCAGATGCGAGCTCACTATCATACATAGCCCTGAATATATTGCAAATCTTCTCTAGGTCAGCGTTTTCCCGACGTTTGAATGTTCACGATGTTTGCAAAGGCTTTTAATAAGGTTTACTGTTTCTGGGCTGAATCATCAGTCCAATGCCAGGAAAAAAAATACTCACCTATATGTTTTGTCATTAGTCCATATACCTTTGAATCTGTTAAGAAATTAGCATACATTGAATCATTAATTACCAGCGACCAAAAGCATAGTGAATAGGTGAAAGTAAGTTTAATGACTGCAAATTGGTAAACTTCGGACTCCAGCCTCAAATGTTTTTCCGTCTGCCATACCAGAGGATGAAAGCAACCACTTTTGTAGGTGGTTTGACATTCATCGTACTAGTCTGAACTTGCGCTTCAGAACATTGACTCCCACCAAAGCTGATTATAATGCACTAGATGTCGCAAAATACTCCGTAAAATCTTCTTTCGGTGCTGTGCAGAAGACGGTGTGTGGAGAAGACGATCAAACAAAGAAATGTACAGCCTGTTTAATTGTGTGCGTGTTGTGAGCTTCCTGAAAATCGGAGGTCTCAGATGCTTGGACACGTGGAAAGGATGGAGAATTAATTGTTATGGAAAACCTGAAGAGAATCGTAGTCGGACAACCTGAAACTGCGATGGCTTCATTCGGCGGTAATAGAAAGACCGATATGCACCTGGAGTGAACAACCTAAAAACCAAAGCCCAGGATAGTGCGGAATGGAGAAAAAATCTTGGTGAAGCCGCAAAACTCACAATGAGTAATAGCGCCAATGATAATGACGATGATGAACTTGGAAAGAACTTCATCTATCAGCAAAGTTCTACAGGGTTTTTCAATAAGGGCGGGTCGATGTTGTCAGGCTGTGGTGTCTATGTTGTTTTGGCGGCATCTGTCAAATCTATTGTTTATTGTTCAGTCACTGATACCAAATCACCATGGCACGTTCATGATTAAGCAGCACGTTGAAACTTTATTGTCGTAATGGATCTTCGTTAGTTCATGCTTATCTCTCTCGATGACGCGAATCGGTAACCAAGATCGTGAGATTTGACCCCGCTAGACATTTTCTTGTGGGTTTTTTTTTAAGTCGCAGGTTTTCTAATACGCCGCAATCGAGCGATACCTTCAAAGTAAACATAACCCATGCCATCACTCAAATTCAGCCGGATCTATGCGGCAGTCATTAAAAATTGGACCTCTCGGATCCGTGCCACCGTACGAAGCCGCGGCGGATATTTGAACGATGTCATATTCAATACATATTGGCATACATGGGCCTTTTTCAAATAAAAAAGGAATTACGTTAAGACTGCGCCGACCATAATTCACGGTCGCGAAATAGGTATTTAACGGTGCACACCGGTTGGCGCCGATTGGCGCGACATCATGTCGCGACGAATATCGTCGCTTAAACAAAAGTACCGTGTAAGTCAAAATTAGATATTTTTCCAGAGAAGCAGAAAAGTGATTCATTGTTAACTATTTTGTCTTATATTATATTTATATTTAACTATATCACAGTAATTGAGATAAACGATGTTATAATTATTTGAATACAGCTCTCTGATTGTGCATTTTCAACGCGGTTATGAGCTCAGAGGCCGTCCACATATTACGTATTCACGTTTTTGTTATTTTCTACCCCCCTCCCCTCCCCTCCCACATGTTAAGAAACGTAATAAGCGGCCTCCCCCCCCCCCCCTAAGATTACGTAATCAACCCAATTTGCGGAAAATGTGAAAACTCGTGAACCCAGCGTTTGCAAGGTGTTATGTGGTAAGTGGAAAAATTAATAGAATGCTTTTAAAAATGTACTTTACTCATTTAAAGTAATTACAAAATCTGAAAGTCTTCTCCACCCCTCGTTAGCCGGCCTTTGAGCCTCTGGTTTCGAGAGGAGTGAAAACGCTTTGACGTATGTACCTACGGAAAAACTCCATGTGTAAATCCGCCATAGTTTATGCGCCAGACAACCACGTTAATTCAGTATTCAGTATTCAATTTATTCATTCAGAATATACAATAAAAGCATGAATTATCAATTAAAGCTAATTATCGCATATTAGAATTCGCCAGTTGCTAGTAATATATTAATATTAGTAGATATAAAACTATTAAAGCATAAATATTAAATCGACAATAGCGTTGACTAAAGTCGGCTTTACACGGCGAATAAATAAAATTTAAAAAAAAAGACCTGAATCCATGTAGGTACATGAGTATACATATAAAATAGATAATTATTATAAGACTATTAATAGTCATCTTAGGCACTTTATACAAAAAATAATCACACAATAGAAAATATCAAAATAAAAATGAAAAAAAAAAAACAAAGTATGTATATGGTCAGGTATGTTACGTTACACATTGTAATCTACATATTAAATATTAAGTTCATAATATTATTATTAATCAATAAGAACTAAAATGAGGTACCTGAAAGTTACATATTATTGCTATTCCCATTTGAAAGAATTGGCATATTATTCCTATTATTATTCTATTTATATTCTATATATTATTATTATAATTATATTATTTCTATTGACTTTCATTTGGTTTTTTGCGTTTATATTTTGTTATAGTTTTGCCTTCATTAGTTTTACGCTTAATATCACTCTTAACCACTCTTTTGTTTAATGCTTGAAGAATGTAGTTAGGTTCCTTAATTTCCATTTGTCTGTCTAATCTAGAGTCTATTATTTCTGGTAATAAACAATCAAAGTAAAACATTTTTAATTTTTCCTCCATCTCACTCCAAAACACTTTATCTTCTTCTATTAGTTCTATTTTCATGTCTACTGTCGTCCAAACGACAAATATGCATATTTTTCTCTGTGTAATATGAAGTTGTCCCTGAACCTGGAAGTACCAATCATGTCTTTTATTTATGTTGGCAATACCATCTTTATCTATTTTCCAAAAAATTACTTCTTTATCCTTGACGGCATCATTGACAGTCTTACTTCTCGCAGAGTACGGACATTTTATTTCCACAATTTTGTTTTCTTCTACCAGTCCATCTGGACTTGCTCCTAAAAAAGGCAGATCTTTGTCGACAAATAAACCGCACGTTTTTATGGGAACTTTGAGATAACTTTCTAGTTGCTCTCGCGCAAGATGTTCATAATTTTGGCCATATTTAATGGATTTGATATGATTTAAATTTTTTTCGGTCGCTAAATTTTTAACTAAGGGACCGCATTTGATCAGCCCCCGTTTACACACTTTTCCAAACACAGATGCCGTAAGTCTCAGTTTTCGCTCCTGACGCCATTCGATTGATTCAGCCTGCAGAATAGTTCGTCTCTCTAATGCGTAGCGATCTTCTTCGGACAAAGCTATACGTTTCATATGCTCTGTTTTGGCAAACTGGTAATCTTCCTCATTCAGGTCAGGTTTTTGACAAGACTCGCCGTAATTTTTGTCCTTCTCGGAAGTGGTAAGCTTTTTATTTGAAAAAGTGCGTGATTGGTGAATTCTGCGTTTTGCGGTTGCTAATCGTTTAGCACTTGTTTTGCTTTCCAGACGTGTCATTAATTTGTTTGGGCTTCGCAACAAAATCGTTTTACTGAGGTAGGTATTTGGTTCTCTTGAATTAAAAGACACTACTGATGCAGCACAGCGTCCTGAATAAGATTGTCTGCCTGAATAGTTAATACTTTTGCCCCCAATAAATTTTGCAATTACGCTATTGAAAACCTCAGCTATATTGCTATTTACGTTATGCACTAGACTTTTTGCATTATTTACTAGTCTTAGAAGAAATTTCATTATATCTGAAAAAATTAGGCCGCCCTCGTTCCTTTTCATTGCTGGTATTAAATGTTCTTCTGGTGATTCAGTTTCAGTCAGTTTTTTGCAATAATAGGGTTTACAACAAGCATGGTTACCAAATACATGATGCGGTGAATTCAATAAATCCTGCTTCAGCTCTAAGACCTTTTCTTCAAAAGTTTTATTATTGTGAGAGCCTATGTGTTTTACTGCTCCAGTGACTGAACGCCTTAGGCGCATTATATTATTTTCAACAGCTCTTCGATATTTTATTGGGTAGCACGTATTTTTAGTCAGCTCATGTAACTTCGTGCAGTAATTCCGCAATAAATGATTAGTGCACTCAATCTTCTCTACTAATACGTTCCCATACGGTTTTGCTTTTTCAATATTTTTATGCGTGCTTGAATCACCGTCAGCTATGAGTTTAGAATATATCAATCCGTGAGTTTGTACTGAGGTTTTAAAACCTTCCACGAGCGCTGTTGCCTCCATGCCGCTAGAAGAACCAGTGTAGTTTTTGAAGCAAGTATGATCGGGAGTTGTCTCTTTTCTATTTTCAGCTCTAGCACAAATCATACAATACTTATTTTTCACCGCCATGTATATAATTTTCTTTGTCCTGTAGCCTATGATAACTGCGGCACCCGATAACGCATTGTAGTTTTTTCTATAGGATCTCTTTGACCAGCAAGCATCAGCAACTACAGTTATAAACGGTACGCCATTGACATCAACATCGCCGTTGATTACAGCCAGATCATACTCTTCCTTAGCTGCGTCCGCCATGACTTTTTCTTTGGCAAGTTCCCAGAGCTCACAGACCTTGGTGTGGCATTTTGCATACAATTTACCAGACATACATGGTATATCAAGAGAGGCTGCAACTTGTTCCAGGCCTGAAAATCCTGCACCAATAGACATGAAACTGCTTACTGCTGTTTCGTTGAGGTTGAGGTTGAGGTTTGCTGAATTTTTATTATCCCTACAATTTTTTAATTCAAATTTTTGCTGGCACATTTGACAAGTCAAATGAAATTTTGAAAGAAACCCTTTCTTGACCTCTTTAGTAACTTTCAAATAACTCAAATTACAATTAAATACTGAGCTGTGATTAGAAATTTCTTGCAACTGTTGATAAGTGTACGTAAAATCTACTATTCTATTCCCACTTATCACGTGTTCCTCTTGATTTTCAATTTCTTTCTCTACGATTAATTCAGAATCTGAGTCCAAATCTTTTAGTGAGTCCTGAAATGAAATAAATACAACATGAGTTGTTTTAAATAATCAAACTACGTAATAAAATAACTCACAACATAATCCATCGAAGGTTCATTACTAAGATTTGCAGCTGGAATGGACCTAAAATTAAACAAACACGTCATTTGATTAAAAAAATGTGTCGGTAAATACTATTTTTTTAAATTATTATTATGTTTGTATGCTATTGAATGCAAGTTTTACCGACAATAGCAACGAAATGATGTCGTGTTATACAGGCTGTTTTATTTTGTTATATATCGTGTTATACAAAATATTTTAGGTAAAAAAAATACAATTTACAATGGATTTTTAAAAATATTTTTCCTGTATGCTAGAGACCTGATTCTGATCACCCCTAAAATATTGCTGGTATATTTTTGAACATCATGTACAGATAACTGGGTAACATAGCGACATTATCGCAGTTCTATAAATAAGCATATAAGTAGGTAGATAAAGAATTGGTACGTACTTTTTAGGAAGAAATGATTTTCAATTTTTTCATGACCTAAGTTAGCAGACCCTACACACTTCGCATACAAAGTTTTTATATCCGAAGCACCATTTAAATAGAAATAATAAAATAATTTAGAAACTTCTGCTCTCCATACATAAATACGGTACGAGTATTAAAAACTCCATACACACGAGTATAAAAACAAAAATGTCAAACTTGTTTTTATTTTAATTTCGAAAAAAAATTGTCTATGGTTCTCATCTAAAGACGGGTGGCAGTTTGAGTTTAAATCCAGTCAGGTAATAAATAAATATAGTAAAAAAAATATCAAATACCAAAAAATCCTTATACCAATATTTTTTTTATCATATCTCAGCAAGAGAGGGCTCAAATTCCACCGTAACATTTACGCCCGAAATGCGTACATGTGTTTTCATACATTTTATAATTTATATTTCATGTTTTTATTTTATTATAAAAAAACACAGCAACAATCACAAATAATACTTACACTAAAACTTATACTATAAAGATTTGCGAAATTTACAAATATTGTGCTCAAAATTGACAATACCTTTATATTAAATACTAAATATGAACTATAACATGTTTTGTACACACTAAATGAGAAAAATGTGTATTGAATGTACTGAATCTACCAAAACCATGATAGTTTAGAATATGAAACTAACCTTCTTGTCTTCTTTGTTTTTCCTTTTCGTGTTTTCATGAAATATGTTTCCTTGCGCTTCCCCATTAACTAAAATACATGTAGAGTATTATAATAAGTTATAACAAAGTTGTCATAAACATCCATTAATAAAACCCTAATATTACTAAACAATATTTAAAAAAATACTTACTGCTTTTTCGTGTCTACGCGTGACGACGAGTGACGACGCCGAACGACAGCCGTGCAGCTGTCTAGAAGAATAAAATATTACGTCCGCGCGAGTGACGGGAGCTAACGAAACCGGCGTGCTCCCACTTTCGATAGCAGCAGGGAAGTAAATCTATTTCATAGCGCGCCTGTGTATTTATTTACGCGGTTCGCCCATACAAAAAATGTATGGAGAATCTGAGACCTGATTTTCTAGGATTTATTGTATACAATGGTATTATAATACTTGAAATCTTAATATTGTATAGTAAAGATATATCATTTAACTTTCTATTATAATAATTTGTAATTCAAATTATTAATTATTTTACCAGTGAGGATTAAAACCCCGCGCCCATTTTTGTATATTTTCTCGTGTGTTTTTATAAAAAACTATGCACACTATTGCCAAATTTATTATGTCACCTTATAAATGACTTATTGATAAAAACGAGTGTTTTTTTTCACTGCTTTTTATAGCGTAGTTTTAGGGGAATAACTAAAACGCTACACCCTAATTTGATGAATTTCGTGCTGCGCCCTCTTAATACCTCACACGCAGCTTATTTTATTGCACAGAGTGTCAATATGGGACTTGCTTTATTGAAAAACTCATTTAATTTGAAAAAAAGAAGATTTTCTGACCTATGAGAGAAAAATAACGAGTTGCAAAGCCTGATAACGACCGATAATGGCCGTTATTAATAACCATGCAACTTCGTACACATTACGTAATTGCAATAAGATTCATTGCAGTAAAATTAGCGCATACACAAGTTACCGTGGAATTTATTAAACTAATTAACATAAATGTTGGCCGTGACAGTTGAAAACACGGCAAAAGCGTGTTTTTTTTTTTGCTTAAACAAGTTCTCTAAATAAACCTGCCAAATTTTAGGCTTTTTTTCCTAGTTTTACAAACTTGCGCAATCGCAAAAGCATTGACTTTTATCAGCCAATCTGTGTGAAGCAGGCGTGAGTAATGCCAAGCGAGGAAGAGAGGAATGACTGATGAAACAACAATAATAATTGGCATAGTTACTCCATTGAAATTAACAAATTTTATAAATCATAAGCGCGAACCTAATAGTATAGAAGCCCACTGTATTTTACTCTGCGTTATCGGGCAAATTATATAATTCCATATTCTCCTTAAACTCTAACCTGTAAAGTAACCTTTCGGATGAAGGTGTCAAAAGGAATCTTAATCGGGTAGCAGTCCCACCAGATCTGACCCACCATTGCGTGGGTTGAAGCTCCACAAGGTTCTGCCGTGGAGAGCTCTCTATACCATGTTTTCGTAAACGACCTACCTATTCTATAAGTAGGTCAGCTCTTTGTGTCAGCCTATCTTCCTAATCGAAACTAGAAGTCTTTCTTTCCGGTGTTGCCGACGATCGTATGACATGTTTTTTTGCAACCGGACTTCTTGTCATCATGCATATTATGCAATTTCGTTTCTGAAATGTTGCTAATGTGTGACGGCAAACCAATTTACTCTATCTTTTATTATTTTACTAGATGACCCGGTAAACTTCGTACCACCTAAAATTTATTTTATTGTAACTCTTCATAAGCGTTTATTGATCCTAATCAACCTTCCAAATCCAATTCATTGAAATCTATAATATGGCCGAATCATGTACGGTTTGAATTTCGTTTGGTGATTAAATGAAAGTCGTTTGTAATTAAAATAAATTCAATTTATAATTTACATAATGAAATATAAATGCTTTTCCGACTTTTTTTAATTTTTCAACCTTTTCGACTTTTCCGACTTTTCCGAATTTACGACTTTTTCGACTTTTTCGACTTTATCGACTTTTTCTACTTTTTTTACTTCTTCGACTTTTGCGACTTTTTTGACTTTATCGACTTTTTTGACTTTCGTATTTTTTGACTGTTCGACTTTTTGAAATTTTACACATTGTACGGAATCAATAACAGTTATAGATAACGCAGCTGTCAAACAATACGATCGCCGCGATAGCCATCTAGAAAGTGGCCAATGTTCCCAAAATGACCAATTTCGATTTTCAGTTGTCTCTTTGAGTTTTTCCTAAATATTTTTATTTGTAAACCACCCCTGAATCAAGCCAAACAAAATAAAAGAAAAATAATTCAAATCGGTCGAGTCATTTCCGAGATCCTGCGAGACTAACGCACGGCGATTCATTTTTATATATAAGAAGGTAACTTATTTTATAACACATTCATCTACAGTATATATACTAGTACATATACATTTAAAATTCCATAGACAAAAGTCCAGTAACAAAACAGTCATAATATGATATGACACAAAGGGTTTCCAGTGATCCTATTTCAATGTACCTAACTAGGCTATAGCCTGTTCTAAGGCGTACTAAAGTAAAAAATATTTTTTGAAAATAACATAATAAAATTGTAATAGCTATTATTAATTCTTATAAGCTGGAAAATCAAAATAAAATTTTAAATGTTAAAAAAGGCATTTAGGTTGCCTTAAATAATAATATTGATGAAGACCATCATAACCTAACATCTGATTGATTCGTGTGACTGATGACTCCGATTAAATCACAATGGGATCCCGGTCTAATCGTCGCTTTAGCCGAGTGTGAGATATCGGTAGAGATATGTTGACCTTGGCGATTGTGCAATGATCCGTCGAAACTAACGGCATCTGGAGTGGCTGCACAAAACCACTGGTGACTGGTGATGCAATGGACCTTAGCGGTGCTGCCAATCTAAAAGCATTTTGACCATTTGAGCTTAGAGGTTTAGGTTTATTAGGCATCCTGTCGCATAGGCGAAAATTTCGATCGTTTTGATAGAATGGATAAATGGAATTTTAATCCTGTCAAGAAACATGCGGAAATTTAAATTATAAATATTTTACGAGTAGATACAAAAATAGGCATAGGTATAAAAATTGACGTATAAATATCGTTCGTTCTTTAGCGTGTCCGGGGACACGTCTCTCCAAAAGTATGCGGCCTGTATGGCCATGTCGTTCGCATCTAGTAGGTCCTGGTGTATAGTGGTGGTTGGCAGATGCGGGAAGGATCGGAAGTTGTCTTCATCCTGCAGCGTTACACAGTTGGGCGGTGTCGACTACAATGGGGTTCTTTCAGCCTTGGGATGAGCGTAGAAAACTTTAGGACGGTACAAACCTACCGCCCAGCAAATCCACGAGCCCGTCAGAAGCAAACGCCTTACGGAGAGGCACCGGGATAGGTATCCAGCGGGCAATCTCGCCCCCTGACTATCAGCTTTGGAAGGATATATCTGTCTGAAATTTACCATCAGGATACCTCCAACCTTCTGACTGGTCATGGCTCCGAAGTCACTTGCGCGACCTCTACCTGCCGTAAGTTTGAATCTATCGCGGACCAAAGGCATCTTTTGCCCGGCTCTGACCTCAGGATCAGGTAGCCTAATAGTCACTTCTAGAGTGATTGACGACAGGTAAACATCCACCCCCGCTGCTTAGGAGAGAGTATATATCCATAGTCTCCAGACCCCGTCAGCAATTAGTCAGAGTGATCGATCAGCCATTAGTCAGAGAAACCGATCCACCAGCCGTGAGGCCTGAGACGCGAGAGTATAACCCGAAGTAGCCTTTCTCAAGACGAGGCTTCTGAATAGGAGTTGACAAAATGGATCATTTAGCCCAAGCTGCACGAAACCATTCGGTACCCTACAGTTGCATATTGGGTTATCTGTGTAGCCCCAGCGAACAAGACTGGCTCGGCATCTTGTCACACCCACCTTTAGTCTGTTCAGGCTACGCCGGGTGGTATAAGGGAGATTGGACCACGCCTCTATCTCATCCCTTATATCCTCGCCAAGTGAAGCCCTCCATTGAGTGATGCGGTTCGATGACCGGCTGCCTTATAGCGTTTGTGTGTAAAATATATATACCTGGCATCGCCTGTCGGTAGGAGGAGACCGACGCGGAAGGAGACCAGCTGGCTTCTTTGCGTAAGGCGGCTGATCAGTCGGTAGTTCACAGTCGCGCGATCAACATATCCGCTTAAGCCCTCTTACGTTGTGTTTCCTCGCCATTCTATGACTTAAAACGCCTTCTTGTGCACCGAGAAATTGCAAGAATATAAGTAGAAACTGTCACCATCGTTTCTTTTCACCGTGGCTGGAGCCGACGCTGCTACGTTTATTTATTTTCACTGTGATGCAATAACATTGACTTTTCCCTGCAATTCGAATTGAATACGGGCGGGTTCGAGTTTTAACTACAATATAGAAACTACTTGTTATTTGAAACAATTCTATAGATTTCAATCGCCAGTGCATAGCAGGGAGTCCTAGAACTGGACCGACAGACAAAAGTGGTGATGCTTTGTTCAAGACCTACCTTATTTTTAAAACATGTGTTCAGCGAATGTCAAAGTTTTCAAGGAAAACTTTTGTTTTCACAAAAAAAAATTAAGCAAAAAATATTCAATATTAGTGATTTTTTGTTACATTTATTATTTTTTGTAGAATTAAAGGTAATTACGGATAATTTAACTAATAAAAATATTGTCATCGTTTTTTTACTCAAAAGAGTGAAAATAATGACACAAAGCGGTGATTTTTAATTTTTTCGAAAATCTAGCATTGTAGTTATGATATGATATTTTGTTAATCACATATTTTGTTATTTAGGTTGGTTTTCACTAAAGCTATACCATTAGAAGTCTGACGGTCCAGTTCTGGGACTCCCTGTATAAGGAACTAAAGAACCTTTGTGTGAACAAATGAACAAGTGAACATTTTATAAATAGGTTAGGACACGTGGTGTCTACATCTATACTAATATTATAAAGAAGTAATGTTTGTAAGTTTGTAAGTTTGTAAGTTTGTAAGTTTGTGTGTTTGTAAGTGTTTAAGTTTGTATGTAGGGGGTAATCTCCGAAACTACTGATCTGATTTCAAAAATTCTTTCACTAATGGAAAACACCATTATCGATGAATGATATAGGCTATATTTTATTGTGACAAATATTGGTTTTCAATACGAAATCACGATATTTGTAAATCAAGTCGGAGAAAAATGAGCTGGTGAGTTGCTTTATCAGCGTGCGCTGATGAAAAGGCTTGATATGTGAAAACAATATGCGACAAAAACATCGGCCTCGAAAAGATCTATAAAGAAGTCAGCGACTGCATATACCTAACATTTATATTTTAGCTACAATAACTGCTTTTATGTCTCAAAAAAAAAGAAAAATAAGTAGGCAGTGGGCCCGATTGCGTTTCTTTGTGAACTAAAACTAAAATTAGTCCAAGCGAACGAGACAGAGCAATACGTTAGAGCGGAACATGAAACGAACGATCGTCGATAAATACTACCTGCCGAACTTATACTCGTCCGAATAAATTCGAGCAAATTTCGTGCGGTGTAAGATTTGACCTTGGCGGGCAGTTTTAATGCGAAATAGTGACAACCGGTCATCTCACACTCCACTCTAGCGTATTGCACTGTCTCGTTCACATGAACTAATTTCCGATTTTAGTTCACGAAGAAACGTAATCGAGCCCAGTGTTTGTTGAAGACATTAGTAATAAAACAAGAGATCTTATTAAAATAAATTGATGAATCATCACGGTTGCTAAATAGAGATAAAATTAGCCATTTACTGAAAGTTTTTAGGTGGTATAGTTTTAGAGATATAATGAAATTAGTAACGCGCGCAAGCACCTCGAAATAGCGGGCGGCGGCGGCTGCTGGCCCAGCAAGGTCAGCGTTCAGCGGAAGGCAACGCGGGTGGCGAGGAACAAGAGGCGTACTTTTAAGATATAGGAAGCGTGCATCTTAGGGGGGACGTCCTGCACTATATATCTAAAGGTAGCGTCTAAAAAGGCGAATAAATACCACCCTACTTATATTAACAAATTGATTGGATAGTTTGCGCGAAGCCAAGCCGCGGGCAACAGCTAGTATTGTATAAATGGCTATACTAGTGATATTCTACAATGTGTTTTTCTTATAAATAAAATAAGCTGTATACATAGCTAATCAATAAATAAATAACACTGGCACAATATAAAAGACGTAACCACCTATGTACTACGTTGCAACGGCAATATTATTGCCCAATCATTGAATCAAAATCACCTAATATTGTTACGCCAAGATTGGCAACGCCAAACCCTTCTCCAGGTGAAAGTCAACGGCCCGTTCGGCTGTCCGACCGCGAACTTCGACGCACCTTGGACCAATGACCGATTTCAACATCACAACCAAACATTCAATGATTCGCCTTTATCGTTTACTGGGCGCCAATCAATACCTATTGTGCTTTCGATTTTAAACGGCTATCCAATACATAATTTTCCTCCTCCTAAAAAATACACTTTCCAGGTGTCATCTACAACGGGGAACCCGTCACACCAGGAGGTTATAACGATGTGCAAACGTTATTTTAACCTAGAGTGAGCGTAGAGACTTAGACATACCACAGTCCGCTGTCTAGCTACGCCAACTCGCCTATCAGAGATCAACGCCTTACGCGTGGCACCGGAAAGTAACCAGCGGGCCGCCTCGCTCCTGACTACCAGGTTAGGTCGGTTTCCACCGGCCTCCTTTCCGGTCACGGATCGAAGTCGCTTGCGCGGATTCTACCTAATGTAAGCGGTAATTCAGTTCGAATTTACGCAGACCTGTTGCTTGTCTGTTCACGCGGGATCGGGTAGCCAACGGGTCGTTTCAAGAGTAGCTGATATCGAGTCAATAACGACCCCTGTTTCTCAGTAAATATAAAAAAAACAGTTCCAGATCCTCCCCCCATCGTTTTAATTAAGCTACTAATTAAGATATTGTTACGATTAGTATTAATGTTGTTTTGTCTATTTTAGTGAAAAGTTAAATGTTTGTGTGTGTCAGTTGTGTTTGTGTGTCTGTCATATTAAACACATAAAATATTGTATTGTCCTCTTTTTTATATATTGTGTACCTAGTGACCTAGACATCATTATCGAAAACAGTTTTTTGGCAAAATGGCAATTAGTTGATTAATTAGGCAGGCCCCCAAAAAATATTAGCCCGGGGCCCCACAAACTCACGGTCCGCCCCTGGTTGACGCTGAGGATGAACTGTGATGGGAAATACGGGTCAAGGCCAATGGCTTTTCCACGCTTTCGCTTTTTTCTGAGGTATAATTGAGGTAAAATGTTTTTTTACGATACTGAAATATTCTTATAATCATCTTATACCTTTAATACAATTTTCGTTTATTTTCTGATTAACCCTTCGAGTAGCGGCATAATTTCATGGCAGACCGCGGCAATTTATTGGAATTTCTTGCAATATCGCCGCGCTCGACAAAAAGTACTATAACGTTGGAACTACTATAGCAATCATAAAAAGAATAACTGTGCAATGATTGCATTGATATTTCGTATATTGAATATTGAAATCTTATTTTGTAAACCAATTAGATAATTATGAATAAATATGAGAAAGTCGAAAAAGTGAAAAAAACTCGGCATTTCTAACTTGTACTTGTCTTACGGAAAAATACGGAACCCTATTTAGAAATTGTAAATACTATCGTGATATTTATTAGATTTTCTATCAAAGGTAATATTTCGTTTTGCTTATTTACATACAAAAATATTTAGATAAAATCATAAAAACCATAAAAAGTTCATAAAAACCAATAAAATTTTTAATGATTTCTCGAAAAAAAAAATTATGATGTTTGACAATGGAATTTTACCAGAAATATCCGCGAAATGACACGCGAAATTATTCTAGAGGCCGTCTATGTATCTATGGTAATAATGAGATATTTGGTGTGGATTTTAGGATGCGTTCGAATTAGAAAATAATAATATTATTGCTCCGGGAGCAAGCCGCCAATATTGGTCGTTACGTAGTCAATGGTGTTCTGATGTGCAACCAAATTTGGTCGTTACGTCTGAAACTCAAATATATTAAACGGTTTACAGACAAAATATATTTTTTTCTCTCACAAGCCCTTGGTAAAATATCATTTATACGTACATAAGTAAATTTTAATTTGCTATACTTGGCACCGTCATTCTTCAATAAAATTAAGGATATAACCGGCAAGGTATAACTATAAAAGAAAAGACTAACCCACTGGTTGGTCACTCAGGGAAGAAAGAGACTGAAGTTTTATTCCTAGCTAATACCATTCTTAATATTGTAACGATTATTATTATTATAATTTACCTACCATATATTGATTATTGGCATGCTTTTTGATTACCATATTATTATTGTGACTTATTATACCTTTTAGGATATTTTGAAATTGTATTTATTATTGAATGTTTATTTTTGACTTAAATCTTATTTTGTTTGATTTTATCTTATTTCCATAAATATTTTTATTGTAATTGATAGTTTAAAATTCTAGCATTAGTTTACCTATCTGTGTCATTCTAGGTTTTTTGCTAATATTTTAAATTGATTTCACGGCATTATACAATGTATCATTTAATTATACAGGCAGTATTTAATTATACTTATCTGATCCTACCTTAGTGCGGAAGTCTCGTGCGAACCAGTTAGGTTAGGTTTAATTTTGGATTAAGGAATTATCAAAAAAATCTATTGTTGATTTTGATCATTATAGCCCCCTCCCTCCCCCCCCCCCCCCCGTAACTTCATATATTAATTTTTTATTCATAGTCGGCTTCTTCACGGATTTGCATAGCGACAAAAATTGGTGGAAATTCCCGTACTTTAAGCTAACGAGACAGTTCGTTCATCGCACAGTTGGTTGTTGAAATTTAGTGGATAGAAATATTAATCTCGGTTGGCGTGAAAAAACGAAAAAAAAACATGCGTTATACGGCCATGTTTCGCGGAAAAACCGGATCAAATACGAAACATTGTTTTTATATAAACACTAGTGGAATGTTACCCGGCTTTGCTCGGGTATCCGCCTCCTCCCCTCTCTCTCTACCCCCCCCCCCCTAAAAATCCTATGTTACTCTCATTTACATAGCTATCTACTCAAAAACTGGCTTCATTGGTCCTTTCCAACTTCCACTTTCGCTTTTATAGAAGTATATGTGCTGCAGCGCCATCTAGTGGCGGGTTACAAAAGAGTGGCTAGCGCGAAAATAGTCTCCGTACTCAAATATCTATGTATACCAATTTCCATGGCGATCGGTTCGACGGTATAGAAGTTGATAAGCAGCAGTGCCACCTAGTGGCGAGTTACAACAAAGAGAATACCATTAAAACTTTCTATGTGAAAAAAATACATATATGTATGTACCTACTTTCATGGTGATCTGTCAAACGGTGTCGAAGTTTGTTTGTTTATACTCTTTATTGCGAAAATGTCACAATGGGCGGGTTTATTGTCATATGACAATTTCTTACAACCAACCTACTATGACGTGTTTATATGTATGTGTGCGTGTAACATGTATGTATGTAAGTGTGTCTTGTTATTGCATTCGATCGACAGAATCGAACCAAACAGATGGATATACCATCATCCATTTTTATATAACAGATGTGTGATTTTTTTATTAGTGAAATCCTAGTAGTAGGTAAATAACGAACAAATAAGCAACTTTTTATACAAAAAAATGTATATTTTTCTTGTCAATGTAAATTATATTAATTAAAAAAATATGGAGAAACCTTGAGTGCACTGCGCCATCTAGCAGTAGGTTAAATATCATAAATGAACAATATATGCGATATTTGCCTACCGCTAGATGGCGCAACGCGCTCAACTTTTATACTAATTTTCAAAACAGAATTTTTCAAATTTCGAGAAAAAACGTTTTTTTGTTGTTTCTAAAAAAATCCTAAAAAGTTGCATATTTGCTCGTACTGATTCTCAAGGATGTCGCTAATAAAAAAACTCAACCTGTATAAAGATAGATAAACGGCAAAACAATGCGCAATCGCACCCCATCGCTTATTTTGTAGTCTCCTAAAACTCTCTCCTGCTCGCCATTTTTACGAAATCTGCCGACAATTGGACTTAGCGGATTTTACGGTTTTTTTAAAAAATAAAACTGCTACTTTTGACAGAAAGCCAGAATTGATAGAAGGAAAAAGATGGCAATTAAGCCGTCGAAACTAAAATCGAAATGTTACACTATCAAATAAAGGAATTTAAATAATGAAAAATAAAAGGTTTTTAATACTAATATACATAATATACTTGATAAAGCAGACATTTATTCATTTATAAACGAAATTACATAAAATAGACATCCGTTCGTTGATAAATAAAAAATACTCTAAAATTACAATTTAACTTATTTTAAACTCTAAAATCAAAATCTAAAATTAAATTAAAATTAGGCCAAAAAGTAATTTGAAAACAGCGCTTGGATGGACAGAGCGATGTGATTAACAGTCAATAATTCCAATCCTTCATGAAGAGACCTTTCATGAAGTTTACACAAAAATCTTAGAAGTGCTACCAACTAATTGTTGCATTACAGTTCGTCATGCATTGTCCGTTTAATTAACAATTTTATTCGCTTATTATTGGGTGAGCGAATAAATTCAGTTTTGTAAAATCGCTGTCGCGTTTCGAATTTTCGCAATAAAAAAGAGTGCATTTCCAGCGTTTCGCTTTGTCGAGTGTTGCTACTTGTAGGCTTTTGCGTCATCGCGATTCCAGAAAGTGAAATTGCGCAATTTCAGCAACAAGCAAATATATTAAAAAGAATAAAAACCACAACTGCTGTTACAGAAAGTGAATTATTTATAATTATTTTTATTACGGTTTTTATGATACATTTGTCGTTTATGTATTTATCCATGTATATACATGTATAATTCCGGAATGTACTAATTCAGACTTTTCATTTGGCACTACACACGATATATTTATGTTTATTTATTGACATTTGGACATTTGGACATTTAGACTACTACGTACTTGATATTTGTACAGTTATTTCACCCTATGAATATCGGGAGGACATAACGATTCTAACAATACTGCAAACTACTAAATCGGTTTAAGCGTTTAGAGGCTATGGTGGAATAAAGAAACAGGAAACATACATAGATGAACCCTGAACACATTACATTCCTTTGTTGTTGGGCAGTCGTGTAAAAAAGAGTGTGCTTCTAGCAGAAGTGCTTTTTAACGATTTTAAAAGTCTATATGACGGCTACAGGAGTGTCGTCAACCCAGGAAGGAAGATATTTATCTTTCTTTCAACCTGGGAGGAAATGTAGAGACTTGGGGACGAAGACAGTCCACCATCTAGCTAGGCCAACTAGCCTGTCAGAAACCAACGACTTGCCACGTGACACTGGGTAGTTGAAGCAGCGGGCAACCTCGCTCCCTGACTACCAGTTATGGCCGGATTTCTCCATCCTCCCAACTGGCTACGGGTTCGACGTTACCATTCATAGATTCCCTTTTATTGTTTTTGTTCCTATTTTTTAATGTTCCTATTAGATATTCATACCTACTGAATATGTTTTACCACAAAATTCACGACACTTTTACATATTCCTTCATCGTTCATGCAGCTAGACTATGTAACCAGCTCCTGCGCAATATCAGAAACGGACCAACGGTTTATACCTTTCAAAAGTCTCTGAAAAACATTTCATATCCCTAAATTCCTAGTTATACTATGTCTCATCCCATCCTCTCCAGTCATCTGTTCCTTGACGATATTCTGTATATCCTAATTATTTTTAAAAAATGCCTTTTTTCATTTCATTATTTTTTGTTAAGTATTAAGTCTTTCTTTATTTTGTTCTACTGGCACCTACATTCTTTCTCTTTCATGAAGGTTGGCTGTAAAAGATTTTAATTTAAGCAATAAGTAAATACGTTTTTTTAAAATGTATAATAAAGAATTTCTATTGTCTATATATCTACTAGTGTTCAGTACTATCAAAATAAAATAACAATTAATAAGGACCGGTACACTCAAATATACATAGTCACATTTTTTTTCGTAACCATGTCTTGTTCCAGTGAGACTTTATATCGATCTCAGTTTTTTAATGTCTGTTTTTCGAAATATGTTTTTTTCTAATAACTGGTCTATGCTTTTATTTCTAGGTGGCCATTCTACGTTCTTCGGTCTTCTGAACACGTTCGTGCACATCGTCATGTACTCGTACTACCTTCTCGCTGCTCTCGGACCCAGGTTCCGCAAGTTCCTCTGGTGGAAGAAGTACCTTACTGCTCTTCAAATGGTAAGAATATATATTTATTTGGCTAATCCCCAGTTTTATTCAGGATTTCGTTAGGAATCAACGCAGAATTCAATTCAACGCAACGAAACGGCGGTTGCAACATCGCCAAAACTTAGGGTGCTACAAAATTCACACGGTACATTGTTTTTCAAACGTATTTATAATGTCAAACAACAGCGATAGTGTTTGATTTCATGTAACGAGAAGTTATACATGGTCTTTGAAAAGATGCTGATCAATGAAGCGATCCTAACATTTTACGATAATGGTTTAACGTTAGAATTACTGCACAGGCGTTCTTATCGTTGATGGAACCTCCTATTGGAAAAGAATCCAAACATTTGAAAATATCTACCAAACAGGGTGGATCCATAAATTTTTCCGGGTCAGTGGTCCTAAAGCCATTTTCGTGAACAAGTTTGGTTACTGTGTGATCACAGATTTCGAATAATAATAATGACATATGATTAGGTCTGCCAACCACAAATTATAGTGGTCAAGATTCTGCTATTGAAATTCAAAACAAATCACATTAAAATAAAAATCGTAATGCGATATAAGCAAGTCAACGGCCGCAAATATTGTATATTTCGGTTAAGGAAGTACTGATAGTTATGTACGTTTTATGGGTTTTTAGATGGATGTAACCGAAAAGGTCAATTTTATTACAAAATAGTATGATAAATTGACTACTTTTCATTTTAAAAATCTATCGTGGGTTCTACGTCAAAGTTATTCTCTAAAGGATTACCTACTTGAAAGTTGGTTAATTATTATGTCAGACTTCTAGCATATAATTTAGCAACTGAGAGAACCATTCAGATCTGCAACGCACAACCCACTATATTTCCAGCAATATGTAGTAGAAAATTATAATTTAACAACAAGCGCCTTACTAAGTTTTGCCGCTGTAAATCTGGATGATGCAATTCTTATTGCTGCATAATCTCGTCCTGAAAAAACAACAAGATAAACATTGACTCTAATGTCTATATATGTATGTATTAGACATTAGAGTCAATGTTTATAGTGACATGGCCCAAATACATATGAAAGGATAAACAAATACTTATGACAGATGTCATGTATTTCTACATATACATATAATGAACAAATCGATTCATGATTTTACAGATGATAGTATTGAGGAACGAGACCTTAGGGGAAAGGCCTCTATACCTCTCAGTTGACGAACAGACATACAAACAATGCGTCGATGGATTGATTTTAGGGACACCTCATTTTTCCTATGTTTTGTCTACCGCGTTTTTTTAATCACGGGGAAGCCTGAATTGGAAAGCCAAAAAAACATGTTTTTCATGTTTTTTTTTAAACTTCAAGTTGAAATCTGATTATGAATCTTGTATATCAGTTTGGGTAACATTTGAAAAATATTTTTTTTTTGTGCAATATTAAAAAAAAGTATTTTTGAGGTATTGTTTTTACCGCTGCAGTAATTACGGTATCTGTTTGCGCCGGTAATAGCGAGCGCAATTTTGCCTGGAACAACAAAAGTAAACTAGGATATAAATGTTTACATGAATATTTTCTAGATGGACTAGGAAAATTAACATTCACTTTTTAGCGATTTAAAGAAATAAAATCGATTTTCTCCATAAAATGTTGTGTTTAACTAGTAAAAAAAAATTATATATTAAAACATCTTTTTCTGTTTTTTGTTAGTTCACATAGAAGAGAATTAAATAATCTTTCTTTTTTTTTTGGAACAACTTGATCTGTTTAGTAGATTTTTTTATCACCGCAGAACAGAAATTTATGGTTGAAAGTCATCCAAAAGTTGATTATTAAAGAAGCTTCCTACTTGGCAACAAAGGCCTGAATCAGAAAAAAATAAGACTACTTACAACTTGTCTTTTTTGTATAAAATAAATTCTTGTAAAAGACAGTCTCCTAATACCCAAAAATATTTTTTTATGTAATAAGTCAAAATCCAAAAAAAACTATTTTCTTGTTTTATATTAACAAAGGAATCATTTGCAGAATTTACGCAAAAACAGTAGGAAACACGGTGTGTTCATATATAAGTACTTACAATGCATGATATTTAACAACCACAATGTAAAAACTGAATTTATAAATTGTCCATAAATTAAGTTACAGGTAATTATTATTTAAATAAATGGAATTAAATGTAATCAAAATTTTAAATAATTAAAAGCTAATAAAATAATCATAAAATAGTCACAGATTCGAAGTTAACCCTTAGATAGCTAGAAATTAAAAAGGACAGTAAAATATGGTTTTGAGAAAAACGCTTTTAAAGTTTTATTAAAAGAACAGTAGCAAGTTTTTTAAACTAACAGCAATCTGCAACTATCAGCTATTCTAGAGGCAAGAGATTTATGTATAGATTTCAACTTTAAAAAAAAAAATAAAAACAAGTATTATTAGGCGTCTAAACCCCTCTCCCCTTAATATATCATGATAATTTATATTGAATCTTTTGATTATTGACTATTTTTTAACTATTTTTATTTTTTAAGTTATCGCGTAACAAAATATTATTCTGAATTATTATTTACTATTGTTTATTTTCCCGTAAAATTTGAAATAGTATTAGTGAAATAATTTTTATATCTACTTAATTTAACTTTTTGATATTGTACTTTTATTCCAATATATTTCTTTTATATTATTGTTTGAATCAATATCTCTATGCAAACATGTTTTGAAAAATATTGTACGCCTATAGGTTAGTATAGGTGGTGCGGCATTGAATAATTTTGTAAAACTCCATATTACTACACCACAATCACAATAAAATCAATTGAATTATAATTGATGCACTAGGTCCTCGAAAAAAACTCTTAAGGCAACATGATAACATTATTTATATGAGCAACAGAACCACCAACTGGAGAAAAATAGATGAAGTCAAGCAAACCTAAAGCATATCATACCAAACGAACAATTATAAAACCCATTTTTAGACGAACTGGTGAATGATCTAAGATATAAGTGGATAATGTATTAAGGAGATAACATAAAAAATATTAACAAAAATAAACATAAAAATGCTCAGAAACTGCTCTGGTACCTGCGTGACCAGACCATTAAATAAGACAATCCTTTGATTTAGATAACTAGAAAATATATTAAATATAATATAAAATAATAATAATTAATAATTATTATTATTAATAATAATAATTAAACGCTTTATTTGCTTAAACAAAAGGGCGAGCTTATTGCCTAAAAGCAATATCTTACAGCTAGCCTTAACCTATTGGAATAACATGTTATGCGGTAAAAATAACGTCATAAATTAAATTTTTATCATTTAAATTCAGCAGGAAAACAAAACAAAAAATTTAAGAAAAAAACAAACAATAAACCTATAATGACGCAGGGGACGCAATAGGGAGGAAAAAATAGGGAGAAAGTTTATGAGCGTGGGTTCAAGTGTTCTTTGAGCCTGAGTTTGAAGCAAAACAAACTGGGTGCTACCCTTATACGCGTGGGTAAAGCATTCCAGAGACGGGCTCCACGTACAGAGGAGTGCGAGAAGAAATCACTACTGTGACTAGGGATCGAGAGCAATAGGTTGTCTTCAGATCTCAGAGGGCGCCCGTGAGAAGATAGAGGTTTAAACCTACTTATAAGATAGTTCGTAAACACGACTGCCGTTACTTATGAAATATTTGCGCTTTTTGTATTTATCCATATAGATACATGTATATTTCTGGAATGTACTCAATCAGACCTTTCATTGACAGTAAACATAATATATTTATGTTAATTTATTGACATTTGGACATTTAGACAACTGCTTACTTGATATTTGAGGTACTATATGACACTTGGGATGACATAACGATTCTAACAATAGCATGCACTTCTATTTGTTCAAGCATTTAGAAGTTATGGTGGAATAAAGAAACGGAAAACATACATAGATGAATCCTGAACACATAACACTTCCTATTTGTTGGGCAGTCGTGTAAAGACATGAACCAATGACGAATAATACACATTAAACTGATAGCCATATCAAAACCAGCTGTTGTGACATATACCATAATATTTAATCGTAGATTTTAGCCCACTTTTGTAACTTTCTGAACATTATCAATATCGTTACTTAATACGTTATAACGGTAACTGTAACAGCTGGCTTTATCATGCTATCAGCGCTAACGAGATGTTGAAAGATTGTCTTTAATTTCAGATCCAGTTCGTGTTGGTCATGATCCACGCTTTCCAGCTGCTATTCATCGACTGCAACTACCCTCGTGCCTTCGTCTGGTGGATTGGCATGCACGCAGTCATGTTCTACTTCCTCTTCTCCGACTTCTACAAACAGACCTATCTCAAGAACAAAGCCAGGGCTGAAGCTGTTAGTATTACCTACTTGCTTAGCATTGAGTTTGTCCTTCATCTTTGCAGAAATCTACAGCCTGAGCTTGAGCTTTGGCTTCTAAATTAAGGATAAAGGACCCTATGGGCTCGATTGCTTTTTTTCGTGAACTAAAATCGGAAATCAGTTCATTTGAACGAGACAGGGCGATACGTTAAAGCGGAATGTGAAATGAACGGTTGTCACTTTTCCGCACCACCGATGATTTTTTTACCTATTTATCCATAACATACATAATATTAATTAATTAATTACTAACTATTGATTAAAAATAGTAAGAGAGTAGAAATAAGCTGAATGCTTAACTAATCAATAGTTTAAAAAAAGGTACAGGCCCATGTGGATTATACTGCCTCTCTAGGTTTAGGCCTGAGTCGAGGCAGTAGTCTTGTAAAGTTCGTCTAATAGCAGCCGTGTTTTAAACATATATAATATAGATAATATAATAGTAATATAAGAGTAATATTATTATTAATAGATATGTTTAACTTAATGATAATTATAACATAAATATATAGGTATTATAGATATGTTATTATTAATGAAATAGCATTACACTAAAGTATTACTGCATATATAGTTATGATATATCTAATATATTTATAAATTCAGTTAAATCAAATACCAAAAATAACATCAGCATATAGAGTTGTCAACTAGAACGGGCGAACCCGTCACCTCAGGAAGTTTTAACGATTAGTCGTTCTATCACCCGTGAAGTGAGCGCAGAAGACTTGGACAAAACAGTCCACCGTCAAGCTCCGACACATGCCCGTAAGAGGCCAACGCCTTAACCGCGAGATAGCCAGGTGTGTTACTCAGCGGGCTTACACTTACGTCCTTGCTTCCAATTGCGACCAGATTACTCCGGTCTCTCGATTGGTTACGAGTTCGAGGTCGCTTGTCGCGGTCCTCTCCCTTACGAAGCGGTGAAACGGTGTATACCGAATCTATCGCGGACCACGGCGTCCTTTGCCCGGCTGTTAACCCAGGATCGGGTAGCCGATGGTCGTTTCAAGAGCAGTCTCCGTAAGGTCCGCAACCACCCCCGCTCTATAGGAAACAGTGCTGCTTCCAGGCTCCCCCGACTGTTAGTCAGAGTGCACAATCGATTACGCCACAAGGTGCGCAGACCGTCCAGGAACGCCAGAAGAATGATTCCTAGGGGAAACTAGCCCTAAGGCCAGAGTCCTGCCCGGGCTCGCACTTCATGCGTGGAGGCCGCCGGATGGGTGTTGACCCGTGAGTGTGATCAATCCTGAACACATTGGGTCTTCGTGGCCAACTTAGCAAGGGCCCATTAGCTCCCAAAAACAACAGCAATAATAATAATAATAATGGCAATAAATACAAGATAAAGCAGCTGAATTTAAGACCGCACAAAATATGTTCAAACTTATTTTGACGGCTGTAAATTCGACTGATATTTTTGAAGCGGAAAAAATCGACGACTTTTCATTCCATATTCCGCTCCAACGTATTGCTTTGTCTCGTTCGCTTGAACTAATTTCAGTTTTAGTTCACGGAGAAACGCAATCAGGCCCTATGTCAAAAAGTATTACGGGGTTGTCACCAACATGCTACGTCATGAACCGGTATGCTACATCAATACCAGTCCTCCCTGGCTTTGTCTCAGGCGTTGCTCTCATGAATACTTCAGTCGATTTCTTGCCAAGGTATGTGTTCTGTATCCTTTCAAAGTTCATGGCTGATCTAACCATAGATTCAGGGACGTAACTAAAAAAAAAGGGCCCCCGTGAAAAATTGAACCAAAGGCCCCTCTCCCCCTGCTTACTTACATTAATTATTGCATATATGATATAGGATGTAAGTACTGTATACCTAGCTACATTACATATTTATATTGTAGTTGTATTATAAATCGGCGTATTCACTTGGGCATTGCCTCCAACATGTTACAGAACAAGTTGGAGGCAATGCCCAAGAAATCACATAGAAACATTTAGAGAATGTTCGAAACATCTGTTTCTATATTAATACGACGCTTTACTGTTAATTCAATTACTGAATTATATTTCTCCACCTTTGAATATTGGGGAGAAATATAAGACATAATGGGCCCAATTGCGTTTCTTCATGAACTAAAATAAGAACTTAGTTCAACCGAACGAGACAGAGCAATACGTTCGAACGGAATATGAAATGAACTGTTGTCTATTTCCCGCACCAAAACTACCCGTCGAACTTATAGACGCTCGAATAAGTTTGAATACATTTCGTGCGGTGTTCGAATAAGTACTAAGTACGAACCTGGTGAGACTAAAATACCCACATAATATTATTACAAATGTAGGTACCAATTTTTGCATATCTTCATATTTAAATTAACTACTTATGTTTATAAAAAATATGAACAAATACATTTCTAGAATGGCTTTCGTCTTGATTTGCACTCTGTAAAATCATCAATCAGTTTTGAGACATCCGTTTTTTCGGCTTCCTTAGCTTCCTAGTAGTTGGATAAAACGTCGATCCGTAACGGAAGTTCCAGTTTGGGCCCTGAACTACCGTAAGCCCCGGTGCGCCGCACCGGCTGCACCGGCTTAGTTACGCCACTGCATAGATTCGTGTGATTTTTAATTGATGTGTGATTTAATTGATGAGTGGATTTAATTTAATTGATCAGCTCCCGATTTGATTAGGTAATCATAGCTCTGTGTTGAAAATGCGGTTTGGTCACTATTATTCGGTAAAGAAAGTCGACGTCTAGCAGTTGTAATAAGAAGAATTTACCTTTCTTTACGATTTTTTTACCTACAGCCAGGGTTGCCAAATGTCCGGTTTTAGACCGGTCAGTCCAGTTTTTGGCGTGGTTGTTTGGTTTTTTATTAATTAATAAATAAACCAACATACGATTGCCCGGATTTTGGTTTTTGCAAACAGAGCGCGGGTGCACATATTCGGATTCTATTGTTTTATCCTCATTTTATTAGCTGCCCAACATTACATGATTGCAAGGCGACAGTATAAAATAAAAAGGATGTTGCTTCAAATTGGTCTGCGTCCGACATTGATCGATACTTATGTGATTGTATTTATTATAATAAAATTACTGCTTATTAGAAAATACTCTATAAGGGATTAGTAAGCAATGTTTAAAAAAAATAAGTTGAAAATATAAAGCTGTCTTCAATAGGGAAATGATACACCACCGAGAAATGACGGTCTCCAAATTTAAACGAACGGAATCGTTTAAATTTGGAGACCGTCTGAGCTATGTATATTTTAATGTGCCATATTCCTGTGAGGAATTAAAGGAAGAAATAATTTAAAAAAATATAAAACATAAAAGTATGTCAAAATACTAATAGAATGCCCCCTCCACACGTTGGCGAATGTTCGTGTCCAAGTTAATGTAAACAATTACTAAGGAAACATACATGGAAAACTCCTATGGCAGATATGCCAACGTCACCACAAAAATATGACCTGTGGTTGTCAGCCTGCGAGCCGCGCCTGCGCACTCTGCACACCTCTTCTACTTTTGACGTGATTTTGACAGCTCCGAGCTGTCAACTGGCTATTTTATTTGAAAATCCGCATCTTATACGTTACATAATCTGTAACACGAGCATTCGCCAACGTGGGGAGGAGGCATAAGATGAAAAACGATCGCCCCCCCCCCTTTCCTTTTTGCCCCCCCCCCCCTTTTCAATTCAACACTGTCCGGTTTTGTATTCAGATCCATCAGGCAACCGTGCCTACAGCTGTGGTTATTAGATGATGCATTGAAAGTAGAACAATGCGAGTACATTTGTAATTTCCGTTTTCGTTTATTATACTCCTGAGATAGCAGCATCCTGACATTTGCTCGTCAACCTATCCTTTAATAAATCGACTGAGAATTGGCGGTGTGTATTGAAGTCTCAGCGCCTTGGTTTTGAAAGCGATACCTTAGGCCGTTATGTTTCCGTTTTAAGGTCTTCTAATTTGGCCATCATGTCTTGTACTGTCATGAGTGATGTACATCGATATAGTGTAGTAGATCTTCTAGTCTGCTGTCGAGGTTTCATTGCAAATGCATACTATTTTAAATGCTTTTTCTTAAAATATCATCCAAAATATGAGAGAAGGGCATCCTTGTTTGACTCCAATCACTCGTACGTACTGGAATTACGGACAAATCTTGTCTACGAGCATCTGAAGTCTTCCTCCTCTTTCAGCAAGAAAAGAATTTCGCTGGTATATCAATTCTATTAAGAGTTAAAATAACCCATATACAAAAAAGTACCTAAGGTCACTTTTCTGATCTACTGTAAGTTCAAAGTTCAGTTTATTTTAATTAAAAAAAACCCCACAATGGAGTAGAATTTACAATTAACACATTATCCATAATTCTAATATCTTAATGATAGGTATATCTGGCTGGCTATCTATGTACTAATATCGCACCAACGAACTGTAAAATACAGAAATCTGATATTATTCATAAACCAGCATAATTAAAAAATATATAGGTACATAATATAAGGAAAAAATATAATTAAATATTTATGAAAAGTCTTGTGTATAGGAAATTAAAATAAAATCGGAAAAATAAAACTGCATTCAAAATCATATGTTTAAAACTAGAAAAATCAACCATTACAGTGACCTCGATTGCGTTTTTTTTTAAACTAAAATCGGAAATCAGTTCATGTGAACGAGACAGAGCAGTACTGACGTACTGCTCTGCCTCGAATTGAAATAGCAAGCTCTGTAAGCTCTAATGGCCCTTCTTCACAATGGCCGATGATGGACAATCATGCTAAGGTGGTAGCGGGTCGGCACCACTATGACCTTAGAAAAATGTATGGAAAAGAGAGAGAGGGGCATAGGCGATGCGTCTATCACTGGCGAATGTGTGGAGCGGGCATAATGCCACATGCACGCTCTAATGCTAATCAGCCTAATGCTGATCTAGATACTGATCTATGCAATGTCTGTATATTCCGAAATCTGTTCGTCTGGCTATGCAGTGTCAGATCTATTGAAAGAAATCGCGTTATTTCTTTAAAGAATTCTCTATTTATTAAAGGATTCTACAGGGTGTTCGACGGTTGTACATACGATTATGACGGACAAGTGAGGCCCTCACCTACATGCTTGGCCCCAAAAATTTAACCTAGGCCTCACGATTTTTTTTAAATGATTTTTTTTTGTAATATGGCGAAATTTTTCATTTCCATGGCTTTAAACTCCATTAACTTAATTTAAAACTGATAAAACAGTCAAAATTTTTTTTATTCGTATCTAAATTACTAGCAGATTAATAAAAAAAATTGGTTCAAACAATCACCATTAAAAAAAAATAGCCCTGTTTTTTTTTCAGCAATTTACGTCAGTTTTGGTGAAATGATCAATACCTCCTGATATTTTGAAATAAAATACGTAAATTGCATACCAATAGAAAGGGCATAACCTAGAGATGTTTTGATTAAATTTGAAGCGTTTTTTTTTAATGCAATGCGAAATTGACATTTAAGATTATTTTTAAAGTGTTTTTGTACTTTAGGGTTATTTTTTTTAATGGTGATATATTTTAATGGTGAGATTTTATTATGAAAAAAAATTGACTGTTTTATAAGTTTTAAATGAAGTTAATGGAGTTTAAAGCCATGGAAATGAAAAATTTCGCCATATTACAAAAAAAATGGGAGGCCTAGGTTAAATTTTTGGGGCCAAGCATGTAGGTGAGGGCCTCACTTGTCCGTCATAATCTTATGTACAACCGTCTGCCGAACATCCTGTATATTTACAATACAATTCATCCTAGAAAATTCTCTGAGCTCGATTTTGCATTACACTAAAGTTATTAATTTATTTTCAGGCTAGTAGACAATCATTCGTCGAGAAGGTCGCTGCGATCAACATGTGCATGCCCTCTGTCGTCGATCACATGAACTACGAGCCAGTTTACACGAAACCGGTGAACGGCGGCATGAACGGCATCGCTAACGGCGTAGCCAACGGTCACGCGAACGGAAGTGCAGAGGGCGCCACGCGACGAAAAACCGTCGCCGCCGCAACAGCCAACTGATACGAGAAACACCATTTTTTCCCCCAGAATGATGCCATTTTATCATTTAAGAATAAAACTATTTAAATAGCATCCGCGTTTCTGCTTTAAAAAAGGTGTAAAATTTAGTATCAATCGAATTACTTTATCTGTGATTTAGAGGTTTTTGTAATCTCCATTAGGTATATTTTAAACTAAAACAGCTAGAATATTCTGGTTTCAGCGGAGGCTTTGCTTGGTTTTTATCCTCCAGCTCAGTATACTGAATTGATAAATAAATACTAAGCATATAGACTAGTTACAGTGAAAGATTGCTCAATTCAAATCAGTTTTAGTAAAAAAAATAAACAAAAGAAAACTTAAAGGTGTACAAAACATTTAAGATAGTGATTAAATTATTTTAATTATTTAAGAATAACATAAATTCGAAATAGTCAGGTCGATTAGGAGCGGATTTAAAAATGCTCATTTTTAAAAAAAAAACATCGCCTGATAATTTTGACTTTATTTTTAAATTAGTAGTTACGATAAAGAGTTTCAAACATGTATGTGAGTTTCAAATATGATACCATGCATGCATGTAAAACTAAAAGTGAAATAAACTCTCTTGGATGGAATATGCGTTTTTATTTTTCGATTAATGTAAGATATTTGGGCTCCATTGCGATTCTCTTGAACTAAAATCGGACATTAGTTCGTGTGAACGAGACAGAGCAATAGGTACGTCATAGCGGAAAGTGAAAGGAACGGTTGTCACTTTTTCGGATTAAAACTACCCACAGAAGATCTAACACCGCAGCAGCTAAATCTAACACCGCACGAAATTTGTTCAAACTTATTCTGGCGTCTATAAGTTCGACAGTCATGTAGTTTTGGTGCGGGAAAATCGACGACAGTTCATTAGGTACATATTCATTCTAACGTTTGTCTAGTTCGCTTGAACTAATTTTAGTTTTAGTTCATAAAGAAACGTAATCCGGCCCATTAATTATCGAAGTTACCAGATTAATCTACACGATTTTATATTTTTTACCAACTCCCCCCCCCCCCCACCCCCCGTCAATTTTAACAAAAAAAACTGATTAATTAGATAAATCGTTACTGGACATATTCTGGACACCTCAAATACTGCAGTTTAAGTTTACAAGTTCGTAATATTTAAAAAATACCAGTCAGGTTAAGGGCCTTTTTAATATAAATTAAAACTAGAAATTGAAGCTTTTATTCTGCGATACGATGGAAAATCACGAAACTAGAGCGATTGAACAGCTGTTTCTATTTTCGAGATATACCACAAATTGAACAGGTCGGAGAAAAACGTGTAAATTTCTACTGTTCTTACTTACTTACTTAGCTAAATAATTGATTATATATGGTATTCAATGTCATAGTACGTTTTTGCAACCCTTCTGCGCTGGGACATGCAGGTGGCGCTGACAGCATTGTCCGGCGAAACTAACAGCAATGTCCGTCTATAATAATATCGGTAATAAATATTATTTTATAAAGGACCGATTGATAATAAAAACCCAATAGTTTAATCACTGATAATAATAATCACATTCTATTATTAGTACTATTTATCGCATTTTTATACAGGCTGATTACACAACAGAATTAATACAGAGAGATATACATATAATACGCCTAATTTATTACGTTTTTAAACCTGAATACCAAATAAAATATTGACATCTTTATGTAAATACAAAATATTAAAATAATATGAACTACTACGGCGCTTATTAAAAACTGATAATGAGATTGAAGAGATGAGAAGAGATTGATAATGAGATTGAGAAACTGAAATTTAACTTTTGTTTTTTTATTTTTCGACATAGTCACTTTTAATATTTATACATTTGATATATCTTTTTTCTAAACATAAGTACTCTTCTTGAAAACTCTCCATCCCGATCACCAGGCCCGCACTGGCTCCTCTGGGGGCCTGGGGGTCCTCGGCTAGAGAATCAATCGGGATTTTTTTTAAATTACATGCCTTAAAACCACATTTTCCGTTGTTTTGGCACTTTCGTGCAATATTTAAGTATAAGCATGATCTTTATCAAAAACTAAGCTTTTCTTTTGTAGCTTACTTAGGTAGGTACTCTTAAAATACATTTTAATATATTTTTTTAAATTGTATCTTGGTACATACTAGATAAATCAGTAATCATGATAAGTGGATTATTACTTGTGCCGAGAATATTTTGTACTAGCTGACCCGTGCCCACTTCGTTGGGCGGTAAAACTTTTTACTTGTGATGAAATTATGAGTGTGGTTCGGTTAGTACTGAGTGCCATGATTTATTTCTGCCAAAAGAAGCGTTATATTTTTATTAATATGTATGTATGTATGTGTTTGCATGCCAATTTAACTATATTACAGTTATTTGTGAGTGTCTTATCTCTTTAACCATTTATGCAGTAAAAGGGAAATTATATGCAGTAAAAGTGAAAAGTCTTTTGTTTTAAACACTTGAGACGATGAATTTACTTAGTTTGATAAGAATTCATAATTGTTGATAATATGACCAATAAACATGACCTAACGATTTAAATTATTTTTTTAGTACCTATAAGATACTTTTTTTTGTGACTTGAATATAAAAGTTAGACATATGCTGTCGCTGACTTTTTGTAGGCATTATGAAGCTCTACAACTTTCCCTGGAACTTAATCATATATCTCTCATCGTTAAGGCAGCGTTAGTTAGGAACGTTTTCGTTCGACCGTTTTTTCTCCGAGTTACTTTGCAAATCCGACTACCACGAAAAAGTCTTTTCATTATTCGGATTAATTTATAACCTATGACACTCACAAATAACGTGGCTTTCTATTGCTAAAAGAATTTTCAAAAAGGGTTCAGTAGATCCAGAGATTACTTCCTACAACCTCACAAACTTTACCTCTTTATAGTATTAGTATAGATAAATATGAGGGTGGGAAATATTTCTAAATTTAGGCCACTTAACCTGTGCTAAAGCCATTATCTAAATCCTACTGCAATTTCTCAATAAAAAATATTAAATTAAGGAAGACGCTTTGTTTAAGCAAAGTATACGTAAAGAAAAAAGTTGTCTTTTACTACAATTACGTTTTAATAATTAAAAGAAAAAATGGCCAAAAATCATTATTTACAATTTAAATCAAGAGGTATCTTAACCTAACAGCTTTTTGGACAGCTCTTCATTATATATAGTCCTGGTTATTTCATCTCCAATTACAATTTTATCCAAGTTATAATACAAGTCCCTTTCGAAGCCCCTTTGGGGCCCTCTTGAGTCGGGGGCCCTGGGCGATCGCCGACCAGCCGACCTGGCCAGTCCCAGCCTGCCGATCACCTAAAAATTCTTGCATTGCGGCTGCTGCCGCGACATCATCTTCAAATTTTCGACCTTTCAGGTGTTGTTTACATATCAGAAATAGATAGAAATCCAGTACATCAGCCAGTACTTCTTCAATGGGAACCATCGCAACTATGGACTCGTATTCTGGGGCGTTATCTCGGCGAAACAAATCAATTTCAGCGAGTTTGTCTCTTCGTCTTTCACATATTTCGTTTCGGAATTATTTTAATGATTCATTATATACAGCCTCGTTATAGTAGCTCTAAACTTAAGGTATTCACACATCGCAACCTTTTGTCCAAGAAAATAGCGGATGGAATGGCGTTGAATTTCTTAGGAGACGGAATTGGTGGTCGTTTCCAGGTCATAGACTGTTATTTTGTTTCAATGGTGAAGCCATTTTACGTCCATAGTTATGAATCGAGCCAAAAAGGGAAGGATCCTATTATAACAAATGCAAAGAGCGTTGCGAAGTCTTCAGTCTAGTTTTTTCTGCGCGTCCGTAAGTATTCTAGGTACCAAGCGTGTGAAAATCATTTTCATCCTTAAGCAATCGTGTAAAATACTACGAGCACTGCCTATCAAAATCTTCACTTTTTTCAGGAATAAAACGGCGACATGTAAACAACCATGACAGGCCGAACCGTGAAAACTTTTTTTTAAACATTTCTTCAGTGACTGCCGTCGTTGGGCGACCCGAGCAATAGTCATCCTTAATTGAAGTTCTTTCACGCCTAAACTCAGAACACGAACGTACAACCGTAGAATATGGAGGAGTATCACCCCTAATTCATCTCGTAAGTCTTAAAATCCTCGCTCAGTACAAAAAAATCAGCAAATGTCAAATTCTTCTATTGATATTATTTTACATAATACATATTATGTAGTTGCTCATTTTCATTATGTTTTATCTATAGGAGCTGTATTTGCTATTTATGCTAGATTTATTTATTGATTCCCTTTATTTTTTGGATTAAGATTAAATATTGTAATATTAAAAATTATTTTTTTTAAATATTTTTTTATATTTTTATATTTTTTAATTACGGCGTGAAAATCTGTTTTTTTTAATTTTCTCCAATGCGCTTCCATAAGATGTAAACAAATGACCTTCTTTAAAAGAACCTAAGAAAATCAGTTTTTGTTTTCTAGAATATAATAACAGATGTATTAGCTGTGCCTGAAAATATTTATTTTTATATATATGTCCTAAAAGTTTGTAATTCATTATCGTATTTTATTTTTTGTAATTCATTATCGTATAATTATTATGTTACATTTTTCATAAAATATTTGTGGTGTATTCAACTCGACCTTGCATTTGACATGAAACACGATATATTCAAGTAATTTATTGACATTTGGACATTTAGACAACTACTCACTTGATATTTGGGCAGTTATGGGACATTATGACACTCGGAATGATATAACGATTCCAATAATACCACACACTTTTAAATCGGTTGAAGCAAATCGGTTGAATTTATTGACATTTGAACATTTGGACATTTATACAACTAATTACTTGATATTTGGACAATTAAGGTAGCTTATGCCAGTCGGGACGACGATTCTAACAATACCACACACTTATAAATCGGTTCAAGCGTTTAGAAGTTATGGTGTGTCATGTTAAATGTGTTTAAAGGTTTCGACGCGGGATCGATCAAGACAAAGGAAGGAATTCAGTTCTTTTTGATCCGTCCCATAGAAAAAACAGAAAATATTTTTTCTGCCAAAAGTATAAAGTTTACAAAAGAAACACAAAGGGTAACTATCATTAAGTTTAATAAGGTATATCCATCGGCATAAAGAAAACAGCGAAAAACAAAATTTAGTTTCTAAGTCCTTTGAAGTACAGTTTTAACCCACCGTGCAACGGCGGTCCTTTCAAATGGCTGGGATATGAGTATCACAATCATGGTCGTCTACACGGAGAAAAAATGTTTTATCAGTCGCAATGGTAAAAAGGAAATCGCTAGACTAATTGTGACGAAAATCTGCATTTTAAGTCATGTTTACGTAACAAACTCAATTTTCTTTCTCGAAAAAAAAAGAACCACGTGCTTATCGAGGATGTTTAAAGTATATACATAATAGTGAACCGTTTAAATCGTAAATCGTATATATTTTTGAGGTCCTGTTAAACGCCACTCCCCTCAATTTATTGATGTATTAAATTTTGGTATTTTATTGCTTAAGTATATTACTTAACAAAATTGTAAAAAATCGATATAAAAATAAAAAAAATTGAGCTCTCCAATACCTAACTTTATTTCATGGAGGAGCTAGTGATGTGATGAGTTTTGAATTAGTGACATACTTCAAGTGGGTGTATCAGTATGAGCGAATCAGCAAGTTTTATTTTTTTTAAACAAATCCAAAAAAAAAAATCTCGAAAAATTTGAAAAAGAAATGTGTTTCGAAAAATAGTGTCACTAATTAAAAACTCAGCCTGTATATATAGGTATAAATATATTAGGCAGAATATATTTATACCTATATATATATAGGTATAAATATATTGATACAACGTTCCTATAAATTATTATTACCTAAAAATTACTTCCACTTGATATCAATTCCTGTTTTAAATTAGGTCCTTACCTATATAATTATTGTTTTTTTTACACTGGCCGCTTTAAACTTAGATAACTTGAATTTGAATTGGAATTTAAATTTTTTTTTTAAATAATTAAAGGTCATGTTATTCTTTTTAAAGAACCAGCTGTTTATTTAACTTTCCGTCGTTTGTTTTTGCTCAAATATTTTCGTGTCTGCAACCATGGTAAAGTTGAAAATTTGCATTATTTTAAAATATGACATCCCGTACCGGTGTTTCCTATTGCAGCTTCTTGTAGTCTGGCTATACAGTTACAGTAAATATATACTGTTAAGAACTGTAAACAATGATGGAGCGCTCGTGATTAAATAGCCGAGCCTTGTCAATCGCTCGTCGCCACTGCTTCTGCATGACAACGTATAACCACAGATTTCACTGCAAACAGTCGCAAAGTTGCAGCAGTTGCGGCTGGAGACCCTTGGTCGCCCACCGAACGTGCCAGACCTTGCTCCAATAAAGTTTTTTTTTCAGAATTTAGATAACTTTTTACAATGGAAAAAATCAACTTTGAAGAGTCGGAGAAAAACGCCTTTAACCACTCAGGCCCCGATTGGCCGATATCGGCCATAATTCGGTTCAGCGTGACGGCCCCGTTTTAATTTTATTTTAATTTAATTTGTTTTATTTTATTATGTTTTATTATGTTAATATGTTTCATTTTAATTATGGGTACAGTGGTTTGCAGTAATTATTGTTTTGGTGAGACAGTGTTATAATTCATTTTTTTTATAATTTTTACTAAAATTTTTTGGGACATCAACTTTTTAATCGGCTGAGAGGCCGAGGCCTGAAGGGTTAAAGCATTAATTTTTTCCTGTCTACGAGAGTTTTACAGCAGAGGAATTAAGCAACTCCCATTAAAATGACAAATCTGCATAGATAATAGGGGTCAATATTTCTATAAATAAATATGTATTTTTCATACAAAGTTTTTGACCTTAAATTTCCTTTATAAAACAGCAACTTCATAGGTAAGGACCCAATATTAGTGTCATTCGCACACGTTGCCTAGTTACCAATATAAAACAATCGGATATATTCTTAATGACATCTTAATTATGTTCTCCGAAATGTGACAGAACTTAGTAATAAACAATATTTGATTAAGTTGTAATTTTTCCGCTTTTATAATTTCCGAAACTCATTAAAAAAGATTTTTACTTGATTATTTAATTAATTGGATAATAAATTATCATTATCATAGCGAATGTTTTATTAAAATATATAAATAGTTCCAGGTAGAAGGACTAAGTTTTGTTGACAGGACAAATCGCAACGATGTAAGCAAATACCAAAGAAATATGGCAAATGATTTTCCTCTAAATTACAATTTGGAATATCATGATCACAAGATCAGCTATATTTGATTATTTGAACAAATGACTGACATCAGTCTGTTTTATTTGTCATGCTTTGTGCTATAAGGTAGTCAACTTTGTACCCAGTTTTACGGCATTCGTAAGTAAACGCGATAGGTTTTATTTGTGTGTGTATTAGCAGCCCGGACACCTACTTGTAAGCTTCTATATATCCTCGTTAGGCACACGAGTCGAAAAAATCTAAAGTCCTTGGAGCGTTCTGCGGTAGGATTAAGCAAAACACATTTTAGGAGATATTTAGAAGAAGTTTTAAAATCGAAGATTTATCGCGGTTGTTTAACATCATAAATAAGATAAAACGAATTTACCGCGTGAAGTTTGTAGCACCCGACGTTTCGGCGATGTTGCAATTGCGTTGTCCAGGGTAGATTGAAACGCCGTCAATCGTCATCCGTTGTTCTGCGGATAGGCCGAAAACTGCTGCTGTTACTACGCAGATAATAACGCTGGTGGGACTGCAGGTTCGGCGCGTGTGGATTTTGTAAATCGGCCGTGCACACAACACTCACTATACCTTGGGTTACGTCCTTGCGTCCGGAGATAATAAAATTTCAGAAAAGGGTTCCACGTAGTAGAGAGTTTGAAATCTATGTGAACGACACCTTCTCCATCCTGAAGGGTAATACGCAAACGGGCAGGATTTACGTATAAGCCACACAAGCTATAGCGTAGGGCCCCCACTTTCTTAGGGCCCCCAAAAAATGTCCGAGTGAGCAATTGTCATAAATACTTAAATATACTGCAGCAATAGCTCAAATAGCTTAGGGCCTTATGAAGTCTAAATCCGGCAAACGGTGAAAGAATTCCTGACTCATTTAAGCTCCATACACTTAAAAAGTAAATTCACATTATATTATATTATAAATTAGAAATGAACGGCTCTTTGGCTTTTTTAGGAGGTGAAGTGACAATACTCTCGGACATAGAGTACATCGGAAGCCCGCATAAAAGGACAGATATTCGAATGCTAGCTCACACCACCATAGGGATGTTCCATCCCTAGGCTTCATTCCATGGTTCCATCCAAGGAATAAAGAACACGTTCAATGCGGGACATTATGTCTCTCACAATTCCCTGTTATACCAACAGATTGACAATTTTACTTATTTTCTAAGTTTTGTAATAATCTATTAATTAATATCATTATTCCACCTACAATATCTAGCATATAACAGTAATTACAATAACATTAAATCATAAAGAAATATTATACTAACAATCTTTTGATATTAAAAAATCTAATGTCCATTGAATGGCCTGAAATAACATTAAAAAGAGGATACAATAGGAAATAATCGAAATATACTAATTAAATAAATCGCACTTACAGAAGAAAAAATAATTAAAAATAATTCAGCAACAACATAAAAAAATAAAGAAATAATAAAAAAAAACAAAATCCGCATATAAAAGGAAATGTATATAATTCAAAATGCGTAATCTTCATAATCTAATTATTGTAAAATTGCATGCCCAGAATATTTTCTTCTTCTTTATTATCAGCGCGCATTCGCCCACCGTTGGGCATACGCCTCTCCAATCACTCTCCATCCGGATCGGTTGTCAGTTTCCCTCATCCAGACAGGTCCAGCTGTCTCCTTGATGTAATCGGACCATCGGGACGGTGGTCTGCCCACAATTCTATTGCCTAGCCGAGGTCTCCACTCCAAAACGCGTTTGCTCCACCGTTCGTCGTGTCGTCGGGCCACGTGGCTGGCCCAAGCCCATTTCAGCTTGGCCACTCTTTGACCCACGTCGACCACCTTCGTGCGCTGTCTGATGAGCTCGTTTCGGACTCGATCGCGCAACGATATGCCGAGCATGACTCGCTCCATGTTACGCTGCACCACCTTAAGAAGGTCGTGGATCATCCCAGCAGTCAGTGTCCATGTCTTACAAGCTTACGTCATAGCCCACAATATTTTATTAGGAGAAATATTCATTTAATGTGTAAAAGCTTCATCCGATAAGCCATTTCTTCAACGCGGTGGTAAACCCTTTTCCCTTTAACTCTTTAATATTTGCAGGTAGGCTTGTTATATATTTTTATTGAGTTATAAAACATTTCTTTTTCAAATAAAGTTTAATTTGGCTTAGATGCTTGGTGCTCATGTGTATTTCTCGTATTATAGCCGTGTTCTTCATTGTTTATGTTGAAATACTGCTCGTGGGTTCTTATAAATTTACAGGTTTTTAAGATATACCTATATGGATATGAACGTTATCACAATCTCCCTTTTAAACCGTTGTTTGCAGCTTTCAGTCCGCGGAATTCCACATATAATTCGTAAGCATCGTTTATGTACGATGAATATTTTCCTCTGCGTTTACTGAATCACCCCAAATTGTAATTCCATATTTCATATAGGCGTAAATATGTGCATAATATGCCATAAAGGCTATTTTGTAACTAAAGTTTGTTTTAAAATTCTCAGCGCGTAGCAAAATTTCGAAATTTTTATTTCGTGATCTTAGACATCGGCTTACCAGTTCAAATAACAGGTGATATTACGCCACTGTGCTAGGGACAGCACAGTGGCATAACTATAGGGTGGCAGGGCTGGCAAAATGACACGGACCCCTGACCCGACGGGGTTCCCTGATTTATTAAAATTAAATTGGTATATAAAACCAAAAACTATCGCGGTTGTTTGACATTATAAATAGTATAGAAACGCACGCACACGATCTAATACAGACGAAACTCTGAAACCGAGCAGATCAAGAGCATTCTTACCATACGTCAAGGGCGTGACAGATCGAATAAGTAAGATGCTAAACAGATAAAATTATAATGAAGATATAAAAAAGATAAAAACGATCTTCAAGCCGACCCAAAATATAGCTCGATTGAGGCCTGTAAAGGATGTAATACCACTGCAAACCCCGGGTGTGTATAAAGTATAAACTGACTATTCGTATTGGCTATTTTTATTGATTATTATTATTATTATTATATTTTATATACGCCATTACTAATATTATACACGCTCACAATCCACACCCACACCCTCAACACACTCCCACAAAGATATACACACACACCCTTAATACTAGACTCTTGTGTAGTACTAAAATTGAAGGTACATTGGTTTTATTAAGTAGTTTTTTAAAACGTAATTTATATAATTTTATAGAAATCCGTATCCGGTTTTATTTGTTTTAAATCTGTATATTTTTAAAAATATTGTTGCTGTAATACTGTGTGATTTCTCAATAAATAATAAAGAATAACGTCGAATGCAGCTGCGGTTTAGCCTACGTTGGACCATCGATTTTATAATTAAAATCAATGGTAGGACAAACGAAACGGCCCATAGCCACGAGACTGACAGAACACATCAAAGCTGTTAAAAACGTTCAGCGAGAAATATCGGCGATCTGCGAACATATATTGGATAGCGGAAGTAACCAGTAGATGCAGTTTCAAAATCCCATTGTGCTATCCCAGGAACAATTCTACTTTCCTCGCATGATCCGGGAAGCCATTGAAATAAGAAGAACCCAAAACTTCAATAGAGACGACGGTTACAAACTCTCTTCTACGTGGAACCCTCTTCTTAAGATGTTTCCGCCGCCGAACGCCTAACGCAAGGACGTAAGACAGGATACAGTGAGTGTTGTGTGCAAGACGGATTTTCGAAATTCGCGCGCTCCGAGCCCGGCCCCCCACCACCGTTATCACCTACACAGTGGCGGCAGCGGTATGCTGCCTTACCGCAAAACAACGGATTGACAGCTCTTTCCGCCTACCCTGGACAACAGCGGCTGCAACGTCACCGAAACGTCGGGTGCTACAAATTTCACGCGGTAAATTCGTTCTTTCCTATTTATAAATTGGTATAGTTACACTGTCCAAGCAATTAATTTTTTTGCATCTTCTCAATAACCTATCTCAATATTTAGCTTTCTATATTGTTTATGCTTCCTGAAAATACAAATGTTTTCGATCGTCGGAAGAGTAGTCCGATTATACGGATTCAGTTTCCAACATAATTTAAACTAAACTTTCAATTTTTATAAATGAAAACAATAGCCATATTGAATAAAATGAATACAGTCATTGCAATCGAATAAATTGATGGAATTACCTGACATTTTATTAGGCCAAGAGAATCGTCATACTTTGCAAAACGATACTAAGGTCACCGTCAGTTTGCTTATAGATAGATCGTAAAGTATGAGAGCATACATATTATTATGCATATGCAATAAAATCTTCGTTACTAAGTAAATTACATATTTGATGTAATAATAAAGTTCGTAGTGTAAAATACGTGATAGTGTGATGATTTCCTTATTATATAACCTACGGACTATGCTCTAAAATACAAATAGTAAGTGTGATTTCCTCAACTGCATTTTTTGCAGATACTTATATATATTCTTATTATAAAGAGGTATAGTTTGTGAGTTTGTAGGGAGTAATCTCTGAATCTACTGAACCGATTTTGAAAATTCTTTTACCAATAGAAAGCCACTTTATTTGTCAGTGTCATAGGCTATATATTAAACCGAACAATGAACATACCTTTTTGTGGTAGTCAGATTTGCAAAGTAAGTCGGAGAAAACGGTCGAATGAAAACGTTTCTTACAAACGCTGCCTTAACGATGAGAGATATATGATTGAGTTTTAAAGAAAAGTTGTAGAGCTTTGATAATGCCTACAAAAAAGTCAGCGACAGAATATGTCTAACTTTTTTATTTAAGTCACAAAAAGTAGTTTTTTATATTAAAAAAATAATTTAAATCGTTAGGTCATGTTTATTGGTAATATTATCAACAATTATGAATTCTTACCAAAATAAGTAAATTTATCGTCTCAAGTGTTTAAAAAAAAAGACTTTTCCCTTTTACTGCATAAATAGTTAGAGATAATACGACATAGGTATGGAACCGCGACCGTATCTCGGGTTGGAACTCCTGAAAGACAATATATTCTTGTACCAAATAATAACATTACATCTAATATAATATACAGAGAAGTTTTGAACAATTAAAATAAACATAATTTATACATTCATAATCATTTCATTCACTCATTTGTAATCCGGTAATATAGCCAAATTGGCATGCAAATACATACATATATATGCAGTAAAATATAACCCTCCTTTTGGCAGTCAGGAAATAAATCATAGCACTCAGTACTAACCGAACCACACTTATAATTTCATCACAAGTAAAAATGTTTACCGCCCAACCAAGTGGGCATGGGTCAGCTAGTGTTATATAAAACTGATTATTGAAACTATGTAAAAAAAACGGTTGTGTCACCACATTACTTTCCCGGTAAGTAGACAAGGACTTATTTCTCCTGAATATTCATTTCATAAATAAAGTCGCAGAACAGTTAGCGAAAATTCCTGTTAATATGCGACGCTACGCAATGAAAATTTGAATGTCGAACGCGCGTCATCTTAATCAATTAAAAAATCGATTTTCAAACGCGGATTTCAGATTTCGAACGATTCACGCCTCGCAAGCGTCAACGCTTTTAAGGTCCAGGTGGGTGAAAAGGGTGCGGCGAAGCGCATGCTTTTCCTTTTCCTACGTCTTTGTATCGATCGCGCCGCGACTTATCGAGATACTATTAGTGTCTGACGCTAGGTGCCTTCCGGCTTTAGGGGACTTTCCCCTAACCTCCTCCACACAAAAGCCCATTCACCCTAACCCAGGATAGACTACTAAAAATATTCTTGGTAGAGAAATCCTATAAAATCCTAATCCCCACAAGAGAAGACTGGAAGAAACGTTTTAGCTCCAAAGCCACAACGCGGACGCCTGGTTCACCGACGTATCAGGAAAAAATAGACGTTTTGGGGCAGGCATGTACGGACTCAAAACCGACCTCAGAATCAGCATCCCCCTTGGACAATATTCCACGGTTTTCCAAGCCGAGGTGTTTGCTATATTGGAATGCATAAAACTCTAAAGTGGACTTGAGGTAAAAAAATTGAAAAAACCTCATCTGCTCTGACAGCAGAGCAGCATTGGACGCTCTGGCGAAAGCCACCACAGAATCTTCTGTGGTCTGGGATTGAGCTCAACAAATTGGTAAAAGCCAACAAAATCACCTTAATATGGACGCCGGGCCATCAAGCCATACCCGGCTATGTTTGCCAGTCTGTCGGAAGAGGCCGACAGACTGGCAAATCTAGTCCCAATGGAATGACCGGCGGAGCCAGTTGTTGGGGTCCCCTTCGCTATAGGTAAGAAAATAATCACGGACTGCTTGGAGCAGGAACATCGGGCATTCTGAAAAGAGAGCCAAGGATGTAGCCAGGCAAAGGCCATGAGGGAGCAACCACTTTCTAAGAAAACCAAGGCCCTACTTACCGGACACACGACATCACCGGACACACGACCTTGGCACATCTGTTCAACCTTGGCTTGACCGAGAGCAAGGACTAACGAATATGTAGCGAAGAACCTGAAGACCGCATATAATTGTTGGTCGCTGCCCAGGCCTTGCCGCAAAAGACACAGTTGACTGGGACGAGCCTTTCTCAAACCCAGCGACCTGCCCAACCTGAAAGTCAGTAATCTGTATGGACTGGTAAACGGTACCGGGCTTCTAGCAGACCAAACACATAGTGGGTAGTTACAAACGATCTTATACATAGATCCAGGTGACATCAAGGACTGGATACAAGCCCCCCCCCCCCACTCCATTTACTACTACTACTACTATACTGTATAATAAAATGTATCTATTTTGTCTCATCCTTTCACCTCATTTTCCATCCCAAATCCCCTCATTCTCAAGCGGAAACAATGTAATATATCATATTGCGTAAATTTTGTTAACTTTTAATTATCGGAATCAAATGAATTAATTTTTGTAACTTTTAAATGTGCATTGTAGGATCTGTTTGGTTCCAGAATAAAATAAAACTTAACACTGTTTTGTGCATTCATTTTAATAGCTAATAAATATATATTTTTAATTATTACACGTGTTAGCAATTATTACTAAAATTACTGTAAATGCTTGAAGATAAAAGACACAAATTATTTCCATGTGTATTCAAAAGTTTTATAGAACAATATCACTCCGGCCCTGATTGATTATACCTAAGCATATAATTGTGTCCAATGTCCATAGCGATTATACTCTTTCCATATGCACCTTGCATAGGTATATCGGTGGTTTATTCCAAAACGACTGTATGGCAGCCTCATACCCTTCTTTATGGTAATGGCGTATAAAATCATCGCCTTGATCTCGATCTTAAAAAAAAACGATTTTGGGTTGTTAAATGGAAGGACGCGATCGTCTGTGACGTCATTATAAATAAGGTATGACGTCCGCAAACACCTTCGAGGTGATCTTTTGGGCCATATAACTTGATTTCATTTTAATTGGGGGAAAAACACCAATGGAATATACTTTGCTTGCCTGCCTGCCAACGGACGAGGAGGTAAAGTATTTTGAACTTTCGAATTTTTCGAGATAAAGGCGAATATATACACTTAGACCCCCCCCCCAGAATGTTTGAGACAAGTTCCAGACTGAAGTCTGTCTGTGTGTCTGTTGTGTGTATACCTCCACGATAGCGCCAAAGCGCTCAATCCAATTGAGCTGAAATTTGGCATGCAGGTATCAGTTGGTCATGCCAAAGCCTTGGGGTGACACAACCGATTTTTTAAAATTTTAAGCGACGTTTTGTTCAGCCGAAAGAAATTGTTTTAAAGTTTTCCGCATCCATCGGAACAAACAATAAAATAATACATGTGTAATTCATTGTGCGAAAAAAAATCCTCTGTCATTAATTTATATATTTACTTCATGTCTTATATTTCAACTGAGATTACACTACGAAAAGTATTTTACATTCCAAGCTGACATACTAAAATAAGTTTATTAGAAGAGATTAGTAATAAAGTAATATTATGTAGAGATTTGAGAAAAACCGACTCCAAATTTTTTTAAAAGTGCAGCAGCCATGTCATGGTAAAATTTAGACCGGACTTATAATAATTTAATGCGTATACAAAATTTCGTGTCTGTGCTGTTGACCATTGAGAAGTTCCCTCGTTGGAAGCCAACCCTGGGTGCCGCAGTCCTATCTTGGTGTAACTTAGAACGGGCTGTCGTAATTGAATGAATATACAAAATTTCGTGTCTGTGCTCTTGACCGTTAAGGAGTCTCCTCGTAGGGAGCCAACCCTGGGTGCAGCAGCCGTGTCATGGTAAAACTTAGAACGGGCTATCATAACTATATGTGTATATAATATTTCCTGGCTGTGCTGTTGACCGTTGAGGAGTCCCCTCGTCGGGAGCAGCCAACCCTGGGTGAAGAATCAGGTTATGCTTAATATTAAAAAAATGCATTTTCGTTGATACTGAACCGACGTGTACATTTTTAACTTCATATGATACTATTTGAGGAGTTCCTTCAATTCCTCATGGATTCCATCATCAGAACAGGATTTTGATAAAAATGGGACTAATTTGAAAGTATATCCTTTTAGTAAAAAAGAATTTTGCAATTCGGGTCATAAATAACGGAGTTCTGAGGTAACACACATTTTTAAAAAAAGATACCGAATTGATAACCTCCTCCTTTTTTTGAAGTTGGTTAAACAACACATATTTTATTTACTACCTATTAAAAACTAAACACTAATAATAATAATAGCAATATATATATTGACATCTTTTTAGCCCCACTATTTAAAGCAAATTAAAATAAAATTATCATTTTTGTCTCCGCTCCGGAACTACATCAGAGATTTTTTAATTATAGTTTTGAAACTATCGATATCATCTAATATTTTAACCGGTTCTTCAAGTTTATTGTACATTCTGGGTGCAATGTGCCAAGCTTGTGCGAATGCCGTTTATACCCGAGGTATCACAAAGTTTAAACCTTCTATAGTCCTCATAATTTTTTATTCCTGGCTATGTACTTGGTAATTTTTATTTTAATGAAAATGAACGAGCAGCTGTTTAACGAATACTTGCCTTATATCAAGTACATGCATATATCAAGCTACGAAAAATAAGAATTAAATTATAGAAAAAATAATGAATTTATAGAGAAGCACATTTTTAAAGACATTCGACCTACTTCGCGCCTCTCAAGAGAATTGTCGAAGAATTATAAAACAATTAATATAATTCTGTAATCGGCATTTATATAACATTATTTTTTACTATTATTTGCATAAAATATTTCTTACGATGCCAATTCTGACGTATGTAAATGCGTAAATGAATGACAACAAATTATGCAAAATACTCGATCTTTTATTTAAAATTACTTTAGGAGAACTTGCGCCTAAGTTTAGTGGATACATTTAGTTAATGGGAAGGGTAAATACACTTTACATGCTGTTTTTGTATTAATTAGGCACCTACCACGTTTGTATCTGACTGTGTTACGTAATATTTGATTATAATTAGTCACACATGTCGTTTCATTTTTATATTCTACGAAATTCGTAGCAGCATTTTTATAGCTGCGATGTAGGCATATTATAAGAAGATTTTCTGCTTTATAGTTAAACTAGCTGTCGCCCGCGGCTTCGCTTCGCGTGGAGTTTCGAATCACGTTGTTAGTTTAAAAAGGTTAATGTTTATTGGCCATTTTAGACACTACCTATAGGTAGATAGGTCAATCTAATTAGGGAGCTAATGGGTCCTTGCTGAGTTGGCCACGAAGACCCAATCTGTTCAGGGTTGGTCACACTCACGGGTCAACACCCATCCGGCGGCCTCTACGCATGAAACGAGTAGTTTCCCCTAGGTATCAACCTTCTGGCGCTCCTGGACGGTCTGCGCACCGTGCGGCGTAGGCCAATCGACTGTGCACTCTGACTAACAGTCGGGGGAGTCTGGAAGCAGTACTGCTACCTATAGAGCGGGGGTGGTTGCGGATCTTGCGGTGACTGCTCTTGAAACGACTATCGGCTACCCGATCCTGGGTGAACAGCCGGGCAGAGGATACACCGTTTCACCGCTTCGTAAGGGAGCGAACCGCGCAAGCGACCTCGTAACCAATCGAGAGACCGGAGTAATCTGGTCGCAATTGGAAGTAAGGGCGTGAGTGCAAGCCCGCTGTGTAACACACCTAGTTATATCGCGGTTAAGGCGATGGCCTCTTACGGGCATGTGGCGGAGCTTGACGGTAGACTGTTTTGTCCAAGTCTTCTGTGCTCACTTAACGGGAGAGAGAACGACTAATCGCTAAAACTTCCTGAGGTGACGGGTTCGCCCGTTGTAGTTGACAACTCTAGATAGTTTAATCATTTAAATAATATATTTTCGTTTCACACGTTTTTCTTTTAGATTGACGAAACAGTTGAGGCAAAGTTGTAACCTAGATTTTGCGTGGAATATTAGAATGGGTTTTTAACACTGGAACTAATTACCTGACTTACCGAACGATCGACCGACTGACTATAATGTGAAAGCTCAGTTAATTGTGAATTTTTGAAAAACTGTGAATGTCATTATTTTTTATTTCTATTGATATCTGTACCTTCAGCGGTTTCGTTTTCCATACGACAGTAATTCACTGTTTTCACCCCTTTAGGGGTTGAATTATCAAAAACACCTTCTTAGTGCCCATATATTATAAAAGGGAGTCAGTTTCCCATTTTAAAAATTTCACAATAAACATTTTTTTTTCATACAAATTTTTATCTTCCTTTTTACACTCTTAGGGGTGGAATTTCGAAGAATTCTAAAACACGTTTTTTTTATTTTATTTTATTACCCGAAGAAACAAGTACCAGTTTATGACGTATTTTCATACAAATTTTCATCCCCTTTTTTACCCCCTTAGGGTTAGAATTTCCGAAAAAAACTTTTACGCGCTTACGTCCACTACCAAATAAAGCCATATGCAAAATTTCGAGTTTCCAGATCCAACGATTTAGGTTTTTCCATACAATACTTCATCCCTTAAATTACCCCCTAAGGGCTGATTTTGAAAAACAATGAATGCCATTATTTTTTATTTGGAATGAGTAGCCTACATATAAATTTTGATGTCAACAGCTTCAGCGGATTCGACTTTCCATAGAACAGAATTGTACCGTTTTCACACCCTTAGCGGTTGAATTTCCAAAAATCAATTCTCAGTGCTTGATTAAATTATAAAAGGAAGCCTTGTGCAAAGTTTCAACTTTCTAACCCCCAGTGGTGTAGGCTGTGCGCTGATATGTCAGTCAGTCAGTCAGACTCTTCTTTTATATATAGTATATATAGATATCCTCTTTTGGATCTATCAAGAATCAATACATTATGGTAAAAAAATAAGGGTATTTGTATATAGATAAGTCAAAGTAAAACTTTACAGTAATTCACGGAGGAATGGATCAGCGGGAGAGACGGACCATCTCAATTTCTCCCTAACTGCGAATATTTTTTTTAAAACTGGCAACACTGAAGTTGTGTACGAAAACAAGACGGCCGCATCTAGTTTGGTTTTTTAGAAACATGTTTACAGTGTAAGTTTTAATGTTTTGCAGTCATAACGATGGTACAGATGTGGCGAATATTGAATTTGTATGATTAAAATTACATCACTGTACTTGCATGTTCTCAAATCAGCAATATAGCCTCAAAATTTTCGATAAAAGTTTATGTGAGAGGGGGTGGGCCGCTTCTCCTCGCGATTTAGGGAGGTCATGGGGTAAGGGTTGTGGTGGGGGTGAGGGAGGGGGGGGGGGGGGTATGATGCGGGGGGTGTGGGGTTGTCTGCTTGCCGGGAAAGTCTTGGAGTGACACAACCGTTTTTTTAAAAATTATTGACAGCTACAATATTTTAATAAATAATATTAATTTGATACTAATAATATGTAAAAAAGGATATTTAGTATAGACCTCATTAATCAAGCAATTGGGAATAACCTAACGAGAGATACTTGAACACATTTTAATTTATTGTTTTCACAAGATTAAAACCAATTTATGATCTTAAAATCTTGGTTTTAAATCTTTAAAATTGAAGGCAAAATAAAGTACTTAATAAGTGGTTTTTTAATTACAATAATGACTGTAGACGACTCACTGGTTTATTGTAGTCTAGATAGTCAAGTTATTGGCTCTTGGACAGTTTTAATCATATTTTTTTATGGCTACAAAAATATCTTACGTCATGATATACTTATATTTCCCAAAGTCGCTAAAGAACCTTTATACTTAATTCAATAAAAACATTTAAGTCAAGGTTTGATGTTTTAATCCATTGAGAAACCACTCCCTAAGAAAATTAACAATTATACAGTTTGCATTCTTTCTTTCACATGTATATTCCCATACACTCTACACATTATCATTATCATTATATATATCCACGTTACCAATTTTTTAATTTAATATTGTATTTAAAAATCGTATGATGTCGTAATTTTTTGTGCGTCTAACCTAATAAAATATTTTAGTTCATACCATCCTTTATTTATTTAAAACTTCTATAAGTTTAGGAGTGTCGTATAATGTTCCCATAAGATATCATAATCAATTATTGTCATTTTATCAGACGATGATGATATCTGAAGATTTTACCAAATTGTTTGTGATTTTCTTAGGTAATCTTACTTTTTAACTTTTGTTAAAGAAAACGCTATAAATTACGCTTGATATAGCACCAAAATATTATCAAAATTTAATAAGGTTAACTTTCAGTATAAAATTTAATTAAAAAAAAACGTTTTTGCCTCTCCTGTAAATTTTACATAATGTCAGTTATCATAGTCTGACCAAAAGGTACAGCATCATAATTGTTATCCCGTGGGTCTAAACTTAAACCATAATTGCCACATGTACAGCAGACGTGTCATAGCTTCAGATTTTATGGTCTTTCTTGGAATTATTAATGTTCACATGTGATAATAGCTCATGACTATCATTACCGCTGAATTCGCCCATAACTCCAGTGAGAAATCGTATGTTCTGCATATGATTAAAACCGCAAACTCACGATGTTAAGTAAACCTAAGGCGCAAATTATATTAAATTGCATATATATGTGACTGCGCAGTTGGTTTTTGATCAAAGTTTCCTCTCAATTCGTCATTAAGAGGAAATACCTTCAAAAGATGACATTACCCTCAAGACACAACTAACTGAAGGAAGATATATTGGGTAAAGGAAGATACGATTGCTCTATATATTTTAAATTACGACTCATAGACAATTGTAAGCCATAGACAGATATCTGGGAAATCAATGTAGTATCACAGAAAAAATATTGATAACCCAAGCCAGGGAATTAAAAGCATGTAGCAACAAGGCCATAGATATCAAATAGGTATATTTTATATTACCTTAGAGACCGAAGGTGCTAATTTCATGTTATGCATCGATACAATCTTCAGCTTATCACACGTATATTTGCATGCAAAAATAGTTCACAAGCATATAACGAAAAAATCGGTTTGTGTCACTCCAAAACTTTTCCGGCAAGTAGCCAAGGACTGTAACTTTCAGGTAAAATCTAACTTTCAGGCACCTCATTTTAGTTCTTATTGTTTAATAATAATATTATGAATTTAATATTTAATATGTAGATTACAATGTGTAATGTAACATAACCTATCATATACATACGTTGTTTTTTTCCAATTTTGTTTTGATACTTCCTATTGTGTGATTATTTCTTGTATAAAGTGCTTGATGACTATTAATATTCTTATAATAATTATCTATTTTATATGTACTCATGTACATGGATTCAGCTCTATTTTTTTATTTATTTTATTTGTCTGTCGTGTAAAGCCGACTTTAGTCAACGCTATTGTCGAATTAATATTTATGCTTTAATAATTTTGTATCTAAATATAAACTGACGAATTCTAATATGCGATAATTAGCTTTAATTCATAATTCATGGATTTTTTGTATATTCTGAATGAATAAATTAAATACTGAATACTGAATAGGTACTGAATACTGATTTCATCGGAATATTAACTTAATTAATAACATCGATTAGCGCCCTCTCTAGGCTAGTGAACATGTTTGGGTTCCGTTACACAACTGCCTCAAGCGGCGAGGCTCGTTTCTCGGCTAGCCTCGGGCGGCTCACAAACTGATTTCCGTTCAACAAGGCATCTGTGTACGAAATTTCAAATCCCTAAGTACAATATTACAGAATGATATATGAAGGGTTTCGTGCAGCTTGGGCCACAAGATCCATTTTGTTTTCGGATCGACTCAACTCAGCTCCTATTCAGAAGCCTCCTTGTGCGGAAGGCTACCCCGGGTAAAACTCTCGCGTCTCTGGCCTCACAAGTTGGTGAACCGGTTTCTCCTGGTGGGATTGCATCCCGGCGTTCTGCGCACCGTTCGGCGACGCCAATCGGTTGTGCACTCTGACTAATTGCTGAAAGAGTCTGGAGACTATGCAAATGTACTGACTCCTAAGCAGCGAGGGTGGACGGTGACCTGCTGTCATGCCACTCTTGAAATTACCTTGAGCCACCCGAACCCTTTGTGGAACTAAGGGCAAAGGACGCCCAGGTCCGCGATAAATTCAAATTAAATTACCGCTGTAATGTAGCAGGTAGAGGCCGCGTAAGCGACATCAGACCCGTAACCAGTCGGGAGGCCGAAGGTATCCTGAAGGTTAACTCCAGACGAAGATATCCTACCAAAACTGATAGTAAGGGGGTGAGGCTGCCCGCTGAGTACCTTTCCAGGTGCCTCGCTGTAAGGCGTTGGCTTCTAACGGGCTTGTTGGCAGAGCTAGACACTAGATTTTATTGTCTCTAAGTCTTCTACGTTCATTCCACGGCTGAAAGAACGATCAGATATCGTTATAACCGCCAGGGGTGACGGGTTCGCCCGTTGTAGTCGACACCGCCCTACTAGTGCGACGGTGGACCGATTTTAACAACAATCATTTCAACTCTTGCCATGACCAAATGATAGCTGCATTCCAAATTTCAGCTCAATCGGATTAAGCATTTGGCCGTTATCGTAGAAATACCCATACAGACACACAGACAGTTCTAAATCTGGAAATAGTATTAATCGTCTCAGTGGGTCTTAAAATGGATTTTTCCGTCTTCATCTCGAAACATTTCTTAGCGCATCAAATTCTTTCCCTCCTGGTCGGTTGGTGGGCCGGAAAAGTAACATTGTACCGGTAAATATCAACACCACAGCAACATTAAAGCTGTAATTGTCATAGAAACCATCTATATAGGACAGGTAAAAGTAAAATAGGCTATCGATCAATGTCCGAAAGAAGAAACAGTATTTTTAAAAATACGTTTCAGCAATGTCAGAACTGATGCTGTACAACGGACGTGGCATTTGAGAAGAAGTAGAAGTAAGGTGGTAATCGGGATAAAATTAAGGATGGTATCAAATTATATGTTATGGTAACAGTATCATTGGAGATAGATAAATAGATCTGTATATCATAACTGCATGTAACAGGTACAGATGGTTTGGTTCTGAATGATTCTATGCAGTTTTGGCCACAGTGGGTACAATTTCAAATTCATGTTTAAAAATGTGTTCAATGTCATGCTCACTCCTCGTACTTCTTGCTTATTATTTTTTAAATTACAATAACCAGTTATAAATAAGCAATCTAATTAAATCATTACACTATAAGAGTAACAAATAATCAGCATAACATTTTAAAGTAATCAAAGTGTAACACTAATAATATTAAAATAGATTAAAAATAAAAAAATCTAACAAAAATAAAAAAATAATATACATTGAAAATTACATGATTGAAAAGAGCCATAAAATAATCTATTATAAAAAAAATATTTTCCAAGAAAATTGGAAATTTGCCCCACATAAAATAATATGAACAGTAATATCAGGTATATCCTTAAATATATAATAAAGCTGTTATACTATAATATTAATAATATTTTTTGCAATTTGTCAAATCCTAAAAAAATAACTGTAAAATAAAATAAATATTGAAAATATTTCTTTATTAAAGGCATAATCATATTTGATTTCCATTATCAGTTAAGAATTCATTTATGGTATTATAACATTTTATCTTTTACCCACTTTTTTAAAGATTACAGAAATTTCTGAGAAAGTTTCACGGATTTTATATTTGTTGGTATAATATTATAATATTTAATGCATGAGAATTTTGGTCCCTTCCTGCTCAATTCAGTCCTTATTAAGGGACAGGTGATTATTTCTGGTAGATCTTGTATGCACTTCACGGAAAAGAAGAATGAAAGTTATGGATTAGTAGTAAAACTAAATGCAGTCAGGATGCAGGGCTAAACATGAATGTCTCGAAGACCAAATTTTTGGTCGTATCAAAGAACAAAGACCTAAACCCCAGAATCAAACTGTCAGGTATGGATTTAGTTCGGGTCCGGCAGTTCAAATACCTCGGTGCGTGGGTAAACGAAGAATGGGACTGCGAACAAGAAATTCGTACGCGGATTGAAATCGCCCGAGCATCGTTTATGCGGCCGGAAACTTGACATCAAGCTCCGAATACGAATTCTCCATTGCTATGTGTGGCATATGGTGTTTTATGGTAGCGAAGCTTGGGCCCTGAAAACTGACACCCAGAAGCGTCTCGAAGCATTTGAGATGTGGTGCTGCCGTAGAATGCTCTGCATTAGCTGGATCCAGAGTGTTCCCAATGCTAGAGTACTCCAACTTGTTGGTAGAGATCGCGAACTTTTACACATAATCAAGCAAAGGAAAGTGGCTTACCTGGGCCACGTGCTGAGACATGAGCGATACCAACTGCCTCAGATCATTATTATGGGGAAAGTTTGCGGTAAACGACGGGCTGGAAGAAGAAAAAAGTCTTGACTCCGCAACATCCGAGAGTGGACAAACATCTCAAACGTAGAAGAATTATTCCGCTTGGCCCAAGAGAGGGAAAAATTTACTGAGCTGACAGACAACCTCCTGTAGGAGAGGCACTTGAAGAAGAAGAAGAAGAAGTAAAAATAAAATAATGAGTATTAATGGTAGGTGCATAACGATAATGAGACATGCGCAGTAAGGTTTGATTTACGCCACAAGAACGGGTTTTAGGTCAAGAAGTGACGTCAAAGAAGGTGCAACTATCATCTGTAACAGGTCGATAGAAATATTCAAAACAGCTTAAGTATGTTAATTGTCTCGCTAGACACGATGACAGCGCATGCAGCAATATAAGGTCGATTATGTAAAAAAAATACAAGAATGCAGCGTTGCGTAGATCAAATTAGTTCTTAAAACTTTTGTAGAAATTTAAAATGTAGTTAGCTGTTTTAGCTAATATTTATTGAATATTAATAGAGTCTAATACTCGATTTTTATAACTCTATACTGTTCTAACGAGTGATCCCTAAAGTGGTGTATATGGGATCCCCAGGGGTCGATTTCGAATTCGAAGGTCCACATTAGCGGATCCCATATAGGCAGGTCATAAACATTAAGGCGATCCGTAAATCGTATTGCTTCTAAAACAGCTTGTGTGTACAGAATAGTACACACAAGCAATTTATTATATTAGCAATAAACAAACGCGCGCATCACAAGTATCATGGGAGGAAATCAACACTCAACTCAAATTTCATCACCAGTTGATTAAAGAGGACTGCGCACATGACTAACGAGAGGAGATGGGAGTGAGATATGTGAAAAAATGGGTATCCGAGCAAGCGAGTATGACGAGTAGGCGAGTAGGCGAGTAGACGCGTCACATGAATGAGCAAGCGAATATGTGCTACATGTGCAGTTATTTGCGGCTCTCTCAAATGCTTTGTACTTCAAGGTCGTGGACGCAAGTAAGTTTATGAAAATTCTATATTATGCAGGCAGGGGTTCTATAGAAAACAGCAAATGGACTAAGAGACAAAAAAGTTTGGCTACCTCTAGTTTAAACCTTTAGACTGTCATTTTTTATATATAGTAATGCTCTTCTGTCGCAAGCTTATGGTAATAATATATATTTTAGAAATAATATGTATTTACGAATAATATGCATTTACTTTACGAATTATAATATGTACTCGTATACGAGGTAATAATATGTATTTTCAGTAATAATAATACATAATAAAAGTTAGGATTAAACACACAGAATAAATATCAAGCTAGTACTGCGGTGGATGCAAGCTAGTATTGCGGAGGGACTGCTGGGAGCAGGAACATCGGGCATCCTGGAAACAGAGCCAAGGATGTCGCCAGGCAAAAGCCACGATGGAGCAACCACATCCTAAGAAAACCAAGGCCCTACTTGAGCAAGAATAACCTTAGAACCACTATCGGTTTCCTCACCGGACACACGACCCTTAGAGCACATCCATCTAACCTTGGCTTGACCGAGAGAAAGGACTGCTGAATATGTAGCGAAGAACCTAAAGACAGCATCGTTTTTCGCTGACCATGGGCTTCGCCGCAAAAAGACACAGTTTACTGCAGAGACGAGCCTTTCTCGAACCCAGCGATCTGCCCAACTTGGTCAGTGATCTGCATGGGCTGGTAAGCAGTGCCGGGCTACTAACAGACCACTGACTAAACCACAAAGTGGGTAGTTACAAAAGATCTTATAGATCCAGGTGACATCAAGGGTTGGAAACAAGACCCCCGCTCCGTTTACTACTACTACTACTATTGCGGTGGATATGTTTCATGATTATATTATAGAAAATTATATACATAAAATATAATACATATATAAATACCTCCATACAAGATAAAGGATTAATAAGGGATAATTAATAGTCGTGATTAAATGAGTCGAGTCTAACTGCCTATAATATTTTTTACTTGATAATATCAAAAGAATATTAAAATTTATTGAAAACTTTAATTGGTTTTAGATCTGTATATAAACTGAAGAAAGTGTTGAATAGCTAATTTTACAATATTAACTATACATTTATAAATAAAGTAACCTATGATATACCACCTATTATATATGATAAACCTATAATTCATTAAAAACCGCTGATCTGCCAACACTGAGCAACCAGGATACCATTGTAAGGTTGATCTGCTAAACAACTCCTTAGAGGCTCTCTAGACGATCAAGCATGCTTGTCTAGCATCGCGTCGCGGGCTGGGAGAGGATCGTAAACCGCAGGATATATGCAAATATTTTCCAAAAATGCCTAATTTTGTAGTTTTATACCAGGGAGTCAGGTTAATTCGACGTAATTGATTGATGAATGACGTGATTCCCCGGTTCTTCTTCTCGAAGTGCCTCTCCATTACTGGAGGTTGGCCGTTAGCTCTGAATACTTTTGTCGGTCTTGCGCCATCCGGAAAAGCTGTTCCGTACTGGTGATCGCGGTCCAGTTTTCCACCCGGGGATTCTTAGCACCCCTGACCCATTAAAGGGCCGCCGGGCTCTCAGGGCCATGGCTATTTTTGTCTTTTCCATTGCTAACTACTAGGAATATATAGTGCAGTGGTCTCCCGTTGCATCGGTTATCTCTGGTATAATCTACAAAATTAGGCATTTTTGGTAAATATAAAAAAATGGATATTTCCTGCGGTTTACGATCCTTTCCCAGCCCGCGACTCGAAGCTTGACAAGCATGCTTGATCGTCTAGAGAGCCCTTGAGAATTCCTCTTTGTTAGTGATTGGTAGTCAGTGCCGGATTTAGACTTGATAAGGCCCTAAGCTATTTTTGAGATGTGCGGGAGATATGGGGCCCTTTATGAGTCCAGATATTTTTTGGGGGGCCCTAAACTATAGCTTGTGTAGCTTATATGTAAATCCTGCACTGTAGGTAGTTAGCCGAAGGAATGGTAGGCTGTAATTTAGAGGCATTCATTAAACGGTTCTAGAGGGGCCCGTTCCATTGCAAAGATATTTCTAGGCAAAGATAGTTACGTAACTCATTTGATAGATTTGTAAGTGACCATCTTATGGCTTATTTTATATAAAAAAGTGTAAATTATTACAACAAGCTACCACAAAATATAACATATCTTAAATTATATTGAACTAGCTGCGCCGAGCGGTTTCACTCGCGTGGTGATGGAAAATTGTGATAATGATGATAGAAAACCATAATATATCTTTATAAATTATAGCCTGTAAGCTATATTATTGTAAAGTTTCATCAAAATCCATTCAGTAGTTTTTGCATGAAAGAGTAACAAACATCCATACATACATACAAACTTTCGCGTTTATAATATTATTAGTAGGATAGTAGGATAGAATTTAACTTTCGAATGTCAATTTCTTAGATTTTTTTCCTACATACTTGATAGTTATCGTTATATTTTAGATAATTCACACTATACCTTTATAAATTATAGCCTATGTGTTGTTCTGATGTGTAAGCTATATTATTGTAAAGTTTCATTAAAATCCATTCAGTAGTTTTTGCGTGAAAGAGTAACAAACATCCATACATACATACAAACTTTCGCGTTTATAATATTAGTAGGATTTAGAAAGCGGGCTAAACAATATTTGTTGTCAAAATGTGTATACAATTTGAGTGAGTTTTACCTCTAATTTTAATTATACCACACTGCGTGATAATCTTTTCAATCTTGTTTTTCTTTTTTCTTTTCGTATGTGTATTGAAATGCATTTAGATTATTTTGTATCATGAACAATATTGTAATTATTCATTTGTAAAACCTTACTTGAATACTGTTATAGTGACTAATTATTATAGTTAATGGTCTAGTATTTTTTTCTTGATTTGATAATTTATTTTTTATTCGTTTCCGATAATATTTTAGTTTGGTGTCTCTAACATGTTATGTCAATATTTGTTTTTTTTTAATTATTTTGATTATTTTGATGAATTTCATTGTTAATTTATTATTTTTCTGTTTATTTTATCATTAATTTAACGGCGATTTCCTTTTTGAATGGATTTTATTTACTTCAAAGCAAATGTTTGTTATGACTCTATTGTCCATCGATTTTATTATGCATTTTGTACTGATTTTATTTTAAAATAGGGTAAATAAATATAGAATAATTGCAAAATTGAAATGTGTAATTTCTACACCCGGAGAGGGGTTTTCAAAATAAAATAATTAGTTGCTTTTTCATATTTTAAGCAAATGATATCCTTGATGATGATATTTTAAGAGAGACATTTTGTTATGGTTGATTCAACTTTCTCATGCATAGTACATATGCTTGTATCCTGCTCATTTAATTTGGTAAAAATATCTAACATGTAAGCCCATTTCTGCAGCCATAAAGGGTCAAATTAAATATTAATGATTGCTATAGTCCATAGCTTACCACGCGTACACCTTCAGCAACATCGCGTTCCCTTAGGGGTACGCGTACCACTTATTGGGAAACACTGACCTATAACAATGATACATATGTTAAAAAATAGATTGTCGAATTGTTTTTATAATGATTATGCATACAAGAATATTAAATAAAAGAATTAAAATGTCTGATGATTACTAAAATTATATGAGAAGGTCAACTAAAAGTCAATTAAAATGTCTGATGATTACTAAAATTATATGAGAAGGTCAACTAAAAGTCGAATAACTTAACTTAACAATATAAAAAACTGGAAGCCTTCGAAATGTGGGTATATAGAAGAATGCTCCACTTTTCGCGGGCAGACAAAGTGACTAATGATGAAGCGGTGAATTAAAGTCAATTAGGAAGAATATTTTAATACTCCACCATCCAAAAACTGAAATTCCAATACTTCGTACACATAATGAGGGGCTAGAAATGCTGAATACTGCAAATAGTAATGCACGTTTTGACTATTGCCCTATTTAATAATTTGACCATATGATTATTGCTTCAAATTCCTTTTTTCCTCTCATTCTATTAGGATAAATTTCTTTGATCACTATTGCATTGTATACTTTTAATGTACGATGTTACGTGTCTTTGTTAAATTTATCATAGTTGATTTAGATGATTAGATAGTATTTTATTTATATTTCTTTTAAAAACTCGGCCATACCTTTTGCATCCCGGAAGGGACGGACACATTCTAGGGGTTGTAATTTATTTTATTATTTATTTATTAAAGTTTTGGTGCTTAATGTTAATATAAAATGCTTTGAAAATGTGACCATTAAATAAATAAATAAATAATATAACAGTTAAAATAAAAATAACAGCTAAATATAAAATATAATAGTTACTGGGCGTAAATTAACTATCAATAAATAGATAAATATATTTGATATATTAAAATTATTAAATGTAATATTAATTATGTAAATGTCATACCGAAAATGTAGGAGAAGGCAAAGGTAAGTATAAAACATGGACTGGATGAATGTGGGCTATTTTTTTTTAAACAAGTGGTACTACCACTTGTTTACTACTAACACTGTTTTCAAAATATGAGCAAAGCCTTAATTGTATATCAATGGCGAATCTGAGCAAGACGTGATAACAATGTATTTTAATATGCATATAAAATCATAGTATTTTTTTATTCTTACACAAAAAGCCGGCGCATACTTCTAATGACGTAATGCAATCAATCGATCAAGTACTAACGAATAATGCCGTAACAAAAATGTACATCCTTTATCGATTATAAATGTAGCGTATTTTCCAGAAGCCAATTAGCTATCGCTTGTTTGTTTTTCTTTGTTTAAAGAACGCTAATGAGGTATGTGGTTTAACAGCAATGGACGCAGGTTTGAGGTATAACTTTCCTGCAATGGAAATATTTCTAGAAAAGAAACAAAAATTAATTATTTTCAATTTTCCATATAGAGGAATGTTACATATTACGATACGTGGAGCGATATGACATTTATGAAATCGAAGACTATTGCGGTTGTTTGACATTATAAATAGGATACAAACGAATTTACCGCGTGAAATTTGAAGCATCCGTCGTTTCGATGACGTTGCAGCAGCCGTTGTCCTAGCGTAGGCAGTCTACCCTAGACAACGGCGCCTGCAACGTCACCGAAACGTCGGGTACTACAAATTTCACGCGGTAAATTCGTTTCTATCCTATTTATTGTGATATGAGGTTTTTTAATAAGGAAATAAACAGTCAGTATGTGTGTGTATTTTCGTAGGTACATATATTCTTTGCCAAAATACATAACTCGTATCATCACACCATGAAGCATTTCATGAAGCTTTAGCACTCCATTGATATTTTCCGTGTATAAGCTTATTGAGTGTATACAATACTATAAATAAGCTTTTGCAACATTCTTTATTAGAAAAGATTGTCTTTTCATTTTTTATTTGAAAAATTGCTGTCGAAAATATTACAGGTATCTACCTAATAGTTTTAGTTTTAGTGTCTGATAATATTTTCCTTTTGGTTCTAATAATTGTTATTATGTTATTTTCCCAATAATATTTTTCATTGACGTGAAGTAGTCAGTCACAAAGTAGATAGTCACACGACCATTGTATTTCCACCGTTATATTATCTTAAGTTGTCATAACCAAAAATATATATATTTTCGGACCAGAAACTGTTAGTTTAGCACCTTCATTTTTTTAATTGTTGAGTGGGCCTTTTCTTAGGCCTTTATGAGCCTTGTAACACTGCGACCATTGCTGATCTATTGTGTTCGCCACCTAATATAGTTCTGCGCTAAGCCTCCTGTCATTTTAGAACCGCAGCAGCCTTTTAGCGCCAGATTGTATTACCTCCTCAGGTTGAAGGTAATGACCACCCAAGTGGGTCTACGCATCAGCGGGTCGCACTCGTACATGAGGTGCTGGGGAGTTTCCTCTGCTCCTCGGCAGAACCTGCACATTTTCGTGTCTCTGAGCTTGAGGTTGAATATGTGTTTGTTTAGGCCACAATGCCCCGTGAGCGCCCTCACAAGTGCGTAGATTGTTCCTATTTAGCGATAAGGCCTCACCTCTTACGGTCGTAAGCCTTAATTAGCGCTTTGGAATGATTCAACCCTGGCGTGCTGTTCCAGTGGTTGACGGATTGTTCTAAACATATTTGTTTGAGCATTAGGTTTGCAAGACTTTTTGGTACGCCACGGCAAGGTTTAGGGCCGTATAACGTTCCCTTTGCTCCCGTCTTAGCAAGTTCATCGGCTTTTTCCTTTCCCTCGATTCCTGCATGGCCGGGAACCCATCTTAGAATTACCCTGTTCTTTTCGCCCAGGGAATTCAGTAGTGATATGCAGTTTTGCACTAGCTTTGAATTAATGGTATTCGAGGCCAGTGCCATAAGAGCTGCCTTGCTATCAGAGTCGATATAGATACGGTGGTTGACGTAGTTCTTATGGAGGTTGATATCCGCACATTCAATAATGGCGTATTTCCCTAAGTTTGTAATATGGCGGCGTATTTCCACAAGTTTACACTTCTTTCGAAGTTTGGTCGCTCTCCATATATACCGCAGCCTACGTCAAGTCCCGATTTGGACCCATCAGTATACCATTAAAGGCTACCGGCCTCCCATTGCAGTTAGCTTTTTAGCCAGTCGTATCTGGTCGGCAGTTCCACTGTAAAAAGTTTTCCAAAGTTTAGGAGTGGAAGCATGGTGTCTGATACCATGTTGAGGGTTGGTGTTTCACTGACTGAGTCAAGAACTGATCTTAGTGCTTGTGAGATCCAGTTTACCTTCTCTCGGGCAGATAGCCTGTACATGCTGGCTTTCGCCACCTGTTGCAAGTGAATGTGTAGGGGCGGTAAGTTCAGCAGTGCATCTAGATAGCACCTTCCTAGTGAATGTTACCTATTTAAAACTCGAAAACTTCTACCGCTATCTAGAAACAATAATTAATCAATGGATTCCATACCAATTTGGACGAATGGAAGAAAACGACATTTTTCAATGGAAATGGCCATATTTGTATGGAATTATAATTACATTTTTAATTATGGTTATCGAAACCAGTTTTCGAATATTCGCGGCGTGAAATGTCACGCGGCGGCCATTTTTCCTTTTAGTGACAGAGGCGATTCGAGTTTCAAAATTCAAAACTCGCACCCGCTTCCTTCTGTTATCATGAAAAAAAGGCGACAACCCTCCGCGCCAAAATTGCGCTCTCGCTCTTTCATCCGAGAATGGTCCACCTGTCACCCTCACCGTGTATTTCTTCTTCGCTTTCATTCGGCCGTCAGTCTCGCCAGCAGACGATCGTGACGTCATCTGATACAATACACTGCGCGCCGGCAACTCGGAGCGACGTATGAATCGTACGTTACGATTAATAAAATAAATATCTTTCTTAAAGTACCGTCTCCAAATCTAAAAAAAGTTAAATCTGTATCTATTTTCTAAGTATGGGAATAGCCGACCGTGTCGACGAATGTATATTTTTCCTCTCCACAATGATGCCTATAATCCCTTTAAAAATAACCAACCTTCCTCACAGTCCACTCTATATATATATAAACTTAAACCCAACAGATAGGATCTGAAAATAGTCTTGAATCTGAATTGAATACATATTATTATTATTATACCCATTGTAAGTAACGCGTAAATACAAGTTTGGTAACTTAAAAACGCATTATCAAAAATTCTTTCTACACATGGTTTTTCTTATTGTCGAGAGCTAATAAAAAAGATTGTAATCGTCCGACTGAAAAGGTGATTTCAAAGGCTTCCGTTGGCATGGCTGCTCCTCGATCGGTTGTTGATACGATACCCTACATCAGCTCTTGCTTTTTAGAATTAAACTATTTTACAGAAACAAAACAATAGAAATCGGACGACCTGTTAGTGGGATATCGTAACCACAGACAGACAGTTAAGCGGTGTCGACTAAAATGGGTGAACCCGTCACCACAGGCTGATATAACGATATGTGATCGTTCTTTTAGCCGTGGGATGAGCGTAGAAGACTTTGGGACGACACAATCCTACCGTCCAGCAAAGCAACGAGCCCGCCAGAGTCCAAAGTTTTACGGCGAAGCACTAGGAATGTAACCAAGTGGAGCTACCTCGCCCCCTGGCTTCCGGTTTCGGTAGGATATCTCCGTCGGGAATTAACCTTCAGCTATACCTGCCGTATTTAAGCGGTGATTCAGTTTGAATCTATCGCAGACCAAAGGCATCTTTTGCCCGGCTCTGAATTCAGGATCAGGTAGCCTAATGGTAAATTCAAGAGTGATTAACGACAGGTCAACATCCACCCCTCTGCTTCAGCAATTAGTCAGAGTGCACATTCGATTGGCATCGCTGAAAGGTGCGCAAAGTCCAGTAGCGCCGGGATGCAATCCCGCCAGGAGAAACCGGCCACCAGCCGTGAGGCCTGAGACGCGGGAGTCTTACCCAGGGAAGCCTTCCACACCATGAGGCTTCTGAACAAAAAGGATCTTATGGCCAAAGCTGCACGAAACCATTCGCTACCACCACAGGCAGACAGAGCTTTTTCGTTTTTCGGGAATTAGGGATATCCGTTGTATATTAAAACGTTTAGACAAGTGTTTTAGAGGGAAAAAATGGATTTGCCGGTCAAGTGATGCCTGCCTAATAGTATATTTGTAGTCATAGTCTGTCATAGTCATAGTTTATTATTATAAAAAGTTATATACTGTTGAATACATCATTACATAGGTGCAAATTATGCATCCCTTAATTGTATAAGTATTCTTCTTTATATAACGGCAAGGTACTCTTGATTCAATTACAAAAAAATATCAAAATCAAATTTAAAAAAAAACATTTATTGTCAATAAACTATAAAAATAATCAAGTTCATTAATTTATTCATGAATAATCGACATCAGAAGTAATATTAAGACAACAGTATACCAAACAAATTAATTTTTAAAAGATACTCTAAACGATGTAGAAATAATGAAAATGGCATAATCGCATAATCAATATCAAAATGGCAATCAATAATAAATATCAAATGGCAAATCGCATAATCAATAAAAAAATGACGAATAAACAAATAGATTCCATACATACCAAAATTACCTTTTAAATTTAAGACAACCTTATCAAAGTCATCCAAATTATAGAGAGCATGCGGGGCTAGGTTCTTTTTAAAAGCATTATTTAAATGCAACCCTATGTAGTGTTTTAGTTTGCGATGGCAACAGGTTGAAGAATTTAAAGCTTAAATATTGTACGATTCATCTCGTACAGGTATGTTTTAATGCGGTTTTCTGCCCGCAACGGAATAATCTTCGATGGCTGTATTATTAGCTGGGTTTCTACTTACTCCCTTTTTCCTAGGATTTCCGTTTCCCTGAAAATGGCTTCCTTCCAATAGGTGAGTCACTCCTGCAAGGTCGAGAGTCTTCTTTTGTTTTATTGAGTTCACTGGCACTGGGAGATACTTAGGAATCGGTGTAAACAAACAATTAAAGCTTTGTTATAGCGAAATCGCTTGTTTTATTCCTACTAACTTAAACGTATTTTACGATTATAATATTTGACCTAGATGCTCCGCGCCTCTGGAGGTTACGACACGAGCTGTAGCCTCCAATTCTATTTCGTCACTGCTCGCCATGTTTAAACGAGATACATTACAAATTCCAGAATACCGCCTCTTAGGCCGTGAATGGTTGAAAAAATATATCTACCTTAAACCACGCCCTAGGTACATAATAGCATTGTAAAGGTCCGCCTGTTTAAGGGGCCTTGCGTTTGTTTCCCTAAACGATTACATTCGCTACAAACATATTTTCAACTCGCTGCCTTCTTCCAATGTCAAGGCATTTAGCGGAGAAGGCCTTAGCGGGGTACTGGATAGTGTATAAAGGAAGACATTTAAAATAAGTTCTTCTTTCCACTGATAAGTTCATTCCACTGGAAAGTTCTTAATTTTTTTAATTGATAATTTGTAGGGGTCATCTTTTTTTTGTTAATGTTTAGTTTATTTTTATTTGCCAACCATAAATTACTTGCTTACTATCATAAAATTATCGTATATTCCTAACATGTTTGCAATAATACGATAGGATAGGCACTCATAGGAAAAGCAACATTCCTCTAGATTGATTAATTCGATAATATCTGGATGATTATAGTTTTTAACCATCTATTTATTTAATCGAATTAATAACGATCTCCGTTTCAGTTTCGTCATTACTAATAGGGTAACAAAAGTTTCGAATCACGGAGTTAAAAATACCGATGTATGAAGTTGCCTAGGTAAAATGATTGGTAAATTTCCTATCTATATTTCAGATAGATGGTTATCGTAAAGGAAAAATGAGGCCACCAGAACCAGAGTGGCCCAAGTGACAATTTGGTGAATTTGAGTTTAATGCAAAAATCCATATAAAAAACCATTATTTACAATTCCAGAGTCACCCAAAATTGATATCATCAAGAAATCATCAAAATAAAAGCTATGTGCCATACATTTTTTTTTGCTATGTTTACTTAAGAATTCTTTTTAACTATTTTGGCCCATATCCAGAAAAATGATTTTTGCATTTGGGCCACTCTGGTTCTGGTGGCATCAAATATAGTGTGCCCTTATTACAATTATAAAAAAAAGTAAAACTGCAGTATCTATAGATAACTTGACAACCGTCCCCTATAGGAGTACTTTCTAAATTTTCTTGCGGTTACCTATGTCCTTTTAATTTTCTCTTTTATTTCTTCTCACAGTATACCGACAATAGCCTCTCTTAGAACAAAATTGAATTTAAAGTGAGCGACGTCACGAGTCGTAAGGGCTACCACAAATCGTGCTACCGTTGAACGAGATTCGCATATGGCTGCCACTACGCCGACGCACATATTTAAAGTACAAGAAATTTGACAACATCCACCCTCGCGCAACTCTAACTACAGCCGTTTACCTGAACGTATCCCTCTGCTCACTTACCTCGCACCCTATATCCGCAACGCCCTGCCACTCGAGAGTGCGCCTACTGTTCTAACTCGTGATACCTACTGTGGTTTTGGTTTTCTGCTTTGCATTGTTATATACCTATATATTCGGAGCTATTGAATATTAAGTAACTTTGGAGGCGGGTGGTCGCGCTGTACTATGGTACTGAACTGTAGGTATATATTTTTTTATGAAAATATTGAAATAAACTCAAAATAAGCGTAATTTTAATTGTAATTCCCGATGAGTCACGCATTTATTTTGGAATGCCCACGTGCGTTACGTCGATGCATTGTCGCAGCGTTCACCAACCGTCTGACATGTCTACCGACCGAGCGACCGATATTTCTTCAGTTGGCAACTGGCTAACCTCAAAGCGGGCGTTCCTCGGGTTGTCGCCGCTCGGACCGACTCTTCCGATTGTTTTTTTTTGACATAAACATTCTTCAATTCATTTAATATTGCATTGGTGCTGCCGCCGCACACGCAGAATACAAATCTTTAGCTCCGTGTCTGCTCGCCGGTTGGAGATACTTTGACGTACATAACCTATTTTCGTGGTCGATAATCCTGCTGGCCTAGTTTTCCGCGTTTTAGATAGGGTTTTGGGTGCAATCGCGTTGTCTGTTGTATTTTTCTATCGCCATTTATTGAGCCGGTGTTTAATACGCGAGAAAGAAAGTGCGGGGAGGGTTCTCCGAGCTCCGACAAGATAGGCTTGCATCACCATTTGGAAAGTGAAGCCGTTACAAAAGACACTATGTCTGTGGACATTTATTAGTGCGAGAACTGCGTGAGTCGACCGTTTATAGAAACTCGGGTAAGTCGTGTTGATTTTGATTTTTTAAAAAAGAATTTGGATTCTATATTGTTTTGCTCCGTTAAGTTGCAAACGTGGTGATTTGACAGGAAGCCATTGACTGGGGGCGTGTTCGGCGGGAGTTTGGTGATTCAGTAATGCCGACGCAAAATTATTTATATTTCTAACGTAATTCGTATTTATTTAAAAGGGCGTGCAGCTCTTGTCATATTTAATCGGAACCATTAGGTATTGCTACCTCGCCTCATTCATTTTAATGCTAAATCTGATGGAAACTCGTGTCCGTTTTGATATTATTGCAGTATAGGAACCTCTTCTACATTGTTGATTTTTTAACGTCACCCGACTATATTCACCACGCTGATTCGGAATCTGCAATAGTCTTTATTCGGTCTCAATAAATAAGAGAGATATGGGCATTTAATGAAGCGTCGAACACATACATTTCGGTAAATTGAGTAACTTAAAAAAAATAATACATAAAACACCTATTTGGCGGTAGGTTAGATTAGTTTTTTTTAAAACAATCATAAAAACTGAGTTTTTTTTGTACTTATATAAATATTGTGAAATTTTACGCGTTCGAAGCTTTTTCTTTCAAATTTAGCATTACAATGATCGAATCTAGTAGTATTTCTTTATTTTTCAATTTTTGAGAAAGGTTCATATTCTGCAATAATTCCTCGTTTATTTTTAAATTATTTTATTTTAATTTTATATAAGGTTTTACAGTGGTTTAAAAAAACTAAGATAACCTACTGACATATAGGTGTTATAAATTATTTAAAAAAACTAACTTAACCTACTGAAATGTAGGTGTTTGACACTTCTTGAAATTCCTATATGTATCCTATTTATTGAGTTCGACAAAAGATTATTGCAGTTTTGGAATCAGCATGGTGAATATAGTCAGGTGATGTTAAAAATCAACAATGTAGAACTGGTAGCAATATGTAATCTAAACGTTGTGCCCGCAGATACGTTCGCGTAAAAGTATAATAGGTAGGTAAATATAATAATGAGACTAAATGCACTAAAACCTACAAAGATACATTCAAATATTATATTTATTGAGTCTAAAAATGTTAATAATTACCAAAATAACAGTAACGAAATTATCATTATATGTATCTACAAAAATGTGTTTTTAGATATAATAAGCGTTCAAAATTAAGATTTCCTCGCTCTGTATGTGAGAACCAAACTTTTCAGGGCATCGACAAAACTGAATAACTTCGTTCGCGAGATTAACTTTTTAGTCGTGTGAATGGGACATTTTTTTTAGTTACCTGTACTAACGATTAAAACTGTCAAAGGTTAAGTTGTTTGCGAGGAAGCACTTCCTAGCATGTAAGAAGTATCTAGATAAAATCATCATCTCATACCTACGAGATGCCTCTGCAATGAGAATTACAAGAAAACTAAGCAATTTGATCCCTCGGGGCATGGACAGAAAGATTCGGAGCTTGATTTTACACTAATAACAATAAAAACTCAAATTCCAATTCTCGGGGCGTACGAGGTATCCCATATAGATCGACGATTTGTGAAAATCACGAAGAAGTATGCTCGATCCATCTGGCATACAAATTTTTCTTACCGATTTTTTGAAAAATTAAAAATTTTGGAAAGCGATCGAATGTCTACGGCGTGTCTTCACAGTATTTCACGCAAGCGTGCAATTTTTTCAGACGTAATTTAAAAAAAAAAAAACAATAACAGGAATCCGTGATAATTCTTTCTTTGGATATAAGATTTCATCAAACTACTAGTATTTCTCTATACAAATGCGCGAGGCTGTTTATATTAATTACTTTGTAATAATCCAGGATTTTTAAAAATTCAATGGGAGACTGAAATTTAATTTCCCGGAAAAAATCTTCCTGTGAATAATGAATTAACCCTTTGAGGACCACACTTTGAGGTAGTGTTTGGATATTTTTACTACACAATACAGTTAAAGGGCGATGTAAAAATCGTGTTCAAGTTTCGTGAAAAATGGTTCAATAGATTTTGTATAAATTGATGGGACATAAGTGTCTCTGTGGTCCATAAAGATGCAAAGTTACAACTTATTCCAAAATTTTAATAATTTATTATTAAACTCAGAAATCATACCTACTTAAAAACGTACTAAACTAAAAAATAAATTGATAAAGTCGCCATAAATTTAGTTATTTCAAATCACCAGAGATTTTTTGTCAATATTTTTTTAAACAATATTTTTTTTCCTAATTAAAATTCTGATGACTCAACATAAAAAATATATAATTTAGGAATTATTCTTATTCCATAATTTATAAAATGATTTTTAAGTTATGGGACACATATGTCCCATGGTCCTTAAAGGGTGAACAATGACGCAATCATAAACTATATGTTTCCATAAGATGTTTCGTTTTTTTAAAGATTATTTTGTATGTCTTTTATTTTAAATGTCTGAAACCATTAGAATAGAAAATATCTTTGTCTTAAAATTACATTTTAAGTTACTATAATACCAGTGTCTTCCTTGAAACAGGCGTTGCCTAATTAGGAGTGATAAAGAATCAATGTATTTAAAGAATTCTTAAATATTTTGTCAAAAATATACATAAATAAAATAAATGTAAGTTGTAGCGAAATCTCACTTTTGTGTGTTTTTATAAAGAATAAAAAATATAGGCACAAATACCAAAATATCGTGAAAACATTTATTGTATTATTAATTACCTATTTACAATCTAGAACTATTTGGGACTTATTATCATAAAATGGCAGATGCACGATTTTGATATACACTTCCATTAGCCTTTTCCATTAAGTTGTGTTTTAAATCTACCTATTTACCTAGGTAATTATCCTTTAAATTATTAAATTTATTCACAATACCGCAACAAAAACTCTATGTTCCATTTAAGTATCTACTATAAAAGAGATGTAAGATATAACTTAATGTCCTTTCTACGTGTTTTTATAAAGAATAAGACTTCCACAAAAGTTCCTTACTGGAATCAGCCAGAATGGCACTGGTATGGCAGTACAACCATGAGCGATGCGGACTTGAAGAAGTCTCTCTTGCGGGGAGATTACGACAGCAATAGTATGTATGGCTCACGCTACTGGCCTTCAATGTCAGAATGACTGGACAACAATTGGAGACTTTTGCATTCCTCCTCCAATGCACTGGAAAGTAATGTTGTATGACTGGACGCCAGAGATGCTGAAATTTTATTTAAATGCCTTTCAGCATACACTTCCAGACCCCAGTAACCTCGCTCGTTGGAGCTATGCCGAGGATAGTTCATGTCCCCTTTGTAGCAACACCTCTTGCACAGCTAGACATATTCTAGCTGGCTGCAAGGTGGCCTTGGATCAAGGACTGTACACTTACCGCCACGACAAAGTCCTTGCTGTTATTCGCCAGGTAATTAGCCTCTCAGTGGCTCGTGCCAACAAGGGTTCCACAGTATCCTCCAAACCCCTAATACAGTTTGTGCGGGTTGGCTCTAAAGGCAAAAAACATCTCACTGCAAAACCTTTCTCAATAATCGAGAAAGCTTCGGATTGGATTATGGAGGTCGATTCGGTCTCTAAGCAGTATAAATTCCCTGATAGTCTCGGATGCACAGCCCTGCGTCCAGATATAACTCTTTACTCTTTATCTCGGAAGATGGTCCTTATCGTAGAATTAACTGTTCCATGGGAATCAAATATCCCAAAGACAAATTAAATAAATACCATGATCTCGCAAATGCCGTCACCCGGAACGGCTTCTTTGTTCCCCTTCACGCGGTGAAAGTAGGCGCTCGTGGCCTGCCAGCTAAATCTTTGTTTAACCCTTTTTAAAGATCTTGGCCTCTCCAGGAAAATAATCAACTCCTTTCTAGAAAAAATATCTAAAACCGCGATTTCCGCATCTCAAATTCTATGACTTCGAAGGGGGAGTGAATGGGTGGTAAGGTGAACGCTCACATGTGGCAAGACAGCTGTCCTAAACCTACCACCGCCGGTCGTTAGTCCGGAATCCACCCTTTACCTCCCAGAAGTGTAATAATTATATATGATGGGCCCGATTTTCGGTCGGTGAATTCCATGGCATCTCCGTTTGTATTTTATTTTATTTTATTTATCGGTTGTGTCACCACAAAACTTTACCGGCAGGCAGACAAGCCCCCCCCCCCCCCCACCCGCACCAAACCCTTCAACCCCCCTCCCCTGATAGGGGTTGTGCCAAGTGGTTATTATAGAAAATATAGTTTATTTCTAGTATTTTATATTATTTTCGTGGTATTAAAATAGCTATTTCCCAATGTAATGTAGTAGTATTTTAGTAAATGCTCGCCTTTTCTTAAGCTCGCCTTTTCTTAAGAATAAAGAGTTTTATTATTATTATTATTATTAAATGCGGCGGTTTCTTTTTGTGTCGTATGAGATATTCCAACCAAAATTCACAATGTGGTTTCGGCCCTACGACGCATTTGTGTACCGAATTTCATGTCTCTTAAGTCCAATATTTCGAGATTGAAGTATGACTATCGCGCCCCCTTGGTGGACCGATTTCCACCACAATTTCAACTCTTGCCGTGACGAAATGATGCCTGCATGCCAAATTTCAGCTCAATCGGATGAAGCCTTTGGGCGCTATCGTGGAGCAAATACACACACACACACACATAGACTCACAGACAGACTTCAATCTGGAACGGGGGGTCAAAATGGATATTTCCGCCTTTATTTCGTTTTTTTAACACGTTCACAATACTTACTCTTGGGTCGTGAAAGTAAAATATAGGTGTAATATTAAAAAAATGTAATGAAAACATTTATTGTCGTATTGCGTAGAATATTAATTACCTACCTACAATCTTGAACTATTTAGAAGTTATTATAATAAAATGGCAGATGCACGATTTTGATATACCTTCCATTAGCAGCATATAAACCGTATCTTAATCGTTTAATTAGCTGTACATAAGTGACTACATTGTTATGTGTTTTGGTTAAAGGGCACGTACCTATTTCGCTATTTTTCTGCCATCTGACGCTGAAAGACAACTGAAGTTATATACCAACATTCCAATGATGTAATATTAATGTTTACATGCTTTAAATAGATGTTAAGGCCGGCAATACATGTCTAATTTTTCTATAGAATAGTCGGATCCGATAGTCTGATCAGACTATCGGAAGCCGCTCTTGCCATACACTTGTTTGAACATCCAATATACGTCCGACCGACTATCGGATCGGACGTATATTTAATGTTCATACAAATGTATAGCAAGAGTGCATTCCGATAGTCTGATCAGACTATCGGACCCGACTATCGTATAGAAAAAATCTGACCTGTATTTACGGTCTAATATCCAATCCGACTATCGGATTGGATGTGTATTGAATGTTCAAACAAATGTATAGCAAGAGCGTCTTCCGATAGTCTGATCCGACTATCGGATCCGACAACCGTATAGAAAAAATCTGACGTGTATTTCCGGCCTTAGCATCGGCCCTTAACAAGCAAGATATCTGGGATAATATCTACAACTATTATTTTTAAAAAATACTGGAAAGACTCTCGGAATACTCAGCGTACACTTTTAGTACCCAGTTTCTCGGTCGCTGGAGCTATTTAGAGGTTATTTTATGTCTCCTTTGTAGCAACACTGCACAGCAATTTCAACTGACTGCAAGTCGGCCTTAGATCAAGGCCGGTATTTCTACCACCATAGCAAAGTCCTTGCAGTTATCCTAGAGGTAATTAAGCCTCTCAGTGTAATACCTCAATTTTGAATTTATTGAATATGTTCAAGACTGAATTTCGGTAAGAACTAGTGAAGTAATGTACCTTCTTTAGCATTACCGTTTTGCAATCGCTATTTTTATTTTATTTTGTTACCTCATGATAACCATTACCGGCAAGTCCTGAGACCAGACTTAGATCACTTGAGAATCTCCAGATCTGCAGTGTTATTAGCAATACCTCTAAGTGATTCCAGAAGCTAACGGAAAATCGGGTACCTCAATGAAATATATATTTTTGGATAATGGTCTTCAGGATAATGGTTGATTATGGGCAAAAATCGCTCAATACATGGGAAGGGGGTCAAATCGCTATCATCAATTTTGTTTACACTAATAAACACAAAATTACATCAAGCGACCAGAAATGGTACTAATGTAAAAAGATAGTTCGAATGAGTACATACAAATGAGTATAGAGAGCGTTAAATTTTATATAATTATTTGAGGTTTCAACCAAATGTCATTAAGATAATGAAAGATGCATTGCATCAATGTATCAAATATAAAGAAGATATTTAATAAAATCAGTATTATTTTGTTGTTTTGTTCAATACTTTACTCGTCCTCTCTACCTTGTTATATATTATATATACTATTGTTCACTTTCTATAACGGCAGTCACGTTTTTATTCTTTTAAATATATTTGCTTGTTTATTCTTTTTAATATATTTACTTTTTCTGTTATATTATCATAAATTAGACAAATGTCAAATGTTATATTATCATAAATTAGACCTAGTAGATAGTTAAATATTAGTCGCTAATAAAATTAAATTTATAATAATTAAAATACTCAACGATTAGTATAGATACCCATTAAAAGTTATTAATCGTTATATTTAAAATAGTCATTAAATGTTAAACAACTAAAATAAATGGTATATCACAAAACTATAAACTAAGAGTATACATACTTACATAAGAAGAAATAAACTAACCAGACTGTAATACTTATGCTTTGCTTTAGTAAGTATTTTTGAGAAATCGTGCATCTGAAATTTCGTTAAAATCTATATACATATATATAAAACAAAGTCGGGTTTGTTCGAACACTTATAACTCGAGAACGGCTGAACCCATTGTCATGGTTTTTGATTTGTGCATCCCATGCTGCACAATATGTAAATAGTTTAAATCAATCATGTCTTGCTGACACGCGATTGATATACTTAATTTTTATACTTTTATATTTCTTTTTGTGTTATTATCTTAATAAAGTAGTGAACTTAATATTTATTTTGTATTCATTGTATTACTTTCATAAAATCATAAATTAGGTTCAGCTAATCTGAAACACGACATTCATTGACTGTTAGGCGGTACGAAGTTCGCCGGGTCAGCTAGTTAAATTATAGAACAATGGCTAATAAGTATGATGTAGTTTATGTACTTAATGTAGTTCATGAATTTAACATTCTATATTTTTTTATAATATTTAGGAGAAGATTGTAAAACTTAATATTAAGGTAAACGTAGCCGTTTTTTACTTTGGTCAACCTTAAGTGGTACCTTAAGTGTATGTTCGTATTTATATATGTCTCCTCTAAAGGACGCCGAGCATACATTATGCATTGGAATATATTTATATGCTGAATACATTGTCTTCAAACTGCCTCTGTGAAGTTCTCTTTGCATGAAGTCTGGTGCTGGATATTTCATACAAACTGCGAAGTGCTCTCTTTTGTAACAGGAAATTCTGTATTTGATTGTGGGCGATTCCCCAAAATAGCAATACATAAGTGAGAATGAGTTAAATCAGCGAAATAATCAGTAGGTATAGCCGTCTTGCAGACTTCTCTCTCCTCTTCTATCCACCCCCTGTAGTAATTTCTGCCAGTCATAATATTTACAATAAACATCCATTAAGACGGAATATGTAGTTCGAATTAGCCGCTTTTCGTCAGCTGTGGCAAAATTTGGCCTCATAATGTGCGTCGGTTGCACGTTTTAATAATAATAGACTTCGATTGGATGGTTATAGTTTGCGAGACGAGAGTAGGGTTACCATTTGTAAAAATCTTCTCTTTGGAAACAAGCCTATTTTATTGGGAAAATGTTCGACCTCGTCCATGATTATATTAAGAAACAAGATTTAATAATATTAAAAAACTAGAAGATAAGCCTGTTTATGACCGCCCGATAATTGCTATGCATAGAACTGGATTTAAGTTTTTTTGTCGATAAAAAACATGATAACGAACTCTTCTTGAAGTGAATTATACGAGAAATCGATCGCTCGTTAGATTCGCTGGAGACATAGTATAACCATTGATTATATAAAGATATAGATAAAATAGTATTTATTTCCAATACAATCATTACAATTGTGTAGGAATGACATTTTAAAATAGTTGCTCAATTTAGCAAAGAAAGACTATAACATAACAATTTAGGTACAATATAACAACGATGCTATTTATTTTTACGATATTCAAAAAGTCATGGGCATACGTGTTAATTTTTAAGCAGTTACACTCGAATGGATCTTTTTAAAATATCGATGTTTTAATCGGCTTTAATTGATCAGGCAATTTATTAAAGAGTTTAAGGCCTGTGCATGTATAGCGTATTAGATGGTTCAACGACTTGCTACGATATGAAAACCAGTATTTTACTACAAAACGAAACGTATGGATGGTACTATTGTTTCTATGGTTAAATTATTGGGTTTTAATTATAATCAATCGGTTCTTTATAAAAAAATAATATATTATCAATGTTATCATAAATGGTTAAATAAATTTCTATCAGTTTGGCCGCCAATGCTATTAACGCCATCTGCATTTCGCCATCCCGAAAAAGTTACCAAATCATTCTATGGAGTTGTGAAATCTAATACCATTTATAATTAATGGTGTAACCATTCACTAATGCCTGATTCATCCTTAGGAAGATGAAATTGTATACGCCTATAACCGCACACCCACACACCATTTGTTATGTATTTTGATATAGTGTTAAAAGATACTCCACTGTTGAAGCATCCTTTGACCGAAGTTACATACCGACATTCCAATGTTTGTTTTGACTTTTTATTGTAAAATCACAAAGGGCGGATTTATTGTCATATGACAATCTCCTATAACCAACCCTCCTATGGCGTGTTTATATGTGTTTGTGCGTGTAACGTGTGTATGTGTGGGTCTTGTTATTGCATTCGATCGACAGAATTGAAAATGCAATTCCGTTAATTTTATCCCAACGGAAAATGGTGACCCAGCCGGAATCGAACCCGGGACCTTTCAAGGAAAGATCAGGCGACCTAACCACTATGCCACCGGGCCAATGTTGTAATAATAGTGTTTAAATTATTCAGCTAGAGGTTAAAATGTGGCTTTAACCAACTAGCAACCTTGGATAGTAATATGTACAACTATTATTTAAAAAATCACGGGATAGAGTGTCGAAAACTACCTGAACAACTATAAAGCAAGCAGTAGTTTTACCTCCACCAACTGGAAGGTGTCGCTCGTCGCCAGCCATCTAAATCCCTGCTTGATTTCTCCAGAAAAATAATCAACTCCTTCCAAGGAAAAAATCTAAAACAGCGATTTCCGCATCTCAAATCCTATGGCTTTAAGGAGAAGAGAGCAGGGCGAATAATACTTGGTTAAAATTGCGAAAAAAAATGCGATTATAACCGTCGTGTTTGATGAAACGAAAAGTTCGATTTATGGTAGTCGAATTGCAGTTCAAAATGTGTGCTACTTCGACGAAGATTGACTCTCTTTTCGACTGTTAATATTTGACGAATTGTAAAAAATGTCATTACAAACAAAATAAGGTTTTTCAGTGCCATGCTGCGCCGGTCGGCGGATACCTTACAAAATGCGTATCGAATGGTAACCCTATAGATAATAGACCGAAGACCGAAGCACGTATTGACGGCGACACAGACACGTAATTTGTAGGTACTTGATGCTGCAAGATGCGAATGGAGTTATGAAATGATTTGTCGAACACAAAATTAAAGCACAACGATCGCGACCTCATACGGTCTATACGAGGGGAGATAGATAAACACAACGGAGAGTAATCTAACAAGTAAATATATTAAAAATAATAAAAAATCACGACTGCTGTTACAGAAAGTGAACTATTTTATTTATAATTATTTCATACTGGCTTTTTATGAAATATTTGTGTTTATATATTTATCCATATAGATAGATGTATATTTCCAGAATGTACTCAATCATACCTTTCATTTGACACTAAACGCGATATATTTATGTTAATTTATGAACATTTGGACATTTAAACAACTAATTACCTGATATTTGGACAGTTAAGGTACCTTATGACACTCGGGATGACATGAATGATCTAACAATTCCACACACTTTTAAATCGGTCCTCTGAAGTTATGGTGGAATAAAGAAACGAAAAACATACATAGATAAACCCTGAACACATTACACTCCTTTTTTTAGACTAATCTATCAAGACGTGTGCCTTGACTGTTTTTAGGTTTTGCAGCCAATCGTATAGCGTCGCTCTATATGTGAGACCTCGTATATGTCAACAAGCAAACTTTGGCATGGAAAATACTGAATAACTTCGTTCACGAGTTTTTTTTAAGTTGTGTTAATTGAAAAAAATGTTATGTTGTGGGAAAAAAAATGAAAAAATATATCGTTTACTGTATTAACGATTAAAACTGTCAAAGAGCTTAGTTATTTGAGAGGAATCACTACTAAGCACGTAAGAGGAATCACCGGTAAAATCATCAACTCATGCCTACGAGAGGCCACTGCAATGACTTTGGCCACTGCCTATGTCTCTCTCGCTCTTTCCGATATATTTTTAACACGTGACGAGTGTTGCCGATTCGCTTCCACCTTATGTCTCCTCCACACATCGACAGATACATCCGCAGGTGGATCAGCAAACGTATCCGCGGATATATTGGCGATACGTCCACACGTCCGTGAGTCATTTAGTCTGTGTTCAGCCTCGAAAGGCGCAGCTCGTGTCGCAAAAAAACTGCAGATAGGCTGGTACACATTTTCTACTCCAGACCCAGACTTTATAGTCGCCTTTTTAAAAAAAATAACCTGAATGTTGCTAAAATATTGTTTTTTCTTTTTCAATTCTTATACCGGAACAACCAACATATCATAAATTCGTTTCCACGCATCATTAATCTGAAATATTTTATGGTACTCATTTTTGGGATTTCATAAGCAGTTTTCAGTTTGATACAACTCTATAAACTTGAGAGTTTCCTCAGTGGTCATATTGGCAGCCATTTTAAACGACGAGAAAAAACTAAGCACGCGTGCATTCTCATTTACTTTCGCGCAATACTGATGAATCGGCAGACGTGTGGACAGACGCCTTGCGTTCGCTCTGCCACCCTTTGATTCGTGTCGCAAAAACCGACAACATAAGTCATAGTGAAATAACAACAGTATAACATCTCTTAATAGTACGCACCGATTTCACACTCACACAAGCGCCCGTTGTCCGTACGCTACCACTACATAGATTCTCGGGCGCCTCGGTGATAGTCAGTCAGGGCTGTCGCGCGACAGCTAAGTATACAACAGTGGGATGGTTTCTGTACAGGCTGTAATGCAACCTATCAGAAATTATTTACTAGTATTTACATTTACGTTACGAAATTACATTTACGAGGTCTGGTTTATTGTTCATTTGCATAGGTAAGTATGTGTCTAGGTAAGTAGGTGCATAGGTATGTAAGTGCGTAGATAGGTAGGTAGATACGTTTTTTGTTAAGTACCTACTTTAACCTACTAAAATGTAGGTATTTTAAACACATGCAACAAGGGATGAATGCTGTCTCAGAAAGTCAGCACTAATTCATATATTCTGTTACAGTACAATTTTGGGAACCGACTCTTGATCCATAAACCAAAAATACATAAACCTACATAATAATTATAAAGAATTGCATTTCTGCTTTAATAGGATCACAACTTGTCAATTGTGTATTTTTTGTGGCAACCCTGGTGGTTGCCATAACAAAAAACGGGCTCGTCCTACTGATGTTATTTTACTATTGATAAGTGGCAGACGCATCGGCCGACGATATATACCTACCACAGACGATCAGATGCATCTGTCGATGTGTAGAAGAGGCATTAGCGATGCGCCCAAGCATTAGCCAACGCGCAGAGCGGGCATTCTGCAGCCTATATCTGGCTGGCGTTTGCGGCAAGGTACGCGCTGAGTTCCCGGCTGCTTGTGTTCGCAGTTCGCAAATATTGACGTTTGACCGGTGAGAGTGGATGGAGTTCGATGGAACCGTTGTAGCCGATGGAACCGTTTCCGTACTTTTTAATTGCTATGCGACTCGCCGTTGGTGAAAACGCACATCCGCCTGGTAATTTCAAAATGTGTACATAAACCTTTGCTGGCCCTGCAATGCCCATTCCAACTCAACTATTCTCCAGAATGATATATGTTCTTCTTCTTCTTCAAGTGCAATTTTCTTGAATAATGCCGGACGGCGCGATGTCGCGTTCTCTATTTTAACCAAACTGACACATTTTTTTCTGTTATGATGTCCCGCAACCCGTGATCATGTGACCAATATATTTATTGAAAATATATTTTGCAAAAAAAATTATTCCAAGACAACTTAACTATGCTATGTCCGTTTAATGTGTAAAATATTATAATTTATTGGTACTATTTTTTTATAGTAATTTGTGAAAGATAACGTGGTTGAATAATATATCGCATCTCCGATCAAATACAGTGATAACTTGAAAAATTACAGTTATGGTGTTGCTTTATAAAAATTATCGTTATTTCTCATTTTACACTCCCAAAAAGAGTTATAACTGTTACTTCACTAATTCGTCAATTAACAGTTACGAAATAGTGAAGTAACAGTTAAGGCTTTTTTTGGGAGTGTAAAATGAGAAATAGCGACAATTTTTATAAAGCAACACCATAACTGAAAGTTTCAAGTTATTACAGTATTTGATCGGAGGTGCGATATGTTCACCTGTTTTGAATATTTATAACAAAACACAATATAAATAAATAAATGATTTCGTAAAAGGTAATAACATTAAATATATAACAATTTTGTCGGATCTTTTTACGCATGGCTTCTGTTAATATCTATGCATCCGATCCATAAAGACGAGTGACATCGGACCATCGAGGTGGTTAATTTCGAAATGTCACTTGCGAAGTGCCTAAAGATCAGTGCTGGGACGAGTTTTATTCTTATTCATTGCGGGGTCGTTTCGTAAATAATGCACACATTTTTTTTTCGTATTTCCATGTTTATTTTATTATAGTATTCTTTCAATGTTTAATGTAGTCTCCTTGCTTCTCAATAACGAAGCTTTACTATTCCATACAAAATACATCTCTGTTCATATGTCGAATAGCTCGGGTAACAGCGGTAGAAACCTTCATCAATTTCGATGAGCTCAATCAAAGGAAGAGCAAATGTTTATCACCAAGGACTCGTTATGATATTCAAAGTCAAATTTCTTTATTAAATCATTAAAAGGTACATTTATTTGATTTACAAAGTCACCCTAACCACAGTATAATAACACCCAGTAAGTTCACTCAAGATCTACAAGGCAATTGGCGCTATCGGAAGGCGTGCGCTATCGGAGGGACCTCATGAGGAACACGGATAAAGACAAACCAGAGCACAAACACAACACTAGACACAAAGACAAACAGATTCAACCAAAAATGAGGACTGTAGGTATACGGACAACGACACTACGCATATCTCGGACCTAAACTCTATAATATATTTAACTCGTACACAGGACAGATTTTAAACATAACCGACAACCAGTTCAAGAGACGGGTGTCTCATTGGCTCTCGAATTATACTAGAGATGAATGCGAAAGTATAATATATTAAAATATTTTATTTCTAACCACAAATTATAGGATATACAGATACAGATATACAGATTATAAATTATAATGTATTATATTTTATTATGTTATACTATATTATATATAAATATGATACATTATTTTATATATATTATATTATTATTTTATATATATATATATATATATATATATATATATATATATATATATATATATATATATATATATATATATATATATATATATATATATATATATATATATATATATATATATATATATATATATATATATATTATATATATATATATATATATATATATATATATATATATATATATATATATATATATATATATATATATATATATATATATATATATATATATATATATATATATATATATATATATATATGTATATGTATATGTATATGTATATGTATATGTATATGTATATGTATATGTATATGTATATGTATATGTATATGTATATGTATATGTATATGTATATGTATATGTATATGTATATGTATATGTATATGTATATGTATATGTATATGTATATGTATATATATATATATATATATATATATATATATATATATATATATATATATATATATATATATATATATATATATATATATATATATATATATATATATATATATATATATATATATATATATATATATATATATATATATATATATATATATATATATATTATATATATATATATACATATATATATATATATATATATATATATATATATATATATATATATATATATATATATATATATATATATATATATATATATATATATATATATATATATATATATATATATATATATATATATATATATATATATATATATATTATATATATATATATATGTATATGTATATGTATATGTATATATATATATATATATATATATATATATATATATATATATATATATATATATATATATATATATATATATATATATATATATATATATATAAATATATTATATTGTATTATATCATGTTATAATATATTATGTATATTATATTATGCTAAATTATATTACGTATTGTTCTTTATGAGACGGAAGAAGGACAGCAGACAAAGCGTACAGGCTCAGCAAATACCACAGAACTTTGTATCCATCACCCCAACACAGGCGTATACCTAGTGGGGTGATGTAATCCTGACAAGTAATGCCCTTTCGCGATTTTTATAATATGTTAAAAGTTCTTTTTGTATTTTTGTATTTTTTTAATATGTTTAAAAAATGTATTTTTTAATATGTTAAAAAATGAACGCAATCGATTATATGTAACTATAAAAAATAGGATAAAGTATAAATAAATAAAAAAAAAAAAATTGAACGCGGAAAGAGGGTGCTACGGAAGTGGGGCTAGGAGTAAGTCATGTCGCGTCCTTAGGCCCATAGTTATGGCGCTGTGGGCTGTGACGTGCCGTGGGCGCAGTTTGTGTCCGCTCTTACTATTACTTTTTTGTGGAGATTTACGAATAGACGCCATGTGGTATTCTCAGAACAAATCGGTACCATAATAGCATCTGCATCGCCGGGGCACCGTAAATGTGGCCGAGATGATGCTTCAAGAAGAAGACGAGTAATCATATTACAATTTGTGGTAGCCCTTAAGATTCCTGATGTCACTTGCTTCGATTTCAATTTTGTTCTAAGAGAAGCTACTGTCTGGTATACTGTTCCCTAACCAAGCCTCGCCTCGTAGGCTCAATGGATAAGTATATATCTGTTGCTTGTCGACCTATAGTCAAATGTGACTTTGGTAGGTTTTTCTTTACTCCGTGACTAGTCCTAGATTTCATTCCTGCAGAAGAAACACTATTCTTGTTGTGAAATAGTCGAGGAGCAATGTAAGAAGTGTTTCTGTGCGAAACTTTTTATCCTTTTTTGGGATTAAGTGCTGTCTGTTTGCTATCTGTTACTCGTGTAACCTTGTGATGTGTTGAATATATGTGATAATTCTCATGATCATAATAGTACAGTAGGATTACCTAAGCGTATATATAAATATATGTATATATATCTGACTAACGTATGGCACTGTAGATTCCTTGTGGACTCTACATATATATAGGACATTATGAATACGTTTAAATAGATCAATAAATGGAAACATGAAAATTCTTTATGTTTGTTGAATTTTGATTTAGTAAATATGTTTTTTGTTGTCTGTTTCCAGAATAATATAAAATAAAAAAATAAAAAAAACGAATTTACCGCGTGAACTTTATAGCGCCTCGCGTTCTACCCTGGATAGTCCAGTCTACCCTGGACAACGGCAGTTCCACCATGGCCGAAACGTCGGGTGCTACAAATTTCATGCGGTAAATTCGTTTTTAAATTTATTTATAATGTAAAACAAACGCGATAGTCTTCGATTTCATATACATATATAATATAGGACATTCATTGGGAACTATTATTAAAGCAGCTTTTTATAGTGATTTCTAAAGACATTATACTAGACATATTAAGACTTACCTAATAAGCTATGTTTCTTTTTATTTTTTCACTCGATTTCCTAAAGTGCCAATAGAGTTGTCAACTACAACGGGCGAACCCGTCACCTCAGGAGGTTTTAACGATTAATCGTTCTATCTCTCGCGAAGTGAGCGCAGAAGACTTGGACAAAACAGTCCACCGTCAAGCTCCGTCACATGACCGTAAGAGAGCGAGATAACCAGGTATGTTACCCAGCGGGCTTACACTAACGCCCTTACTTCCAATTGCGACCAGATTACTCCGGTCCCTCGATTGGTTACGAGTTCGAGGTCGCTTGCGCGGTTCTCTCCCTTACGAAGCGGTGAAACGGCGTAAACCGAATCTATCGCGGACCACGGCATTCTTTGCCCGGCTGTTCGCCCAGGATCGGGTAGCCGATGGTCGTTTTAAGAGCAGTCGCCGTAAGGTCCGCAACCACCCCCGCTCTTAAGGAAACGGTACTGCTTCCAGACTCCCCCGACTGTTAGTCAGAGTGCACAATCGATTGGCTTACGTCGCACGGTGCGCAGACCGTCCAGGAGCGCCAGAAGGTTGACTCCTAGGAGAAACTAGCCCTAGACCAGGCTCGCAGTTCATGCGAGGAGGCCGCCGGATGGGTGTTGACCCGTGAGTGTGACCAACCCTGAACACAATGAGTCTTCGTGGCCAACTCAGCAAGGGCCCATTAGCTCCCTCCTAAAAATCCAGTGTGCGAAACGTGGCGTTCCATCAATGACGCGGCGGTACGGAACCCTAAAACGTCCGTGCGTTCAAGTTCGTTCGTTGCGCAGGCCGATAATAGCGATCGGTGCAAATATTGGTCAGCAAAATTCAAGGGTATTTAGCAATTCGATCGCGTAAGTGTGTTATGATAACACGCAGCTGACGCAGCAGTGCGGCGCGGGCGGTATGCCGACCATTGCTGACTGCGTTGACCCAGATTGCGATTGTCGCCGCCGCCGCTCGAGACGCCGACGACCGCGCTTTCTGCCTGCAGCAATGTCATCCGCTATTGCACATCGCCTCGCTGTAACTTCCCATTACTAGGAACGAATGACTATACTTCAGCCAGACAGAGGTGACCAAAATATCGATCGAGCTGGTAGATAACAGATAGTGACGTCACAGTATCAACCGAGCTAGAACGGTATGCGCACTCTCGAGTAGCAAGGCTTTGCGGGGATAGGGTTCTACAACTAGACGTGTCAACTACAATAGGCGAACCCAGAAAGTTTTAACGATATTGCTCGTTATCCTAGGTCTCATCCCATCCTTTCCTATCCATCGCTCCTTGCGAATTATTCCAAATCCTAAATTATTTTTAAAAAATGGCATTTTTGTTACTTGATTAATTTTTGTTATGTAATAAGTTTTTCTTCTTTTTTTTTGTTGTTAATTTTTTATTTATCTCTTGGCACCTAAATTTTTACACTCCCACGAAGGTTGGCTGTAAGAGATTGTATTTTAGGCAATAAGTCCGCCTTTTGTATGTTTTTGTTTAATGTGCAATAAAGAATCTCTACTTGTTTAATGTGCAATAAAGATAATCTATCGTTCTGTCTCCCGTGAACTGAGCGCAGAAGACTTGGGACGAAAAACAATCCACACTCTAGCTACGCCACCTACCCATCAGAGGTCAACACTTTACGGCGAGGCACCGGGAAACATGCTGCACTAGCGGGCAGCCTCGCCCCCTGACTACCAGTTTGGAAGGATATCTCCGTCTGGAATTAACCTTCAGGATACGTCCTACTTCCTGGCTAGTTACAGGATCGAGGTCGCTTGCGCGGCCTTCTTCCTTATTAAGCGGTGATTTCTGTCGCCGACCACGGCATCCTTTGCCCGGCTTATTCACCCGGGATCGGGTGGTCGAATAGTCGTTTCAAGAGCAGTTGCCATAAGGTTAACAACCACCTCTATAGGAAACATTACTGTTTCCAGACTCCCCCGGCTGTTAGTCGGGGGAGTCTGGAAACGAATGGGTCTTTGTGGCCAACTCCAACAGGGCCCATTAGCTCCCGGGGATAGGGTTTGAGGGCACCGGGTATATAACCCAGCGGGCCAGCTGGCATCACACTTCCGTGACTGGGTGAGTGCCCCAATTGTATGAAAAAAATCTTCACCAATTCAAAAATCAATCATCGAAAAAGTCAATAACAGCAATATTTAACAACTCCAATCCTAGAAAAGATTTTAGCCAACAGTCAGAGTTGTGAAACTTCATCTATAGGTTTAGGGAACGTCCACATATTACGTAATCACCGAGGGCGGCGGGGGACAGGGACCTACGCTTGATTACGTCGGGGGGGGGGGGGGGAGAAGGGGGTACCAGTCCTGATTACGTAATCAACTTTGGTCACTGCATCGCAATTTTTTTTAGTCTAAACCTGCACGGAAATAGTGCAGTGCCGGGACGAAGATACCCCTCCGCACGATGTGCGCAGGTAGTCCACGCGCTCGTCTGCGATTGAGTCGCCCGGGTCTGTTCCTGCGCGCGCTGGCAAGCCGGTGGCCGCTCTGCGTGGCGGCGGCACGGCTGCAGTATTACGTAATTTTTAGGGGAGGAGGGGGGGGGGGGGGGTCAGGCCGCTGATTACGTCTATTGACATGTGGGGTAGGGGGTCGAATGTGGATGACCCCTTATCAGTCTTAATTGAAAAAACGATCGTTATACTTACTGCGAAAACTGTGGCCATATTATTATAAAGATCTGATTTTCAAAGTAAGTTTCATCAGTGTTTAAATTACACAGCAAATTTTGACTAGAAACGATTATTTTCTTTGCTGATGCGGAAGTGCTAAAACGATTCATCGCATAACCAAAATAAAATGTATAATTACAAAATCTTTACCTATAAATCTAATCTAATGGTTAGATAAAGGTCTAAATCTATATCTTATAAGCAATACGCAGTGAAATATCCATAAAAACGATCCAAAACGGCTTAATTTTTTTTAGGTAACGTCTCTAAGTTAATGAATTCTCAAATCTGCCAAAATTTATTATTTCATTGGAAACATTTAACATTTAATATGGCGTATTAAAAAGCCTTACAAACCTAATGCTCAAAAAAATATGTTTAAGAGCCGTATTACAAAATAGCGTAGGTATTCTTTTAAAATGAGTTGAAAAAATGAACGCATTTTTTTTGGATGTAATTATAAAAGATAGGATAAATAAATAAATAAATAAATAAATAACTATTCAACCCTGGGAGAAAAACCGCGGCACTGAGCGCTCTTCTCTTGCGCAAGCAAATATATACACAATTTCTAATTGTTTTTTGCAGTGTTTTCTCCTTTCTAATGACAATAATTTATATTATGTCGTATTGCTAAAAGAGTGAACTTTAATATAGTATAAGTATTATATAAGAATCTTATTTTATTTCTGAGAAAATTAGAATGATACAGGAAGATTTTTTTTTAATTTTGTGTAATTGTAAGTAATGTATACCTTGGATATGTGGTCAAAAAACGAAAAAATAAAGCCGTAGTGTACATCAAGAATACATGACGGACATAAAAAAAAAATTGTATACGGTTTTCGTTGTAGTGATATTACTGTATTAAGGAGCTCAAAGTTTGCCTTCCGAGCGTTTTACGAATAACGACTTTCGGAAAATGGGCTGAATAAGTAAATAATATTCGTTACATCTAAAATTAAAGGCCGCTATGGTCAACATCAAGAAATGGTCCAGGTAATTCAGTAATTAAAGTTTGTAGAAATCTCTTTATTTATTGGAATTAGAACGCCAAAAATCCACTTTTCTTGCCTTTCTGGAAAAAATATGTGAACGGGCTCTTAAAACAATCCGTCAACCACTGGAATAACACGCCAGGGTTGAATCATTCCAAATCGCTAATCAAGGCTTACGACCGAAAGACTGCCCGTGAGGCCTTATCGCTAAATAGGAACAATCTACGCGTACTGGTTAGGGCGCTCACTGGGCATTGTGGCCTCAGCAAACACATGTACAACCTCCACGGAGCAGCTCTGCTCCGTGACAACCTCAAACTCCGAATCACGAAAATGCGCAGATTTTGCCAAGGGGCAGAGGAAACTCCCGTGCACCTCATGTGCGAGTGTGGCCCGCTGTTGCGTAAAGATACACCCACTTGGGTGGTCATTACCTCATTACATTATTTTTGGCAACAACAACTTACAGACACTAAAAAAGATTACTGTGTGACTCCAGAATATGGATAAATACATTAACCACAAATATTTCATTAAAAACCCGTAATACAAATAATTATAAATGCAGTATTTCACTTTTTGTAACAGTAGTCGTGTTTTTTTAACTTTTAAATATATTTAATATTTAAAAGGTTAGTCGAATAAAAACTGATACAAGAAACATAATCAAGAGATGTGCGACACACGACACATGCATGCATTGTTTCCTCTCTGTTTGTTACCTCACCTGCCTGCGGAGGTTATGGCAAACAAATGCATACATGCCATTGCTTACACTTTACGGTTCTCGTTTTTGTGCACAGCTTCCGAAAGAGAGAGGTTTGCGGTTTCCTCTGCTCTTATCGGCGTTGCTTATCCTGTTCATTGTTGCGAATGTTATCATAATAGCGTTTTTTTTCCTTTTCCGCCCCTTTTAAAGTACGCATTCGTAACATTTTTGACCTAAGTTATATTTTTTAACTTCGTTTTTACTTGTACGTGCATCGTTAGTTCTACCCCTTGTATTTAATACACTTAATTAGATATATGTAACAAGACTACAGGCCCGTTAACAACGGACATTCACAAAGATGCGTTCATAATTAGGATTGTTTGTTGATCCCAAAATTAAATAAATATTTTTGAATGTGATAAATATTTCTCGTTAAATGGATCGTTTAACAGATTCGTCGTTAAGTTTACACGACTGCCTAACAAAAAAGGAGTGTAAAGTGTTCATGGTTCATCTAAGTATGTTTTCCGTTTTTTTTATTCTAAACGCTCTAACCGATTTAGAAGAATGTGGTATTGTTAGAACAGTAAAGTCTTCCCGAGTGTCATAGAGTACCTTAACTGTCAAAATATTGAAAAAATAGTTGCCTAAAGGTCCTAATCTCCAAATGTCAATAAATTAATATAAAGATATCGTATTTAGTGTCAAATGAATGGTCTGGTTGACTACAATTTGAATATATATATATATATATATATATATATATATATATATATATATATATATATATATATATATATATATATATATATATATATATATATATATATATATATATATATATATATATATATATATATATATATATATATATATATATATATATATATATATATATATATATATATATATATATATATATATATATATATATATATATATATGATATATATATATATATATGATAAGGTTTTGTAAATAATCCGTTCATAGGATGATGATTCGCAGTAAAATAAAATTAGTAAAAGCTACTTGAACAGCAGCGAAGGAAATCCCAGCTTGGATTGGGAAACGCTTATGTTTGAATGAGATATACTTACGGATGTGCACGACTAACATGCACAATCGAAAGTCGTGCACATCCGTAAGTATATCTCATTCAAACATAAGCGTTTCCCAATCCAAGCTGGGATTTCCTTCGCTGCTGTTCAAGTAGCTTTTACTAATTTTATTTTACTGCGAATCATCATTATATATATATATATATATATATATATATATATATATATATATATATATATATATATATATATATATATATATATATATATATATATATATATATATATATATAAGAATAAATACATAAACCACAAATATTTCATAAAAAAACCGTAAAAAATAATTAATAATACAGTAGTTAACTTTTTGTAACGGCAGTCGTGTTTTAATAATAATAATAATAATAATAATGCTTTATTTAAGAGAAAGTAGTACAAAAATTATGTCTTAAAAACTACCCAACTAGGTTAATGCCCGTACTAGGGTAGATTCTTTTCTTTTAAATTAAGATGCGCACGTAATTTTATACTGCAATTATAGAACTATGGTGATATTTTACATGTTTATATAATATTAAACATTATACATATATTATTCTCATTTATATATAAATATATACATTTACCTACTTGTATTATTTACATACTATTATTATTTACATACATTTGCATTTACATACAGGTATTTATTAGTAATATATATTTGTAATGTTAAATTAAATTGATAACGTCGTTTTAAACGAGGATATGTGTAATAATTTCAGCTACCTTTTCCCTGCCGGTCTCAAACAGCCACAAAGTAAGTTTTCCCTTTTTCATATGTAAGCTTTTGCATTGTTTTAACTTATCCTGAAAGTAATTGTGGAGTTTAGGAGCTACACAACTAAAGTGCCTTTGCGCAAATTTAGTTTTGGTTTTTTTAATTAGATGTTTTTCTGACGCACAACCTCTAGTTAGAATCTTGTGGTCAGTGATGTTGTGTGTGTGCGGATTGTTGAGATAATAAAGTAGGGTTACTTTTGCATAAATCTGTCTAACGTCCAAAAGTCTCAGCTCTTTTAGTAGTTCGTTTGTTGGATATCGATGTGGCTTTCTGGACATGACCCTCAGGAGAGCTTACTTGTATATACTAGATTGTATGTAATAGATTTACTTGTTTATTTTTTTAATGAAAATCGAATATGAATTAAATTCTGCGACATGTTAGATTTTTTATGATGTTGTATTATATAGAACCTTAGATCCTCAAGTTCTTTGCGAGTCTGCTTATTTTGATATATGTATACCTAACCATAACAACATTTAATTTCAATGTTCCACATTGTCTATGCAATGTTAAATAATTCATGCCGGGAGGGCGTTTAAAAAAACTGGTTTAAATGCGGTTATCTCATTTTTTCCTATTTCAACAAAGAACCTGCTTCACACAAAATATATGTTTTTCAATATTCTGAATTTGATAGGCAAATCACGGTAAAATGGCGATTAATGATTACTGGTCGATGTTATGTCGAAAACCTATTTGTGCAGATACATTGATTTAATTTTATTCTTCCGTTTATGTTTTTTGTAATTTGATTATATTTTGTGTTTAAGTCTGGTTTCAACCACTGATTAAAATAAGGTTTTTAAATCTTCATTATGTTTTATTTTTATGAAACCTTATTAGAATCGCTCTCCTGCCGATATGACAATTTAGTAGGAGCGGTCGGCCGCGGCTCTGAAGGGCTCGGAAATCCACTACGGGTACCGGACAATTAGGACTAGACAAGCGTTGCTAGATAGCAACGGTACCTAACTGTTGCTATCTTTTGGGGGCTAACGGGCCCATGATGAGGTGGCCACGATGACCCATGTGTTCAGGGTCGGTCACACTCACGGGTCAACACCCATCCGACGGCCTCCCCGCATGGGGTGCGAATCCCGGGTAGGACACTGGGTCAACCAGTCTCCCCTGGGAATCAAACCTCTGGCGCCCCTGGACGGTCTGCGCACCGTGCGGCGCAAGCCAATCGATTGTGCTCTCCGACTAACAGTCGGGGGAGTCTGGGAACTGTATTGTTTCCTACAGAGCGGGGGTGGTTTTCTACCTTACGGCGACTGCTCTTGAAATGACCATTGGCCATCCGATCCCGGTTCAGAGTCGGGCAAAGGACGCCTTGGTCCGCGACAGATTCGGTGCACTCCGTTTCACCGCGTCGTAAGGGAGAGGACCGCGCAAGCGACCTCGAACTCGGAACCAATCGAGAGACCGGAGAAATCTGGTCACAATTGGAAGTGAGGGCGCGAGTATCTCGAGCCCGCCGGGTTTATTTCTGGCTAACTCGCGGTAAGGCGTTGGACTCTCACGGGTTGTGACGTAGCTGGACGTAGAATTGTACTGTCCAAAGTCTTCTACGTTCACTGCAGGGCGACAGAACGACTAATCGTTAAAATGTCCTGTGGTGACGGGCTCGCCCGTCGTAGTCGACACCGCAAGATGTTGCTATCTTAGATCAACATAAAGTTTGGAAAAGCAATAGCAAAACACATAATAAATATGTTTCTTTTCCAAAGATAAATGCAGATTTTGTATTATTTAAAAAAAATATTTTTAGATTTAGACCCACTGGTTGAAAACCACTGGACTAGACCATAATTTGAACTTGATACCAATCATTTAACCCTACTGACATCGATTCGATTCTAGCAGTGTCCAGTTGCCGCAAAACAATTAATTAAGTAAATTAGGAGACATGTTAAAAATATATATGGCTTGTGAATTGAAAAGGGCTTAATTAGGTTGTTGAAGGCCTTTTATGTTTCTTCTATCACAAAATATTGACTGATTGTTTTAAATTTAGTCCCAAACCTACCGCTATTCGTCAATTTCGCGAGAAAAAATGTATGATCTCTTAGAAACAAAGACAAGGACCTGGGATTTATTTTAGCATTAACGATAATGGGCAAAATTGAATGGGCGCTGGGTCCACCTCTCTAATAACAATAACGTATTATCATTGGAAAGATCTATTTATCTGCAATATGACTACTATAACTAACCTGTATTATGAGCTGTTTCGGAGGTTTGAAGTTCGAGATGTTCTTAAATATGGCTAATTACACGAAAACCCCCGTGCCACATATTTATTTAAATTACTAGCTGACCCGGCAAACTTCGTACCGCCTAACGGTCAATGAATGTCGTGTTACAGATTAGCTGAACTTAATTTATGATTTTATGGAAGTAATACAATGAATACAAAATAAATATTAAGTTCACTACTTTATTAAGATAATAACACAAAAATAAATATAAAAGTACAAAAATTAAGGATATCAATCGCGTGTCAGCTTGACATGATTGAATTAAACTATGTAATAATTGTGGTCCGAATATTGTGGATATATCTTGTCGATTCGAAACCTTTATTTAAATACTTTCTTTAATTTGAGGGGAGAGTTTACCGTGTCGACGGGATGAACATTAAATGTTTGACAGTTACGAAACCCATAAACATTTTGAATGGGAAAATGTTTTTTCTTTTATTTTATTTTTTCGTTAATTTTCAAATGTTTTTAATAGTTACTCTGCTATTCGGGACGGAGACAAATACAACAAATCAAAAACCATGAAAATCGGTCCAGCCGTTCTCGAGTTATAAGTGTTCGAACAAACCCGACTTTGTTTTATATATATAGATTATTTGCAGCGAAGATTCATAAACGATAGTATATTATGATGTACGGTCACAGGGCTCTACATATTGAAACAGCTGACCTTAGCATATTACATACGTCAGGAAACAGAGCGGGAATGAAATCACGATACACATTACAGAGTTAAAGCAACATATCCCAGTAATTCCGTTCCATATAGTGCTGAAAAAGTCGAGCATTCTTAGGAATATATAGTTTGTACTGTGTGAGTACAAAGTAACAAACTTATGTAGTTTATCGTATCGGGTAATCTGCGACGACCTTCGTTTAAATAGTTATTAAAAATACACAGTGCTTGGCTGTGTTTGGTGCCCTGGATATAGATAATTAGATATATTCAATAGGAAATAACTCAGAAACGATTCATAATTGAGATCAGTCGTTATAGTAATAAACGTTCCACATAGAGAGATATTTCCATTGGTATATACTTTACAGATGTTGGAAAGTGGGCCTAAAATGCCTATACTTTTCTTTTAAATTTATTTCGTAGCATTGTCAATCAAATATCAGTCGACGAGCCCTGATAGGGGCCCGTGACGTCTTCCACTATTCATTCTGTTTGGTGGAGCTTCTCATGAGCCGGGCCCATCGACCCGGCTTTCATTTAGGTCTTCACAGGGCTTGCGCGCCCTGTGGCAGGTAACGTAATGGGACGCCTGACGGATCAGTCGTCTTATGGTGATAGGATGAGACGGGAGTGTATACATGGCATCTTCTGAGGCGATGACTGCTGTGCTGCAGTACCCTAGCTGGTGGTCCGCTAATCTAGCAGACTGCGCGGGTACGGCTTCCGGACTTCCGGACTTCTTAGCATTGTTAATTTTCTTAATAAATGTTCGTATGACGTAAGATTGTATGATTATTAACCCTTACATGATTGTAAGATATTTTCTTTATTCGTACAATAAAGCTGCATGTTAATCTGTATTCGCTTTCTTTTTTGCTTGCTTGTTTGTTTGTTTGTAAGATTTAAATTTCTTGATTGATTACGTGCAAACTAGTACACATATGCGACATGTGAACGATTATATACAAAAAATCTGTCATAAACTTTTAATATAGCTCCTTAATCTATCTAAACCTTTTTGTATTAAACCTAATTTTGTATACGCATTCAACTATGATACCCCGTTCTAAGTATCACGATGGTATGGCTGCTGTACTTATGAAACAATTTGGAGTCGTTTTTTTTTGTTAAAAATTGGTGTATTATTTAATTAAAAATTGCTTATTTTCTCTTACTGATTCATTAACCTTAAGGATGAAACTAATAAAAAACTCACAATGTATATGACATATCAACGATTTTCTACAAAGATTCCGTCTGAAACTTTTAGGCTATCTACTTTTATCTATGTTCTTGTTTGCGTAGTCATTTACGTGTAATCACAAATTAAGGATATCACACAACGCTTGTTTTTTGTATATTTACCAACGGGAATAACCCCCAGTATTTAATTTCACGTTATTTACAAATGTATTTGATTACCTAAATTATATTATGTGTTTATTGTTACAGATCGTGGTGCTACAACATCCACCAAAGACTGTGAAACCGTAGTATAGGTGAGTTAATACTTATTTAATTTGGGAATAATCTTCATACAGTAGGTATGTCAACGTCGTCATTATTGAATGTGCTGATATCAATCTCCATAAGAACTACGCCAACCACCGTATCTATATCCACTCGGATAGCAAGGCAGCTCTTATAGCACTAGCCTCGAATACTATTAATTCAAAGCTAGTGCAAAACTGCGTATCACTACTAAATTCCCTGGGCGAAAAGAACAGGGTAATTCTAAGATGGGTTCCCGGCTATGCAGGAATCGAGGGAAATGAAAAGTCCGACGAACTTGCTAAGACGGGAGCAAAAGGAACGTTATACGGCCCTGAACCTTGCTTTGGCGTACCATAAAGCCTTGCAATCCTAATGCTCAAACAAATATGTTTAGAACAATCCGTCAACCACTGGAACAACATGCCAGGGTTAAATCAATGCAAAGCGCTAAGGCTTACGACCCTAAGACGGCCCGTGAGGCCTTATCGCTAAATAGGAACAATCTACGCATACTGGTGAGGGCGCTCACGAAGCATTGTGGCCTTAACAAACACACGTACAACCTCAAGCTCCGAGACACAAAAATGTGCAGGTTCTGGCAAGGGGCAGAGGAAACTCCTGCACCTCAAATGCGAGTGTGGCCCGCTGATGCGTAAAAGATACATCCACTTGGGTGGTCATTACCTCCAACCTGAGGAGGTAAAACAATCTGGCGCCAAAAGCCTGTTGCGGTTCTTAAACGACACGAGGCTTATCGCAGAACTATAGTAGGTGGCGAACACAATAGATCAGCAATGGTCGCAGTGTTACAAGACCTTAGAAAAGCCCCACACAACAAAAAAAAAATTCAACAACGTAGGTATGTCAGTCTAACTACATTTAATTTTACGTTAAACCATTATATAGCGTATTAGATTGCTCAATGCAGTACTACGATTTGGCAGCTAGGATTTTACTGCGAAACAACGAGTACACGGCACTCATAGGTAGTTCCAAAAATTGATTAATCTTCCCTTATTATGTTCAATGTGCGACTTCGTGGTAGAACAGTATAGCGCTCTAAACACGCCTATACGGTATAAAATAATAATATAATAACAAACAAACTTTTAAATCATAGCTCCTATAATTTTAATATTATTTACGTAAAGATGACAAATTTTAATTTGGCATAGTCATAGGTCCTAAAATTTGATGCTAGTCATACCTGTAGTTCCTAAAATTGATTATTATGTTCAATATGGCGACTTTCGTCGTTTGGCGGAGTACTGTAGATGGAGCTCTAAACAACGGTGTAAAACAATCTTATAATAGGAAACGAATTTTTTAATCATAGCTCATATTATTTTAATACTAGCTGCGCCCCGCGGTTTCACCCGCGTGGTGATGGAAATTTGTGATAATGATGATAGAAAACTATATATCTTTGTAAATTATAGCCTATGTGTTATTCTGATGTGTAAGCTATATTATTGTAAAGTTTCATTAAAATCAATTCAGTAGTTTTTGCGTGAAAGAGTAACAAACATCCATACATACATTATTACAAACTTTCGCGTTTATAATAGTAGTAGGATTATGTAGACAAAGCTTTCAATTTTTAAGTTGGTGTACAGGTTCCAATACGTAATATTTACGCAATTTAAACTTCAGTTCGACTAATAGATGGCATTCTATCTGTCCGTATTATCTCTGTGATGTAAGCAACCTATACATGTTATTATTGTTATCATTGGTTAATATTACGACTTTCGTAGTATAACCGTATGGCGGAGCACTGTAGATGGCGCTCTAAACACGCCTGTACGGTATAAAATAATAATATAATAGCAAACGATTTTTTAAATCATAGCTTTTGATTAAATCATAGAGATTTTAATAAATAAATTACATCTACATGTAAATCTTTGATTTGGTATGCTGGTTCCAATACGTAATATTTACGCAATTTATTGTTCAGTTAGACTAATAGATGGCATTAAATCTCTCCGTCTTATTTCTTTGATGTAATCACGCTATATAAAAATGCGATAGATGGCACTAATCATTGAATGTTATTTTTGTTATCACTTCGTTTTTGTAATCAATTAGTCATTTATAAAAAAAACATTCATTATCAATGTTATTATAGATGGCTAAATAAATTGCTTTTAGTTTTGACGGAATGCTATCAGCAACACCTGCATGTCGCCGGCGCAGAAGGGTTGCATGTGCTATGGCATAGATCAATCTAATGCCCTATATAATCAATGTTTAAACCAAAGAATATGTGATTCACATGAAAATACTTCACCTACACAAATATTATCTCACCGAGTATACTTTTAATGTTATTAGATATTATAATAATGCAATAATAAATGCTAAGTAATTACTGTGAATTGTTTGTTGCAATCAACAAAGTCACATTCCTTTGCATTTCCTGGTAAGGGTGACCTGTGTCACGCTAATCATACAGTTTATGTTATTACCTTTTGCATTAATAATCGATGTAATAAGGCGGACAATATGGTAAGCTGTCGTTCGTTCTACTAATGTAACATTTTGTTCCAGTTATCATTAAATTAATAATATATCTTTAAATTAGATTGGATATTGACGACCGTAATGATTGGTCTTGTTTGTGTTGTGGTTTGGTTTCATTTATTTTAAACGTACTCTTCCGTCTTCTAATGCAGAGCATGGTATGCTTCTGGTGTGCATCTTGGTATTCATCTTAATATGCGCTTGACCTTGCTGCTGGGTTTTATTGCTTGAAATGCATCTAAAGGGTCACGGGGGGGAAACAATCCGTTTTTTTCCTAGGAAAATGAGACTAATCTTTTCTTTTACCGTTAATTAACTACGCTGATGTGGCCTACCTAAATGCGAATGAAGAACTATTCGATAAGCTAGATAGGATTCAAAACGCGTGTATTCGCTTTGTTTATTCCCTGAAGAAGTTTGCTCACATATCAAACTCTCGCAGGCAAATATAGTGGCTTCCCATTAGACGATGTCGGGATATTCACATATTCGCTCTACTCTTCCGTGTACTACAGTCAAACTGTCCTACTTATTTGTATAATATCTTCTCTCAGCTTTCATCCCAAGGCCTTCCATTGCGCTCTCAGGAAAATCTATTACTGGCTATACCTCATCATTCATCAACTTGCATGTCTACTAGGTCTTTCGCAGTGCAGGCGGCCCGACTCTGGAATTCCGTGCTTTTACCGATAAGACAAATTGAAAACTTGAGCGGGTTTAAAAACTCTTTAAAGAAACATTTACTTAACTCGTGAATACCCCCCTCCCCTCCCTTCTCCTTTGCTTGTCCATATATTCCACTCCTCCCTTCAATATCGAGTTGGCATACGTTACTAATGACTGCTTTATATTTTATACTATGATGACTATTATGTAAGTGTATTCATCTATTACTTGTAAATCAATTTGCCCACATAAACCTTAGTCACAATAACCCTGGCGGTATGGCCGGAAGATATTGCCACTTGGCAATAGGCCCACCACATTGTAGCCTTTTGTTTGTGCAACAGACAAACTAATGCCATATTGGGGCTAGTTCCAAAACGAATTGAAGCATGAATCGATTTTGGAAAGAAAGATCATAGTCTGCGCTTAAATAAAGGTAGAAGTAAACGTGAGACGGAAAAGAATGATCAAGGTCCACGAGGTCCACGCGTGGAGTAGGTACCTCGATTGACGCTTAGGAGGAACTATGAGGGAAAATACCGATCAAGGCCAATCACTTTTACACGTTTAAACTTTTTTCTGTATTCGCATTTTCACGTTTCACTCTTTTTCAATTGAATTAAATGTATTTCATTTAGACACAATATATTTAATATGTGAAACTTAAATGTTTTTTTTTTCTTAGAAACTCAACTATATTTTTTAGAAGCTCAAGTATACAGACACAATATATCTGTTTATTACTCAAACCCTTGCTAAAATGTCGTTTTTTAAGTTAGTCAATATTAAAAATGTAATTACCATTTTTTTTTCAAATTTAATATTAATTGTTATTCCCTGTAACTCGTCATCTGTATAAGGCCTGTTTCAGAGTTAGCTTGTTTGTTTATTTCTACTCTTTACTGTGAGATTTCTCAATGGGCGGGTTTATTGTCATATGACAATCTCTTACAACCAACCCTACTAAGACGTGGTTATATGTATGTGTGCGTGTAACATGTGTGTAAGTGTGTGTCTTGTTATTGCATTCGATCGACATAATTGAAAATGCAATTCCGTTTATCTGATCCCGAAATGCAATTCCATAAAATTAACGGAATTGCATTTCAATTTTGTCGATCGAATGCAATAACAAGACACACACACACACATCTTACACCTTACACGCACACATGCATACAAACACTTCATAGTAGGGTTGGTTGTAAGAGATTGTCGTATGATAATATACCCACCCATTGTGAAATTTCACAATAAAGTGTAGAAACAAACAAACAAACAATAATCTCCTACAGAAAAAAGTCAAATCGCCCAGATACATTTTTTTTTTTCAGAAACAGGTTTACAACAAACAATTTTTATTTATAGTTTTATGTACAGATTAATCCACTTGACTGTTGCCAATGAATAAGAAATTAAGTTTTTGTAATTTGCATTTTTTTCAAATTAGTTAGTTTTGTCCAATTAATTAAGGTTCTTGGTCACTTTAGAGTGGCCGGGCTGTTTACCAGGCCTGGTAGGTAAAAAAAGCTTTTATTTAAATATCTCCAATAACGTCGATGATTTCACTTAATGAGCATATTTATTGATACCATTCTGATCTTTATTTATTTGCGCACCGGTCGGCGAAGCCAATCGGCTGTCCATTCTGACTAATTGCTGAAGGGGTCTGGAGACTATGGAAATATACTGTTTCCTAAGCAGCGGGGGTGGATGTTGACCTGTTGTCATGCTTCTCTTGAAATGAACTTGGGCTACTCGATTCCGTGTGGCACTACGGGCAAAGAACGCCCAAGTCCGCGATAAATTCAAACTGAATTACCGCTGTAATACAACAGGTAGAGGTTGCGTAAGCGACTTCGGACCTGTAACCAGTCAGGAGGACGGAGGTACCCTGAAAGTTAATTCGAAACGGAGATATTTTTCCAAAACTGGTTAGCCTCGCCGTAAGGCGTCGGTCTAACGGGTTGCTGGTGAACTAGACAGTAGATTGTCTTGTCCCCAAGTCTTCTACGCTCATCCCACGGCTGAAAGAACGATCTATATCGTTATACCAGCCTAGGGTGACGGGTTGCCCGATGTAGTCGACACCGCCCTACTGATCTTTATTTATTGAGACCTGTATGATAGGTGAAGTTTCCCTTTAGCTTATTTCGTGTTATGTTTTTTCAATCGCAATTAAGAAATAAAAGTTTTTGTCCGAAAGTTTCTTTTTATTTTACCGGCCTATCAACCGACGAGTCGGTATTTTTTTTTTGGAGATGAAGACGGATATATATATTACATTTTAACCCACTCCCCCAAGACGAAGACCATTTCCAGACTGAGGCCTGTCTGTGTGTCTGTTTGTCTGTGGGAGCTAATGGACCTGGTAACATGGGATGATTTTTAGAACTTTTATATCTAATCTGTCTAACATGAGAGCTAATGCAATGAAATGGGCCCTGTTGCAGTTGGCCGCTAAGACCTACATATATGTTCAGGGTCGGTCAAACTCACGGATCAACACCCATCCGGCGACCTCCACGTAGAAGTGCGAGCCGTGGTAAAACTCTGGCCTGCTGGCCAGTTTCCCCTAGGAGTCAACCTTCGGGCGCTCCTGGACGGTTTTCCCACCGGGCTGCGTCAGCCAATCGATTGTGCATTCAGACCAACAGCCGGGGGAGTCTGGAAACTGTACTGTCTTCTATAGAGCGGGGTAGTTGATTACCTTACGGCAACTGCTCTTGAAACGACCAATCGGCTACCCGATTCCGGGGAAAGCCGGATAAAGGACGCCGTGGTCCGCGATAGATTCGGTAGACACCATATCACGTAACGGAGAGGACCGCGCAAGCGATCTCGAGTCTGTAACCAGTCGGTAGACCGGAGTAATCTGTGGTTGAAACTGGAAGGGCTCGAGTGTCGGTCCGCTGGGTGATTAACCTGGTTATCTCGCGGTAGGGCGTTGTCTTCTCAACGGCATGTGGCGCCACTAGACGGTGGACTGTTTCGTCCTAAGTTTTGTGCGCTCTCCTCACGGGATAATTAATGATCTAATATCGATAAAACTTACTGAGGTGACGGGTCGGCTGAAAGAACGATCTATATCGTTATACCAGCCTGGGGTGACGGGTTCGCCCGTTGTAAACGACACCGCCATCCTGAGGTGACGGGTTCGCCCGATGTAGTTGGCAATTCTACTAAACCAAAAAAAAAAGAAATTGAAAAAGTCGCCATTAATATTTTATTTATTCATTTAATATCACCAGAGTTCGTTGGTCATTTGCGATATAAAAAAAAGAAAATACGGTATATTTTTAACATTAATTTTTGCTGATATTTAGATGCTGATGTCTCAATAACATGATGACATCGAGTAACACATAAAGAATGATTTTTCTGGGGACACTCAGGTCCCATGGTCCTTAAATGGTTTAATCCCCATTTGAACATTTGAAAATCAAATAACATTTAAAAGTTAGTCGCAGTCGTGTCGGATCATTTATTTCGTCATCGTTTTTATAGTATCAATCATCTTTATAACTTTCTCCGTGTTGGGCATAGCTGCGCTCGTAGCAAGGACATGGGAAATCAGACATGGAAAGACGTTCACCTTGATGGAATGCCTCGGCTGCACGCCAGCCATCTGCATCGCGAACGCCGGCCGCGCATCGCTGCGCCGCACGGTGTTCTCTTTCAATCAGCTAAAAAAATGATATATTCATAACCTTTTTACTTTCCCGGCCCACCAACCGACGAAAAAGAAACTGGTGTGAACGCGCCAAATTTTTTTTTCGAGATGCTCTGAGAAAAATATAACGATGCTAAACACGGGCATACGCATGTTTTAACAAGGATTACGTATATAACTCTGACTGTGGTCCAAACGTATGAATTAACATGACGCGTAACGGTGTTGGCGTAGTGGCATTTACCGTGCCGTAATGTTAAAACATAGTGCTATTTAATTACGTCGCGATCATGTGATCTCGCTTCTAATATGACAGCATGTAGTAGTATACGTACAGTTATAGTCGGATACATGAATCATGTTGAAACTACAGTACACTGTTATTTCCGTATTAACCGTACGGAAAATGTTGATGTATATAATCGAGTAATGGAGTTTCAACAAAATTCCGTGTAATTCAACAAAATTACGATTGAAACATCGTTATTCTGTATAAAACCGTAACAACAAAATGGTAATGTAAGAATCAATCCAATATTTTTCTCAGTGTGAAGACGGAAATATACATTTTGAACCCCCTGAGATGATTAAGTCCATTTCCATATGGTAGTCTGTGTGTCTGAGTATTCCTCCACAATAGCACCCAAACGCTTAATCCGATTGAGCTGAAATTTGGCATGCAGATATAGTTTAATCATGGAGAGATGAAAAGAGAGAGTTGATATATTTCAATTTCGAAATATTAGACTTAATGACTTGAAATTTGGTATTCAAATGCCACACAGCGTATGTACTATATCGTTTCGGGTATTCTGCGATGGTTTTCGTTTAAACAGTTATTAAAATACAATGCCTGGATTTGGTAGGAGCCCTAGAGGATATAAGGTAATTAGCCATATTTAATAAATAGGATATAACTCTCAAACGTCTCATAATTGAGATCAGTCTACCTAGTAATAAATGTTCTATATAAAGTGATCTTTCTATTGGTATGATTTACAACTATTGGAAATGTGGGCCCAAAATGCCCATTCTATTTTGACAAATATGTTAACAGATACATGAAATATATAGTTGTATAAAAAATTTAAGTTATATAAAAGTATAAATAAAGTAGTTACAGTAAATAGCTCGATTGACCCGTGCTGACGGTAATTCATTTCGAAATGCACAGATAACAAACAAGCTACATCTACTTTATAATAGGGTGTTCTTAAGATTACTTTTTCCTTGATTACAATTTGGAAAACGATATTTTTTTACGAGCCAGATAAGAAAAGTGACCTCTGTGCGCCGGCACGGCGCAGCACGCGGCAGGTGCACCGGAATGCAGCTCTTCGCGCTTCATCCGGGCTCAATCAAATCAGTCCTCGAACTTCACCTTCCCGCCTCTCTGCACTACGACATTGGGGTGTCCATAAACCACGTAACACAGTCTAAAAATCGAATTATAGTAACTATACCTCTAGATAAAAAAAACGGTTGTGTCACCCCAAGAGATTCCCGGCAAGTAGACAATCCCCTACACAAGTAGACGTTTAAAATGGTATTGAATTATTCCAAATCGCTAATTAAGGCTTACGACTGTAAGACTGCCCGTGAGGTCTTATCGCTAAATAGGAACAATCTACGCATACTGGTGAGGACGGTCACGGGGCATTGTGGCCTGAACAAACACATGTACAACCTCAAGCTCCTAGACACGAAAATATGCAGGTTCTGCCAAGGGGAAGAGGAAACTCCCCTGCAGTGTGGCCCGCTGATGCGTAAAAGGTCTACTTGGGTGGTCATTACCTCCAACCTAAGGAGGTAAACAATCTGTCGCCAAAAGCCTGTTGCGGTTTTAGAACTATAGTAGGTGGCGAACACAATAGATCAGCAATGGTCGCAGTGTTACAAGGCTCATGGAGACCTTAGAAAAGCCCCGCACAACAAATAATTAAAAAAAAAGGAGTGTAATTTGTTGAGGGTTCTTCTGTGTATATTTTCCGTTTATTTATTCCACCATAACTTCCAAATGCTTGAACCGATTTAGAAGTGTGTGGTATTGTTAGAATCGTTATGTCATCCCGAGTGTCTTAGGGTACCATAACTGTACAAATATTAAGTAAGTATGTCTACATCTCCAAATGTCAATAAATTATCATGAATATATCGTGTTTAGTGTCAAATGAAAAGTCTGATTGCGTACATTCTGAAATTATATATGTATCTATATGTATAAATACGTAAACCACAATTGTTTCATAAAAAACCGTAATAAAAATTATTATAAATACAATAGTTCACGTTCTGTAACGAAACTCGTGGTTTTTTATTATTTTTATTATATTTACTTGTTATCTTACCGGTGGTACGATTATACTAAAATGCACATATGTACAACCCTAAAACAGATAACCCCCAGCGCCTTCTTCCTGTCCAACAAGTGTCAGCCATCGATATATGATCCCCTAAATGGGCCTTTCGCGCTCGAAAATGACCCCTTTAAAACCACTACTGAAAGCCGGCCAGTAGTAGTTTGGTCGCAGTCCGGTGGACGAGACAGCCGACCGTTTCCGGTGTGAGAGCTGCCGCGAAGAGTATCGGCGCGCTATTCTCTCGCATTTATTGCTGTCTCTGTCACATGATTTACGAGCAAAGGGTAGTGAAGCCAACTTAGTTGTATGTGAGGGCATATCTAGCTAATATATCGATGGTGTTAGCTCCAGAATTGTCCGAATCGTATGGGCTAGTTGACGATTGCGGTCTCCATATATTTTTAACTCCGTGTTTGATAACCTTCCTCTTAATACCTAATTTTAATATGGATACCTATTTTTTTTATTTAATCATCTGAAAGCCCTTGGAGCGAACTATAGGTCGACTGAAATCAGCTGATAATATATTTTTATGTATTTATTAATCGGCTACTTCCAGCTTTACATATTACATCCGTTTACCGGATTAGATCTTTTACATTAATGAATGCCCTTGTTTAGTATAATATTTGTTTAAAATACATATTATTATGTTGTTATAATACTTTCGTGATTTGATCACAATAAACGAAACGGTAGCTAATGCATAACTGTTAAGACTTTTTGATTAACGATTGCAGTGTGTCTAATAATTTGTTTGCGTATGTAAAATGAAAATTATTGAATATATTGAGGATTTATGTATGCATTGAGTCGTGGTATTACGAAATACACGCGACTGTTTTCCTATTATACAGAATTGTAAATTATCATTTATCTTTCGTTCGATCCGAGTTGACGCGAATAAAAATTTAGATATTTTTGCAATGCCACGCGCCCGCGCGCTTTCGATATATACATAAAGATGTATAAGTATACCGCGGCGGCAAGGGAATACTTCCCACCGTAGGCAATGGCCAATTACGAATGACGATTTCGGCTTCGCGCGTCATCTAATACAGTCGATTCAATTATAATATAATAAATTATCAAATGAATAGTTTTTTATAAAGTAAAAATTAGATTACAATAATAAAATAACTTAAGATCTCTGTGTTATTTTTTATATCACTCAAAAGTATCTTTAATACATAGATAAAAAATAATGTTTGGCCATAACATTTCTGGAAATTACGTAATTTCAAACATTTGTGTCTTATATTTTTTGTATGGAAGTTCCAAAAACTGTCTTGGTACTATGCAAATAGACCATACGCTGGTGTAAATAGTATTTTTTAATATTGAGAATCATCTCTAGGTTTTACAAAAACTGAGGACAAATCTCGCTCGTTTTTATTTTTTTTTGGAAAACAGTAACGGAATAAAGATAATTTACAATTAATATGGAAATAATTTACCAATTTCGTTTTGGCGAAATGATAGCTTAAGGACCGGGTTTTTAAAATCCGGCATAATTGTATTAAAGTTCTTTTTCGTGTTCTCACAACCAGGCCACAAAATTATGCTTCATATAGCTTTTGGCCGCCACGGCCGGCAAGGACTCTTAAGAGCCTTATTACAAAATAGCGTAGGTATTCTTTTAAAATGAGTTGAAAAAATGAACGCATTTTTTTTGGATGTAACTATAAAAGATAGGATAAATAAATAAATAAATAAATAAATAACTATTCAACCCTGGGAGAAAACCGCGGCACTGAGCGCTCTTCTCTTGCGCAAGCAAATATATACACAATTTCTAATTGTTTTTTGCAGTGTTTTCTCCTTTCTAATGACAATAATTTATATTATGTCGTATTGCTAAAAGAGTGAACTTTAATATAGTATAAGTATTATATAAGAATCTTATTTTATTTCTGAGAAAATTAGAATGATACAGGAAGATTTTTTTTTAATTTTGTGTAATTGTAAGTAATGTATACCTTGGATATGTGGTCAAAAAACGAAAAAATAAAGCCGTAGTGTACATCGAGAATACATGACGGACATAAAAAAAAATAGTATACGGTTTTCGTTGTAGTGATATTACTGTATTAAGGAGCTCAAAGTTTGCCTTCCGAGCGTTTTACGAATAACGACTTTCGGAAAATGGGCTGAATAAGTAAATAATATTCGTTATATCTAAAATTAAAGGCCGCTATGGTCAACATCAAGAAATGGTCCAGGTAATTCAGTAATTAAAGTTTGTAGAAATCTCTTCATTTCTTGGAATTAGAACGCCAAAAATCCACTTTTCTTGCCTTTCTGGAAAAAATATGTGATAGGGCTCTTAATACGAAAAACAAATTCTGACATAAAACAACGATGCTATAAATTAGACTTTTAAGACCATCTCCAGGTGGAAGTCTGTCTGTGTGTCTGTCTGTCTGTCTGTCTGTCTGTCTGTCCATAGCGCCCAAACGCTTAAACCGATTGAGCTGAAATTTGGCATGCTTTGGCCACGGCAAAAGGTTGTTGAAATCGGTCCACCAGGACACTAGTCATATTTCAATCTCGAAATATTGGAATTAGAATTAGAAATATCGAAATTAGAGACTTAAAATTTGGTACACAGGCACCTTGTTGGGCCGAAATCACATTGGGTTTTCGCTGAACCGTATATTTGCGAAAACGATTGAATCAAACTTGTTTAATGCGATGCATTCTCACTATCCGCTCTCGTCGCCGACTATCTTTTTCAATTCGGTCAAAGTCCTTCCCGAAGGTAAATCACGCTTAAAATCCTTCCGTAAGTCCTTGGCTACTTGACGAGAAAAAAAAAGATAAGTTAAAAAGAGAATTAGTAAATATATTGGGGATTTATGTATGTATTGGGCTCGATTGCGTTTCTTCGTGAACTAAAATCGGAAATTAGTCCGTGTGAACGAGACAGGGCAATACGCTAGAGCGTGAGATGACCGGTTGTCACTTTTTCGCATTAAAACTGCCCGCCAAGGTCAAATCTTACACCGCATGAAATATGCTCGAATTTATTCGGACGAGTATAAGTTCGTAAGGTAGTATTTATCGACGATCGTTCGTTTCATATACCGCTCTAACGTATTGCTCTGTCTCGTTCGCTTGGACTAATTTTAGTTTTAGTTCACAAAGAAATGCAATCAGGCCCATTGTGTACGAAAAAGAACGCGACTGTTTTCCTATTATACAGAATTGTGAAATATCATTTATTTTTCGTCAATTCGTAGATCAAAAGCTAACCTAAAACAACGCTACTATAAATTAGTAGATTTTAAATCTACACTACTGTGAAAAAGTCTTCGAACACTTACCCACAAAATAAACGAGGTATCGTATTTTTGAAAGTAATCAAGTGCGCCCGTTCCTTTTTTTTGTCGGGCTTGTTCATTCATCGGAGGAGTCATAAAACTTTATTAGACATTTCTGCAACCTACCAGAGTTGGGAAACAATTAGAAGAGTGGACAATGGTTAAATTTTCACAAAAGGCCGTTCTCGTCTTTACCTGAAAAACGGGTTGTATTTAATACTAATGTTAGTTTTGAGTAGTTGCATATTGAGCACGTCGCAAAACGGTTATTGTGAAATAGTTTTTGATTCTCTCTGCGAATATTCAAAAAATATATAATTCGAAATACCGTCGTTTAACCCTGCCGCGGAAAATTGTTTATATTGCTGTTGACCTGTGAACTCTTTTAATGTGTTTTATTAAAATAAATAAAATTAGTGCAATGGATCGACAAAAAAATATTATTCACCATAAAGAAGGACATTCAGTGCGAAAAATCCAACAATTGACTGGAAAATCTGTTGGTGGGATCTATAATGTGATCAAAAAATTCAAAAATACCGTCCAAATCGAAGACTGTCCGAGGAGTGGAAGACCTAAAAAGATTGTTGAATAATCAGAGCACTATAAAATGGAATCATCCTTGAGGTCAAAAAAAAAGTCAAGCCGTGATCTGGCCCAGGATCTTAATGAGTCTTGCGGCGTTTTGGTGACCCCATCGGCGGTTCGAAAAGTCCCGCTGAAAAATAAACTTCGAGGGTGTGTGACCAAGCGGAAACCATTACTTCGTAAGAATAATCGTCAGAGACGATTAAAATTTGCCCAAGAACATAAAACTTGGACCATGGGCAGTGGAAAAGAGTCCTCTGGACAGACAAGTCCACATTCAAATTTTTTAGATCTAATCGCCGCCAATTCGTCCGCAGATGCCAGAACAATATAAAGACAAGTATTTGGCTGCAACATTTAAGCACGGGGGAGGTTCTGTTATGGTTTAGGGGTATTTTTCGGTGAATGGGGTTGGACCCTTGGTCAGAATTCATGAGAGACTGTATTCAGACGGGAACATGAATTACTAAAGCAGTACAGTTGTTGGATTTTTCGAACTGAACATCCTTCTTTATGTTAAATAATATTTTTTTGTCGATCCATTGCACTAATTTTATTCATTTTAATAAAATATAATCAAAGAGTTCACAGGTCAACAGCAATATAAACAATTTTCCGCGGCAGGGTTAAACGACGGTATTTCGAATTATGTATTTTTTAAATATTCTCAGAGAGAATCAAAAACTATTTCACAATAACCGTTTTGCGACGTGCTCAATATGCAACTACTCAAAAATAATATTAGTATTAAATACAACCCCTTTTTCAGGTAAAGACGAGAACGGCATTTTGTGAAAATTTAACCATTGTCCACTCTTCTAATTGTTTCCCAACCCAGGTAGGTTGCAGAAATGTCTAATAAAGTTTTATGACTCCTCCGATGAATGAACAAGCCCGACAAAAAAAAGGAATGGGCTCACTTAGTTACTTTAAAAAATACGACACCTCGTTTATTTTGTGGGTAAGTGTTCTAAGACTTTTTCACAGTAGTGTATATAATCGGAACGAAATCGATTGTGGAACGAACGGAACGAATCTGTGCTGTAGCTTATTGCTCGCTCCACACATTCGCCAGCGTTGGCCGCATCGCCTATGTCACTCTCGCTCTTACCCATACATTTTTCTGACGTCACAGTGGTGCCGTCTCATTCCCACCTTAGCAACATTGGCCAACATTCGCCAATGTTTGGAGCAGGCATTAGCTTTTAAAATCTCCAAATGTTTACCCGGACTGTAAAGCCAGTAGACAAGTTATTATTTACTCTGCGGCAAAAGACACCTCGCGAATTGCGGCTGCCGAACTTTCGTGACATAGAAGATAATAAATAGATACCACATAAAAAACAAAAAGTGAATCAGAACAAGCGTCATTCAACAGTTGCCGTATTATAGTGTTGTCACAGTGCCAAAGATCCGTTTGTATGTACTATGGCAATTGTAGTCGGGGCGACATTCCCTAAAAAACGCTATAAAATAAAATCTTACGGTAAATCGTGAAACATTTGGTTTCCGAGCGTTTTAATACTAATTTGACCTTCTTGAATCCTAATCTGCACGGTGCCAAATCAGATTTTGCCCCCTATGGTCAGAATTCAAGATGGCGTATTACCCGGGAGGTAAGGCTAACCGCGCACTGTGGTGTGTTTTATTTCCGGAGGATTTGTGGACTATAGTCGCACATGGAACCGTGCGAACTACGGAATAAAACGGGTCGGATTTAATTTCTGTGAATTGTTGCAGAATGTTTGCGGTGTAAGACCGAAATGTGACAGTTGCAGGGTTGCCACTACAAAAATTCGCACTGGAAATGTACATCATTATCAAATTATATTATATTAAATAAGACGTAACTTCCTTTTTAATAGTCGTATTTTAATTTCTATGATTTTTGAAATAGAATTTCGTTTATAATATAGAAAAAAGGGAGAAAAATACTAGATATTGCTGTCACCGCTTGCTCTTTATGGTTCATTTAATGATATAAAATAAAATGATATCTTGGAGATGAATTATTACGAAATATATAAAAAACATATTTGGATTATTGAACGTTATTTTTTAGCATGTGAAGAAAAAATGTTCTAGCAGCACCGCTGTGCCAGGAACAAAAACGCATGCGCGTAACGCAAAAATGCGGTGTTTTTTCCATTCGGCGTAAAAATCGTAACGCATCGCAGTGCGCGCCTAGCCTATGGGTTGTTTCTGTACCTTTCGCTTCAAAATGTCGTTCCATGTGTCAATTTCGTGGTTTCTAAGTCCTTCGAGTGCAATTGAATCCTCGAGATCCTGAAGCCATACTTCCGGTGTCTTAATATCTCTGCTGACCTCTGCATTGTAGTCAGCGACCTTAACTCATCGACTTCTAACTACGATTATACTGGTATTTGGCGTAATCAATAATATTTTGTTACATAGACAATTATGAGACAATTCGGAAATACTTTATTGCAAAAGCACATTGTAATGCTATTTATGATCAATATATACTATTATTAAGTCTTCCAATAATATAACAAGATCGGATTTTCAGACCAGAATCCTGAAAACTGCATTACACTGCATCGAGTTCAGATATTCTATTTTACAGCTTCAGTCTTAAATGCCTCCGGCATTTTGAAAACAAAACTTTCGATTATACATAAGTTGATTCTGAGACCTGAGAAAGTAATAAAAACCACCCTTAAGAAACCAGATCTATGAGAACTAAGAAACTATCTTTGATATCCTAGTATTTGAAAAAATATTAATTTTTTACGATAAAATGTAATCGTAAACATTTCTAGAACATGTCTGACCCAGTGATCGTGATCTGCCGCCAAAGAATTCGATTGAGTGAGTACATCGAATTGAATGAGTTGACCGTAAGCACGTGTTGACCAAAAGCCGCGTGGCCGGCATACCGAAAGGCGATTTTCACGGTGAAGGTCCAAATTTCACGCCGATTTCGCTTCTCCGATGCTCATCTGGCACACTTATCGCTGCTCGGTGGACATCTATACAATAATGATCCACGTTTCTATCAATTCACTTCCGCTTCCGTTCAACGTTTATTAAATGCGCCGTGGCACGCATATCAATGATAATATGCTAAATATGGACATTTTATATTGTAACCAAGTATATAATCGACGCATAGAAAAGTAGATATGTGTTAATTAATAGATTCATGCTAAGTAAGTCTTTCTTTCAAGCTTTAAAGATATTCAAAACGGTGTTCATTTTCACACATTTCCCACACATAAAAGCTGAAACATTTTGAAAACCTGATCGGTTTAAAAAAATCTATTAGGAGACTTTTACTTAATGTATTAAGGTATGTTTCTTAGTCATCTGTTTTCATGCACATTCAAGGGTTCAGATGTCATAACATGTTGCATACGTATCTACCATTATTGTAACGCTACTGTGTTGCAGTGAGATGCGTCCTGCCAATACTGTTGAATGCCACGATGGCATATGACCGCCACTTTACTTTTACGTATGCGGCTTACAACTTAGCCGCTTATTTTTTGCGTTATTGGTCCTTATATAACTCCGTGGATTTTGCGGGCGTATCAGCATTATTGCAACTACGTTTCACTATTGCAATAATTCAATATACCGGGCACATTCAATACATCAGGCTGCTCTATACGCGGACATTTATTCAACTGTTTTGTACCAGTACTGTAATGCCGTGTCTACATGTAAACCGTGAAATGATCGCTCTATTACCAGTTCTTCCAGAGGCATTTACATTGATTAACCAACCAGTAAGACGACCATCTTGGAATACTTTCAAACGACGTTGCTAAAATGACTACATTGTTCGCGCTCGATCGATCGGCGTTACGCTTTAAATCGATGACCGCTCCATCTATTTGTTGCCATGAATAAGGGTGCCACCACACCAATCATCATCATCATCATTTATTCATTCCATAAAAGCATTTCACAATACTGAGGAACATGTCAAATTTTACAATCATAATTTACCGGATGATAAAACTGCTTTGATTAATTAAAAGGAAAAAAATATTTGTAATCAGAGGTGATTACTTAAAAATAGTCAAATTTACAAAATAATCAATAATCAAACAATAAATAATAATCAATACAATGAAAAAGAAAAATTCTGAAACATGCATAATTTAAAACAATGTCAATAAAATCTAAAACTTAGTCATGCGAAAGTATAGTCATAATATGGTTATTTATAATCAAGCAATTGTGGATGCAATATCATAAAAGTCGTCCAGTTTGTAAAGGGCATGTTTGACTAACTGATTTTTCAAGCAGATTTTATATGCTGCCATCTCAAGTCTTCTCGTCGATGACGGTAAAGCATTGAACAATTTAAAACTAATATATAAAAATGTTTTTTGATTTAGTCAAGCGTACTTTAGGCAATAACACATTGTTTTTATGTCGCGTATTATGGATATGTCTAGTGGAGAGCCTTTGGCGTATAAGAGGCACTGATATATGTACATGGACGACATGGTAAGGATACCAGCTTTAATAAAAAAGGGGCGCAATGTGTTTCTCTGCTTACACCAAAAATTGTCCTGCTTTTGTAGCACAAAAACGCAATGGATATCGGTTGCATTACCCCATAGTAGTATCGCATAAGACATCTTTGAATGGAAGCAGGAGTGATACACACTGATCGCTGCATGTTCGCCAGCCAGAAATTTCACCTTTCTTACTTATAGCATAGACAATCGATCGATCGTCGATCGATGCCATCAATCGACGATCGATCGATTAGTATGGTATCAACTGACGATCGACGTCGACTGATCCATTCTACCGTCGATCGATCTATTGGTGTGGTGGCACCCTAAGACTGACTGCTTACTATCAGTTTGCTACTGTTGTGATACAGTCGCTTTGTTGGTATGCACAAGCTTTAATAACCCAAACTTTATAAACCTGCCAAAAATCAGAACCACTCAATCGTTTCCAATGTAAACATCTTTTTTCGGCTATTTTGACCGTACCACTATGTTTGCGAGTATTTTGTCAAAAAAGTACCATTTTCAAAGTTGAAAATACAACAATAAATATAGATTGAAAAGGATACGGCTAACTAATGAATGAAACTCGACGAATCCAAGTAACCATGTTTTACTTTTCATAATTATCAGTCGAAGGAGATAAAAACGCATAAGCAAACGCTGAAAACTAGTTCCCAGACATTGCTTTAATTAGCTTTTATTCTACGATAACTCAATAATTTTATTGCTATAATATGCCTTGTTTTTCTTATTCCTTTGATTACTTTTCATTCTACGATAACTTAATAATTTTATTGCCTTGTTTTTCTTAGAAGTCAAAGAAGTGGGTATTAAGTACAATAAAACTAGGAAAAATGATTTTAATTGAGAAAAAAACCAGCCCGACTCTTCGCGCATGGATGACCAGGTTTTAGCGACTCATATTTGGGTGCCATATTTCGGACATGAATTATATATTTTTTGCAACTTGGCGTTGGATGATTTGATTGGCAAGAATGTATAAATAATTATGATCATAAATATATTGATGGTATTCATAAATACATACATATATTAAATATCTCTTAGACGCACCCCCCAGTGTTATCATTCCATGCAGTTTGGGTGGTGTTGGCCAACCCCCTGTCATCTGGCCTGCCCAACTCGCGGTTCAACTCCTATCTGGTAGCCTCCTCGAAGAGGGCCTTACCCTGTCGGGGCCGCTAAGAGCTTCTGCCACGGCTGTAATACTGCAGCCGGAGGCGGTTGGGAACAGATGATCGCGGATTCTACGTCTTCAACCTACGCCTGCAATTGACAACCTACGCGGACCTAACTCTTGAATCGATCCGTCGGCCACCCGATCCCGAGTTTGTTTGTTTGTTTGTTTCTACTCTTTATTGTGAAATTTCACAATGGGCGGGTTTATTGCCATACGATACTTTTTTACAACCAACCCCACTATGAAGTGTTTATATGTATGTGTGTGTAACATGTGGGTAAGTATGTGTCTTGTTATTGCATTCGATCGACAGAGTTGAAATGCAATTCCGTTAATTTTATCCCAACGGAAAATGGTGACCCAGCCGGGAATTGAATCCGGGACCTTACAATGTAAGATCAGGCGGCCTAACCACTACGCCACTGGGCCGTGCGCCGAGTGACCATGGCGAATAACCGCTTACGTCAGGTAGAGACATCGCAAGCGACCTCGTAAGTCTATTGGACCCTTAGACCCGGTCCACACAATGCGCTGCGGCGCCACACCGCAAAGATTTTGCCGTATATTTTGCCGTACACACGTACGGTGCACGGTGCGGCGCCGCAACGTTACTATTATACGACGCCGCAGTGGGCGAATAGTGTTGTATTTAATTGTACTTAAAACTAGTGAAATGAGGTAGTCAATGCCAATATCTTCTTCGTTGGTTCTAATATTAAACACTTCGATTAACAATTAACAAAAATACGTGAAAACAAATGAAACATGCACGCATGTACCCTACTTCGACTGCGCTTAACAACTGAGCGGTTCCGCTCCGGCGCATATAGCCAGTTTGCGCGCGGTGCAACGCCGGAATGCACCGTGTGACATACCATGGATATTTGTATGTAGGAGGCCGCAGTGGCACCGCACAGGCGCCGCGCCGCAGCCGCACCGCATCCTGCGGCCCGGCTCTTACAGGCGCGTTGAAGAAGACAGTTAGTGGACTGTGTTGTCTCTATGTCTCTGTGTAATCACCTGACGGCTAATAGAACAACCTATATCGTTATACCAGACCAAGGTGTCGGGTCCATCTGTTGCAGATGACAGCTCCAAAATGTTGTCATTCCGTGGACTACCTTATATTCAATCAAAACAACATTATTCTAGTGGTAATAAGAAATTGGGACATCTGGTCGCCGGCGCTTCAAAACTTGTCCTATATTAGATCAATGTACTTGTTTTACTAGTCCGAAAACTTCTAATGCTTATAAAGTACCTTTACATTGTAGTTATACTTCCAATAATGAGGATAAGTTAGGTCCATGTTCTAAATCTCAGAAATCAGTATATTGTAATATCAGTATATTGTAATATCAGTATATTGTAATATGTAATATGCAGTTTGGTGCTAGAAATGTGTAATACCGTGTTTATCCAGTGTTTGTCGGCTGCGCTATTTTGTGTAGTAGTAATGCTTGCTTATAATGTATAATATGTATTATGTCGTATGCTTGCTTATAATGTATAATATGTATTATGTCGTATGCTTGCTTATAATGTATAATATGTATTATGTCGTATGCTTGCTTATAATGTATTATAGGTATGTAATATGTCGTATGCTTGCTTATAATGTATTATATGTATCATGTCGTATGCTTGTATTATAATAATATATTATGTCGTTCCTATGGCAGTACATTAAGGTTGGTTTTTTATCCCTTTCCGTCCCGTGGCTTAACAGAGTGCATCTCATCGCACCATCGCTGCATTTAAAAAATGCATGTTATATTTTTTTTTACGGAAAGACGTTTCAAAGTATCTAAAGCCTAATAAAATTTCGTATAATAAATATATACTGTTATTAAATTAATATATATTTTTAAGCTATTGCATAGCTTTTATCGCGGGCCTAGGGCCAGCGCGGCGACCGAATGAAGAAATTTCTCAACGAAAATTAATGATTTTAAACTGATAATTACGTCTAAACGAGTACTGCTTACGATTCGAAAAAAATATATGTTAAACAAGAACATTTTCCTAATATTCTTAGCTTTGAATATTTTAGATTTTGTTTATATTACATAGTGTAATTAATTTGTGAAATTAGGTCTAACCGAACACAAAAACGACTACTACGCAAATACTATCTGGCGTATTATTATGAAACCTGCACCATTTTAAAGATAATTTAATTATCTATCTTTTTATCTACGATTTTTTTCGAATAATTCGGTTTTTTTGCTTTATTGAATAAAAAATTCGTGCGCGGCGCTCTATCGAAAGACGTTTAAATTATTCCGAATCATTTGCTTCCGCAGCCGCAAATGATTCGGAATAATTTCAACGTTTTCCGATAGAGCGCAGTTATCTGATATCAGAAAAAATAAAATAAATAAATAATTATAATTGCATAAGTTGTTAAAAATGCTATGCAATAGCTTTACCGTGGCAGTCCCCGAGTGCCACACGTATTTTTTCTTAGTCTGGCTGCGCTGGTGTTGATTTTTTACCATCGTAAATAGTTACGCGTGAAGTTCTTTCAATTGACCGACTTAACCCGTCGAACGCCAACAGTGCCTATAGGCACTTTGCGTTGTTTTACAGATCCGCGCGTAACTGTTTTGGCCGGCCCCTATATATATTAAATAAATATGTAATATACACGACTAACGAGATTAATTACTAGGTAACAAGAGGGAATTCATGAAAAACGATATTGTCAAAATTTATTTACAAAATCGACCAAAAAGTTGCGGCGCAGGTTCTTTCGCGCGAAGGCTGGCTTTCGAGCGGGTAAACACTTTATTCCGTTGCTGTCGAATTATGTGTGATTAAAATGATAAAAGTCGGGTCATTAGTGAAAATTCGCAAAATCTGGGATGTAAAAAAGATAACAGTGAATTTTCGATTGTGTACTAAACCTATTCTCGTTTAATAACACACCAACAAAAATATGTTCATTTTATTTTTTAGTCGAGATGTTCAATAAAGATTCATCGGTTCTTACATACTCGTATATTATATCTACTTTCCTCATCCCAGTTATGATGATGCGGTAAGATCGCGCAATCTCGCGTCATTCATTTGTTTGCCAATTCGTTATCAGGTGAGGATATGACCACTGGTCGCGCGGCGATCTGGCCAATCGCATACGATCTCGTACCCGCCTATGTCGTTGTCCCCTCGACCACTTTCTCCGGCTGGTCGCGACGGCGTTGTGGTGGTTACACTGTTAAATAACACCTGGCGGAACCGGTAACCGGCGAGACCGATCGAAATACTTCGTCCGCTTTTATTCTATCGATTAATATTATACATTTTATTATTTTATTTCGCGAAAAATAGAATTGAATCGGAGCGGGCCGTGCGAGAGGTATGTCATTTGCGAGGTGTTCTATACCAGCGAATCTTAACCCGGGATTCCCACATTACATTACATTTTCGTCGTGTCCAATTGACGGCTAAAAACCGCTCTTGGACGTGTCAAAATAATTGTTATGTAGTTAATCTCGTTACTACTCTTTCCTTAACATACATAGGTAGTGACGAATTTAACTATTATATTGTCAAAATGTAAATATAAATATAAATAATCAAAATAGAAGCCTAATAATTGAAATAGTAATTAATTCGTATATAGGGTCGTTACCTATGTAATTGCTGTTTTTTTTACGCTGGCCACTCTGAACTTAGATAACTTGGGTTTGAGTTTGAATTTCAAATTCAAATAAATGTAATTCAAGGCCATGGTAATCTTTTTAACACGCTTTTATTAGGTCGACCTGTATGTAACTATGTAATGGAATCTAAGGTAACTAATTTAACCATCTTCCAAGGATCGTAGCGTTATGAAAATTGGCAGCTGTATGTAGTTCTGATGACAATACAATAATATGGTACTGTCGAACTGATCTGATGATGGAGTCGGAAGATATAAACTGGAACTTCATGATGGAACATCGTATCAGAGCTGTGTTCGGACTTGTTAGAAAAGTCTTGGAATGAACTTTGACCACGATTAGGTTTTAAGGTCTGATGATGAAGCCGGAAGATAGGCAATGGAATTCCATGATGGAATATCGTATCATAGCCGTGTGTATGTGAATATCGTATCATAGCCCAAAAGCGTGTTTTTTTAAAACTATTAATTTATTTAAGAATCAGCTAGTTATTTGTCTTTTTGTCGTTTGTTTTGCTCAAATATTTTCGTTTGTGCAACCATGGTAAAGTTGAAAATTTGCTTTATTTTCAAATATTAGATTCTGTGCCGGTGTTTTCTATTGCAGCTTCTTGTAGTTTGGCTATACAGTTACAGTAAATGTGTACTGTTAAGCACTGCAAACAATGATGAAGAAGCTCGTGATTAAATAGCCGAGCCTGGTCAATCGCACATCGCCACTGCATCTGCATGACAAAGTATAACAGTCGCAAAGTTGCAGGAGTTGCGGCTGAAGACTCTTGGTTACCCACCTTGTCGGACGTTGCTCCAATATAGTTTATTTTAAGCTATTGCATAGCTTTTATCGCGGGCCTTAGTTAGGCCAGCGCGGCGACCGAATGAAGAAATTTCTTAACGAAAATTAATGATTTTAAACTGATATTTATGTCTAAACGAGTACTGCTTACGATTAAAAAAAAATATATGTTAAACAAGAACATTTTCCTAATATTCTTAGCTTTGAATATTTTCGATTTTGTTTATATTACATAGTGTAATTAATTTGTGAAATTAGGTCTAACCGAACACAAAAACGACTACTACGCAAATGCTATCTGGCGTATTATTATGAAACCTGCACCATTTTAAAGATAATTTAATTATCTATCTTTTTATCTACGATTTTTTTCGAATAATCCGTTTTTTTTGCTTTATCGAATAAAAAATTCGTGCGCGGCGCTCTATCGGAAGACGTTTAAATTATTCCGTATCATTTGCTACCGCAGCCGCAAATGATTCGGAATAATGTCAACGTTTTCCGATAGAGCGCAGTTATCTGATATCAGAAAAAATAAAATAAATAAATAATTATAATTGCATAAGTTGTTAAAAGTGCTATGCAATAGCTTTACCGCGGCAGTCCCCGAGTGCCACACGTATTTTTTATTTTCATAATTTAGATTACTTTTACAAGGGAAAAAATCAACTTTGAAGAGTCGGTGAAAAACGCCTTCAAAGCATTCATTGGTTCCTGTCCACGAGAGTTTTACAGCAGAGGAATTAAGCAACTCCCATTAAAGTAACAAATCTGCACAGAATAATAGGGTCAATTTCTAATTCTAATAATTAAATATATATTTTTCATATAAAATTTTCAGTCCTAAATTTCCTTTATAGAACAGCAACTTCATAAGTAAGGACCCAATAGATACGTAGTAACAGTTATTCATCGTAATATTCGAGTTGTCAGTAAAATGTTAAATAATCAAATTAAAGCGACGCCATGCATGTAAAAACTAAAAGTACAAATATAAAACCGAATAAAATAACCAGACAATAAGGCTCTACTTTTTTAAGTCATTTAAATAAGCACAATATTTGAAAAGCCATGGCCAACAAATTCGGCCATATCATAGAAAGGGAGGCCTATCAGCATATTCTTGATGATTTTTTTGAATTTTGCGTCCTGCGGGTGGTAGGGAGTAGATACTTTTTAGTAGGTACTTACTCAATAAACTGGCCGTCGATCTCGACGGGTTTCAGCTAGTTAGTTAGTGAATTAGAAAATTTTAGGTAATAATTAATAATAATATTTTTTATCTCAAAACGCGAATACAAGCCTGCAACGCAGCGCCGTTAGATCGCGCGTATTTCGGCTTTCTTTATAAATTTTATTTGAGTAGTAACAAATAGTTTATGAGCTAGCATTTTTAGTTTTTGAGATATTAAGTTTTATGGTGGTGACCCGGATTCATTGCTCTCAAGTATAAAAAACTTGTATGTAAACAGCTACGGAGCGAGTATTTCTTAATTTCCCCCTCAAGATAGTAACGTCCCGGATCGGTTACGATGTAAGTCAATGGCGTAACGTCCCAAAACGGGTACGAGCGCGGCGCGACGAACCGCGCTCACAACAAACTGAATTTACACCAAAATCACAGTGCAACCACCCCCTGTTATGGGTGAGAAAGACTGATAAATTCTGTATGATTGTACGATTATTCAGTCGTGCTTCTCGCAGTCTAGAATTCCTAATATAATTGTTCGTATTCTGGGGGCACTTAGTCGAGTGCTGCCGTTGCTCGGATCTGTGCTTCTCTTCGTATATTATGTAGCTTCTCTTCGGATATATGTATGAAAATAAATAAAACGAACTAATAGATTTGTTAAAGCATATAATAACGTACACAAATGTGTTTATAATTTCTAGATAGGGTTTCGTATTTTGAGATAAAACGTCGATATCGCTGAATAAGTGAGTTTTTATAATTATCTAATTATTCATAATTATCTAATTGTTTTACAAATTGAGGTTTTAATGTTTTATATTTCAAATTGTAATGCAATCATTCTACAATTCTTCTTTTCATGGTCCATCAAGTAGTTTCTTTCTTATGATCGTTTTTCTAAAGTGCTATATTTTTGACCTTCAACTCTCATAAATGACAGGTGACTGCCAAGATTTACACCTGCCGCTTGAAGGGTTATTAAGAAAATCGTGTTTTTATAATGTTTAAAAATATGGAAACAAACTATCACTATCGACTAATGACAATCATAGATATTATGTAAACTGTAGTACACCAATTAGTTGCATAATAAAGTTCAGGAAAACTGGAGCGCGCATCGTACCTTAGTTTCACTGTTGTATAAGCCGAACATCGTTGGAATGCGGGAAGAATGATCAACATTATGCAATTGGGCTATAATTGGATGTTGTTATCTTTTCTCACTGGTAGAGATCAAATGAGGATGCCTTCGACGCGACCATCGAAATCGAGAATGGATAAAATTGTTTTTCTGTGCCTTTTCTCTTGAATATTATAATTAATTAATTAGTGTGAAATGTTTATTATGAATAATTTTCAACCAATGTAATCATTGGATGATTTTTTTTGGGCTTTTCAAAACATGAATGAATTCACTATTACGTTTCCACTTCTTCTTCTTCTTCATCATCATCATCAGCGCGCATTCGCCCACCGCTGGGCATACGCCTCTCCAATCACTCTCCATCCGGATCGGTTGTCCGTTTCCCTCATCCAGACAGGTCCAGCTGTCTCCTTGGGCCGGGGAGTTAATGGGCCCTTGCTGAGTTGGCCACGAGGACTCATTCTGTTCAGGGTTGGTCACACTCACGGGTCAACACCCATCCGGCGGCCTCTAAGCATGAAGTACGAGCCTGGTTAGGACTCTGGCCTTATGGTTAGTTTCCTCTGGGAATCAACCTTCTGGCGCTCCTGGACGGTCTGCGCACCGTGCGGCGTAAGCCAATCGACTGTGCACTCTGACTAACAGTCGGGGGAGTCTGGAAGCAGTACTGTTTCCTATAGAGCGGGGGTGGTTGCGGACCCTACGGCGACTGCTCTTAAAACGACCATTGGCTACGCGATCCTGGGTGAACAGCCGGGCAAAGGACGCTGTGGTCCGCGATAGATTCGGTTAAACACCGTTTCACCGCTTCGTAAGGGAGAGGACCGCGCAAGCGACCTCGAACTCGTAACCAATCGAGAGACCGGAGTAATCTGGTCACAATTGGAAGTAAGGGCGTGAGTGTAGGCCAGCCGGGTAACACTCCTGGCTATCTCGCGGTTAAGGCGTTGGCCTCTTACGGGCTTGTGGCGTAGCTAGACGGTGGACTGTTTTGTCCTCAAGTCTTCTGCGCTCACTCCAGGGAGATAGAACGACTAATCGTTAAAACTGCCTGAGGTGACGGGCTCGCCCGCTGTAGTCGACAACCCTAGTTGTCTCCTTGATGTCATCGGACCATCGGGCCGGTGGTCTGCCCACACTTCTTCTGCTTAGCCGGGGTCTCCACTCTAAAACGCGCTTGCTCCACCGTTCGTCGTGTCGTCGGGCCACGTGGCCGGTCCAAGCCCATTCCAGCTTGGCCACTCTTTGACCCACGTCGACCACCTTCGTGCGCTGTATGATGAGCTCGTTTCGGACTCGATCGCCCAACGATATGCCGAGCTTAAGCTCGTGGATCATTCCAGCAGTCAGTGTCCATGTCTTACAAGCATACGTCATAGCCGGTAACACGCACTGATTATAACCTTTGTCTTGAGCGATTGCGGAATTCTGGACTTCAGCACGAAGCTCAGCTTCCCGAAGGTTTCCACTAAAACTATTATATTATGAGTCGTAAGGGGGCTATTTCTGGGGCCTAATCTGGAATGGATTGGCTCAAAAAAGAGCACTCTTGAGGTTGATAAACCTAATCAACATTTCTACACGAACTGGTTGACAGGTAGCTCCAATACTCGACAATTAAATACGTTGCTACCAACTTACACTATTTTTTTGTATAGCTTGTATGTGGGCTCTTTAAAAGAACATTTCCAGGTAATTATTTAACCGCCCGGTGGCATAGCGGTTAGGTCGCCTGATTTTACATTGAAAGGTTAAGGATTAAGGATTCCCGGTTAAGTCCCCATTTTCTGTTGGGACAAAACTAACGGAATTGCGTTTTCAAGTCTGTCGATCAAATGCAATAACAAGACCCACGCTTATACACATGTTACACGATCCCATGCATATAAATACTTCATGTAAAGTTTGTATATATATAATAAACCGGCCCATTAAATAATGTCACAATAAATACACACACACACTGACTTATTTCAATATGGAAATAAAAAAATCCGTCTTCATTTCGAAAAAAAACTTGGTTGGCAAAGTTGGTTGACGAAATCGCTCAAATCGCAAAAATTGCCTAGCAGTAAAAATTGCTTTAAATTCATATTTTATTACCAATTGCTAATGAATATACAAAATAGACCATATTATACAACTTTTAATGTAAGAATGAAGTACTTGCCACACGTACTTCGGCCTGGACCACAAAAGATATGATATGACCACTAAAAATTTGTTCCAGCACACATCCACTTTCTTTGCCATATGACAGCAGAATGTGAACTTAAACAAACCTGCAACCTTGTAATTATTGCTAGTTGTCTAATTAAGATTCACTAAGTGAAAGTTTAGTGGTTCTCCATGTACTAGGTAAAAAGATATACAACTTTGTGTTAAGGATTTGGTGTCGGGCAAAGTTACTAACGGTAGGCAAAGTTGCTGCCATTGACGGTACACTAAGGTTTGAGTGAGAAAAAAATGAGTTTTATCTATAAAATCAATATATATATATATATATATATATATATATATATATATATATATATATATATATATATATATATATATATATATATATATATATATATATATATATATATATATATATATACATATACATATATATATATATATATATATATATATATATATATATATATATATATATATATATATATATATATATATATATATATATATATATATATATATTAAATATACTTCCCTCGGAATAAAACGAAAACCAAAAAAAGGGCTTCTTTGGGCTTCTAAAAAAACACATTGTACTTAATAAATTAAACCTCATAAAAAAGTAAAAACGTGAAAAAGTCATCAGTATTTCCCATCACATTTCCTCCTCAGCGTCAACCGGAGGCTCATTGAGGTACCCTACTTTCGGAGAGAAAAAATGACCAATGTCCATCGTCCCCGCGTAGACCTTGATCATTCTTTCCCGTCAAACGTTTTCTTATCCCTTCATTTGAGAGCAGACTATGATTAAGGCCGGATTTAGATCAGATAAGGCCCTAAGGTATTTGAAACATGGGGCCCTTCGTGAGATATTTACTATACACATATGACAATTACTCACTTAGATATTTTTTTGGGGGCCCATTTTTCGCAAAAAAAAAAAACATAAATCGTTTTTCTCTCGTAACCCTTCATATATCCTTCGATAGACCCACATTTTGGATGCTTTACGTTTTCTCAACTGAGTATCTAATTATCCAGCTTGCCATATCATATAATAATACTGAGAATACATAGAATTGTAGAAGTTTGAACTTCAGGTGTAGGTTGATGTTTCCTCTGCGAAACATTTACCTTTTTCATCTTAAAGAATACACATCCGGATTTTTCAATTCGTATTCCATTGCCGCTCAAATTGCAAGTATTGTAAATTGTACATGCATTTTTTATTCAAATGTATTCTCATCCACTTTTAAATCACAGCATAAATCATAGCCTATTAATTTCAATCACTCATCATGATACATTTTAATATCTTGACCAAGGTCCTGGACTTTTATTATACGCGGAAAATTGCGATTTGCAATTTTCTTGAGTACTGGAGTTCAAAGTCACAACACGAGCGCGTGAACTTAAGACTTAATAACTGCAAGTTTATTCAAAGCTGTATTACCTGTTTTTTTCTTCCTCAATTCACATATCTTTACTAAGTGCCGCTGGCTTTACCAGTGGAGATCAAGACTCGCATCGAAATTTCACGCAGCGTCTTTGGAATAAAATTAATAGTTAAAAAAAAACACTAAAAACACGCTTTTATAAATGCACGTAAAAACCACATCATCAGACCTTGAAACCTAATCGTGGTCAAAGTTCATTCCAAGACTTTTCTAACAAGTCCAAACACAGCTATGATACGATGTTCCATCATGAAGTTCCAGTTCATATCTTCCGACTCCATCTTCAGATCAGTTCGACAGTACCATATTATTGTATTGTCATCAGAACTACATACAGCTGCCAATTTTCATGACGCTACGATCCTTGGAAGATGGTTAAATTAGTTACCTTAGATTCCATTACATAGTTAGTTACATACAGGTCGACCTAATAAAAGCGTGTTAAAAATGAAAAAGGTCCTTTGCAATCGACACCTGAAAATCCCACTTCGAATACGTCTTCTCGAGTGCTACATCTGGGCCATACTTTTATACGGATTTGAGACTTGGACTATTAAGGAAAATCTCAGGAAACGTATAGAAGCATTCGATATGTGGGCATGATGTTGATATCTTGGACTCAGAAAGTCACCAATGAGGAAGTTCTAAGGCGTGTTGGCCAAAAACGCAAGCTTTAGCAGACCAGCAAACAGTCACGTGGATCACGTTCTTAGGCACGACAGGTACCAACTCCTGCAAGTCATTGTGATGGGAAAAGTTGCAGGGAAGAGGAGACCTGGCTGTAAATGAAGATCTTGGTTGCGGAACATTCGAGAATGGACCGGGATTAAGAGTGTCGCCGAATTGTATTGTCTGGCGAAGGACAAAAAGAAAGTATTCAGAGCTGACTGCCAACCTTCTTTAGTGAGAAGATGACTAAATGCCGCACAGAACGGCCAAATGCTGCTGCCGCTGGTGCCGACATCCTTATAGTGGGTGAATCAGTACGACGAACTAAGCAACTTTCAATAAAAAAAATCGGAAAAAAAACTAAACATTTTTAAAAATAGTATTAAAACCTATGAGCACCATGCGCTATCTAGCAGTAGGTATAATATCGCTAATATTATTTATTAACGATATTTTTCTTACCGCTAGATGGCGCAGCGCGCTCAACGCTTTTCTAACTTTTCTTTATTATGTAGGATTTACAAATTTGACAAAAAAAACTTTTTTTTTTCAAAACTTGTTTATTTTGTCGTACTGATTCACCCACTACAAGGGTGTCACTAATTAAAAACTCACCTCTTATAAACTTACGTTGATAAATACTGTTTAACACATATTGTGACGTGTCTATGCTATGTAATTAGTATTAACTATTAAACGATTATGATGTTTAGTTTATAAACGCATAAAATGAAATTTATAACTATGTTTTGAAAAAAATATATGTTTACGAAGAAGCCAATTAATCACGAAATGATTATAGAGGCCCACTCAGTCGTCCGTGACGACGATTGCAGTTTTCCAGCTGTTCCACTAAAACGCTAATTTTGTATCGCTCTGTTATATTCCGCTGTTACGTCAAAATATATATCATCGATTTGACACGGAGCATTACGGTCGCATGCGTTTCTAGTACAATCGATGGTGATTAGATCCGTTGCGGTACATAATTAAAACTATAATTATTTGAGTAACAATGAGCCATCGCAAATGAACCGTCGCACGGTGATAGTAAAGTTTACGAAGCTTTTTCTTCTCTTAAAATAGAGATTTTATGCTTTTAGTCAAAATATCACGACGTTTGTTTGTCTGGTAATTTTTTAATCAGGTAATACAATATTGTCCCCTTCAAAATACTCCATCTGAGAAATAAATAAATAAATAATACTAAAACGCTTTATTTGATGAAGCAAATCGGCGAGCGAGCAAATGCGCAAATTTTACAGGTAACCTTAACCGAATGAACATGTTTTGCGGTAATAAAATAAAACTAATATTAACCGCCCTTCCTATACGAACGTACTTGATAGGGCCGCTATAATATAGCCCGAACGCAACAACCCGTATCACGTGCGTTTGAATACGCTCGAGTACAAAAAAAACGAAACCCACAAAGCATACGCGATACGTCAAATTGTTATTACGATTCTTAGCCCATTCCACCACTAATAATTACACACATACATACAAATAAACACTATTTAATTATTACAAATTTTAGAACTTTTATGTTGAGAGCCACTAACTTTTATGCCACAACTTTTATGTGGAGAGCCTCTAAGCATTTCTCACGTTCCCATCGTGATTCACTTTTCTTTTTCAGTAATGAACACATTTTACAAAGCCTGGACGGGTTTTGTTTGACAGGATTTGGAGGAATTTGTCTAGGAAAACGTGCCCATTGTAATGTGCCTGTAATCGTAAAGGGCGAGAAATTTACGAGCGCGCGTTAAAGTGTTCTTCGAGTCTGCGTTTGAAGCAATACAACTCGGTGATGTCCTTACATGTATAGGTAAAGCATTCCAGAGACGGGCACCATGTACGAAGAAAGAGTGCGAGTAGAAATCGCTACTTTGGCCAGGGATCGAGGGAAGTCGGTTGTTTTTCAGATTTCAGAAGGCACTCGTGAGCATAAAACCTACTTATGATAGCTCGGAGAGCCCCCCTCCAAGATTCTAAAGAGCAAACCGAGGACTGTCGTATATATCTCTTTTCTCGACTCGTCAGCCAGTGAAGTCTCCTTCTGTACTCCGTAATATGGCCATACTTTCTTAGGTCATAAATAAACCTATGAGGGGGTGACCAATTAGGGGGAAGTCCCCTAACGCCGGACGACGTCTAGCGTCGGACCCTAATAGTATCTAGTATCTAAAGACGGGTGAAAAGGGTGCGGGAAGCGTACGCTTTTCCTTTACCTAAGTCTTTGTATCGATCGCGCCGCGACGTGTCGAGATACTATTAGTTTCTGACGCTAGGGGGCGCCCGGCCTTCCCCCTACCATATCCTCTTATAGGTCATAAATTAGTCCTCTATAAAAAAACCATTCATTATCAATGATAATATCGATTGCCAAATAAATAGCTATAAGTTTGGCCGTCAGTGCTATCAGCGCCACCTGCACTTCGCCGGCACAGAGAAGGTTGCCAAATCGTTCTATAGGGCTGCGCAATCTAGTAGCATATATAATCAATACTTATAAGTTGTAACATCTTTTTAAAAACGTCCTTATTGCCTTATATCAACAGCAACTAAACAAGTATAGTCCAATTCTCAACATGCACTGAATATAATAACAGCTTTACTTCCGTCACGTACAGACCATAAATAAGTATCACGGTCATCAACTTGTAGCAAGCGTAGTTATTGTGTCTAATGCTAATTATCCAATTTTATTGCTGGATTTAGTAAAATGACTATATCTGTCTAATGCCCGCAATAAATCTTATTTTTGACATACTATTAAAACGATTATCCACGCACTAGCGTTCATTGACTTTAGACTAAGGAGAAGATATATGCGCAATCGTCAAAACAACACATCACAATAAAATGTAATTATAATTACAAAAACGTTCCACCATAAATTTTATAGGAATAATATAATAAAGATTTAAGGTTTCATGTGATTAAAGTTTTATTTATTGATCTTCTATACCTCGTGGGAAATATGCGGAGAATAATCGATAAGAATGATTCATAACTGATTAATGTTTTTTTAAATTTTTTAAATTTATTTAAATCCAAAATATTTTTTTTAAATGATGACATAAATAATACAGTGTAGAAAAGAGAAAATACAAAATAATTGTTTGCGAAGCAAAGAATGTACAGATTTGATGGATTTTATCAGCTCCTCTAGACTACAGTCTGTTCTGGAGTGATACCAGTGTTATATTTGTTACGTAGTACACTTTTTGATACCAGTGTTATATTAGTTACATAGTACACTTTTTGATACCAGTGTTATATTTATTACATAGTACACTTTTTGATACCAGTGTTATATTTGTTACATAGTATACTTTTTAGAATACGATTTTTAATATAACGCATCCCGCGGTAGCATTTTATTGGTCAAGTTATTGTTGAATCCTCTAAATAAGTAAAAAAGTTTCAGATGTCATTAGCTTAAGTGAAATTCAGTAAAAAATATTTCTCTCTCCCTCTCTCTCTTTCTTTCTCCCTAAAAAAGTCGTATGTACCTACCTATTTCAACACATTTTAGGATTTTTTAAAGTAAACTGCTAAAATAATCGTACATTTGGAGATGTCGACTACAACGGGCGAATCCGTCACCCCAGGATTTTTAATCGTTAATGATCGTTCGGTCTCCCGTGGGGTGTCTACGTAGAAGACGTTGGGACGATACCATCCAATAAAGCCAACATGCCCAACATAGGCCAATGCCTTACGGCGAGGCTCTAGGAAGGTAACCCACCCAGTGGGCCACCTTGCCCACTGGCTACCAGTTTGACAGGATATCTCCGTCCTCCCGACTGGTTACGGGACCGAAGTCGCTTGCTGTTGTATTACAGCGGAGTACAGCCTCTACCTGTTGTATTACAGCGGACCTGGGCGTCCTTTGAGCGTAATGCCACTCGGGATCGGGTGGCCCATAGGTCGTTTCAACAATGGCATGGCAACAGGTTAACATCCACCCCCGCTGCTTAGGAGACAGTATATTTTCATAGTCTCCACACTCCTTCGGTAATTAGTCAAGAATGCACAACCGATTGGCTGATGTCGCACGGTTCGCAAATCCCCCAGGAGGGCAATCCCGCAGGGGAAATCGCTCCACCAGCCGTGAGGCCCGAGACGCGAGAGTCCTTCCCGGGGTAGTTCCTCACGCAAGGAGGCTTCTGAATAGGAGCTGAAATGTGAGTTGGGCCGACCCGAGAACACATTGGATCTTATGGCCCAAGCTGCACGAAACCATTCGCTACCGACGTGAGAGTGGTGTCTTGGTGATATCGTAGATGACAAAGGGCCATGACAAATGAGAAGTTAAATAGTTGTCATAGATCCAAGTCTTTCAAGGATCAATTCCATCAATATCTTCTAATACATGGTCAACTAGAGTTGTCAACTACAACGGGCGAAGCCGTCACCTCAGGAAGTTTTAACGATTGGTCGTTCTATCTCCCTGGAGTGAGCGCAGAATACTTGGACAAAACAGTCCACCGTCAAGCTCCGCCACAAGCCCGTAAGAGGCCAACGCCTTAACCGCGAGATAGCCAGGAGTGTTACCCAGCGGGCTTACACTCACGCCCTTACTTCCAATTGCGACCAGATTACTCCAGTCTCTCGATTGGTTACTAATACATGGTCAGCAGGGAAGTCATTGCCCTGAGAATTTTCTACCATAAGTTCAACGTTCCGAGATAGAGAGTAAAGGTTATATAGTGGACGGACGGCTGTGCATTTGATACTTTAAGACTAGTTACGGGACCGAAGTCGCTTGCGCGGCCTCTATCTGTTGTATTACAGCGGTAATTCAATATGAATCTATTGCGGACCTGGGCGTTCTTTGCCCGTAATGACACTCGGGATCGGGTGGCCCATATTATAGGTCGATTCCAGTCGGGCTTCATGTACGTAGAACGAATGCGAGTAGAAATCACTACTGTGACCAGGGACCGAGAGCAGTAAGTTGTCTTCAGATCTCATAGGGCGCCTGTCAGCTGATAGAGCATTGAACCTACTTATGAGGTAGCTCGGAGCGGCCCCCTCTTCAAGATTCTGAAGAGCAAACCAAGAACTCTCGTATCTCTTTTCTCGGGTCGTCAGCCAGTGAAGTCTCCCTCTGTACTCCGTAACATGGTCATACTTTCTTAGGTCATAAATAAAACGAATGCAGACGTGTTGCAGCCTATCAACCCTGGTGGTTAGATCTTCCGGAAATAACTGCTTTCTATTTGTTATCGCTGTTAATCTATCTGTCTTTCAAATTCTCATAAAACAAATTTTCCAGAAAGATATTTATTATTATTTAAAAAACTACGTCTACATTGTTTTTCTAAGTTTATTGTTATTCATTAATATATTGATAAACCGTTCAAGCGATTGGAATTAATTGTTATTTTTTATTATTGTTTTTTCGACCTCGAGAACTCACGCGAAGAGCAGAGATTAAAGTGGTTATCTTAATAGTTGTTGCGGTTGAACGAGCCACTGCATACGCGATTAGATAGGGAAAGAATGTCATGCATAGCAATATTTAAAGGTTTCGTAGCATTGGTAAAATAAATAATATTAGGTCGTTACCTATTTTACGTGAGACAAAATTCCAATTTCTTTGATAATTGAAATTTTATAGATCATTTAATGGGTCTTTTAGTCATGTAATTTTCACTGTTTATTTTTTTGTTTTTTTTTCTTTAACTGTAATAACTTTTTTATTGCACTTGGATGACTTTTAAATGTCATGTTGATTATTTCTTAGACTCTTAAAATGTTATTATGATTGAATGTGATAGGTTATTACTTTCCCGGCTCACCATTTTGAGCCCCCTGAGACGATTAATATTATTTCCTGATTGAAGTCTGCTGTGTGTCTGCCTGTCTGTCCATCTGTGTGTACGTATTCCTGGAAATATTCAGTCTCCTAAGCATCGGGGGTGGATGTTGACCTGTCGTCAACCACTCTTGAAAGGCCCATTAGGCTACCTGATCCTGAATTCAGAGCCGGGCAAAAGATGCCTTTGGCTCGAGATAGATTCAAACTGAATTACCACTGAACAAACGGCAGGTAGAGGTCGCGCAAGTGACTTCGGACCCGTGACCAGTCGGGAGGTTGGAGGTATCCTGATGGTTAATTCCAGGCGGAGATATTTTTTCAAAACTGGTAGACAGGGAGCGAGGCTCCCCGCTATCGTTTGCCTCTGACGGGCATGTTGGCATAGCTAGACAGTAGATTTGTATTGTCTCAAGTCTCAGTCTTCTATACTCATTTCACGGCTGCAAGAACGATCACATATCGTTATACCAGCCTGGGGTGACGGGTTCGCCCGTGGTAGTCGACACCGCCCACTGTATGTATTCCTCTACCATAGCAGCCAAACGCTTAAATACGATTGAGCTGTAATTTTTGGTATGTCTGCATATACAAACGAAATACGATTACAGAAACGAACATATCCGAGTAATAACGACAGAAAGACAATAAAATAACTGTTTTTAAAAGGGAATATGAACGTGGCTTCGAATTAAATATTATTGGATTAGAATTCAAGATCAAATTAAGGTTTTGAAAAAGGCAGTGTGGAAAAATGCAATTTACATAAGTAAGGACATAAGGCCTTGTCCAAAAGTATTAGGTACCCTTATATTACTTTAACAGTTTGTCTGTTCTTTTGAGGATATTTAAATAACAGACAAGATTTTATTTTGATGTAAAACACCTGGCCTACACAAATCCGCAAATCGTTGTTTATTGTGGACAATAACGCAAATCCGCAATCAGTTTGCTGTCTTTGCTCGTTGTGGACAAGTCCTCGCATCTGTGGTTTTTTTATGCATTTGAAATTTATCTACCATTTGAATAGAAATGACCGTAAGTGAGTATAAACGCTTACGAATCCAGTTCTTAAACGAACAAGGCAGGTCTCAAGTCTAAATTGCTAAAATTATAAAATGCTCGCGTTTTACTTTATCTGCCATCAAACGCGTAACGACTATGTACTAGATTTTGAATAGGTACTTAATACTTTTGGCTAAGGCTGTATATAAAGAAAATATGCTTCGAATTCTATATGGGTAGGACACATTTTATCTCTATTTATTACACTAGGTAAAATATGAATTTAAAATATGTAAAAATATAGTTGGATTTTTCTAAAGATCCCTCGTTGACTTCTAGTATTTTAGAGTCGGCGTCTCTTGCATCAAAGTATAGAAATGTTTGCGTGTCTTCCGCATACAGATGGTGCTTAGAACTGTAGAAGTTGCAACCCATATCGAAAGTGCTATTATAATAATACGTATATTAAAAATATTATTATAGTGATTTTATAGTAGGTACAGAATGATGTACGGGAGCTAGAATAGTGGCTGATGGCACACCGGCTACATTGACAGCACTAGACAGGGAAGTGATGTTGCCAACAGTAATGCAATGTTTTATTGAACATCCACCCGAATTAGTAATTAGCGGTGATATGTAATTTTCACCTAAAATGGTGAATTTAGCAAAACGAAAAGAAAAAAAAGTATTCTCAAAAACTAATTTAAGTAATAATAAGACAGTTGTGAAATTGCTTCGTATTTCACAGTAATACGAAAATAGTATTATACGTGATACGTGCTCTTCAACCTAAATTAGGATTAGTAACCTACATTTGTTTTATTTATACTGTTACTTTATAAATCCATTGATTTAAAGCACGGGTGGCCAACCTTTTCAGAGGCCGGGCCAAATTTTTGAAATAAAATTTCCCGCCGGGCCGCACAACCAACTATTTGTTGGTAATTCTATTACCAACAGTCGGGTTTGAAATTCGAGATTCAACTTGGAAATCAAAGAAGCGTATTTATCCGCCGCCGTATGTGTGACATCTGGTTGATCTGACAGTGTAGGAAAGTGAGTAAAGTTTTTTTTTGTATCTGTCGTTCCCAAAGCCCAAGTTTCATTTGAAATGCGGAAATAAGATCATGCATGTCATTAATTAAGTGGTCTTTCATTTGTAGACGAGTATTAACGTCATTTAGGTGGCCTGTTATATCGACCAAAAACGCAAACTCTCTCCTTATCTTCAAACTCTGGGATTGCTTTAGCACGAGTCAGCCATGTTACTTCTGCATAAAATGTAACGTCATCATTCTCAGAATTCAAAGACTTGAGAAATTGTTGGTTGGAACTGACGGTGATTCAACCCCTTCGACTTAATGAAGTTCACTGTTTTGACGACCACATTCATGACATGGTCCATTTGGAGGTCCGTCGGCGGGCCGCAAGTTGTCACTCGGCGGGCCGCATGCGGCCCGCGGGCCGCGGGTTGGCCACCCTTGATTTAAAGCAAATATTGATATTGTCTCAATATTTTTATAGAAATAGATTTTGGAAGTACTTATTCGGAGCCATATTATATTCTTTAAATGCACTTTTTAGTTGTATTTTAGTAGCCATATTCGATTATTATTATATAAGGTTTTGTATTAGTTTATGGTTATAAAAGAAATAAATTTCATAGACACCGTGAAAAGTTTTCGTCGTATTATTTATGGTTTTTTCAAAAATAAACAGCTACATATAAAACAGCAAATCTGAGCATTTTTCTAAAGAGATGTTGATTATGTAAAATATGAGATTTGTATGAGATTCTTAATCCAATCTCTCCTTTTAGAGCTAATGAGTGCCACGCAAATTTTGAAATTGATAAATTCACAGTTATTAATCTCCGATAGATATCTCTGATAATAAACAGACTTCGCAGAAAAAAATGCTTTTATTTATTAAAAAATCGGTTGTGTCACCCCAGGACTGATTTCATATGAATATTAATTTCGTAAATAAAATCGATGACGTCTCTCTCGGCCGGCAGACGAACCCGGTTGGGTTCCGTTGCCTCGAGCGGCGCGGTTTGTTTCTCGGCTAAGCGCCAACGTACGGCGTAAGTATTTTATTGAAATATACGGCGGAATTTAGATATTATTATTGTAGCTTGTATGTGAAATATACCAACAAAAATTTCACGATGCGATTTCGGCCCAACAAAGCATATGTGTACCAAATTTCAAGTCTCTTAAGTCCAATATTTCGAGATTGAAGTATGACTAGCGCGCCCTCTGGTGGACCGATTTCAACTACAATATTTTCAACTCTTGCCATAACCAAATGGTGCCTACATGCTAAATTTCAGCTCAATCAGCTGAAGCGTTTGGGCGCTATCGTGGAGGTATACACACATACAGACACACAGAAGCGCGTTCACAATACTTTCCCTTCTCGTCAGTTGGGCCTGGAAAGTAAAATCGCATATATTCGCACCTATTTCGTAAAAACGAAAATTACGTAGGTGCTTCTCGTAATTTAGGTTGAGTCCGCCACACATCGTACGATTGTTATCACTTGCTGATTCACTGCTAAATAATGATGTTATGTCATGAATGGCTCTAAATTTGAGCGTTTTATTAATACGTACGTTATTATGTCCAAGATGTCTCTGATAAAGCGAGGTCGTGTGTCAGTGCTCCTAGCAGCGTTTTTAGCAACGGGCGATCGCGGCAGCCGACAGCCGACCGACGGCATGCCGGTTATCTCTCTACCTAGCTCTTATCAGGGGTCTATTTCCGTCTCGACGATCCATAAAGGCTGTCGCACTCCTAATGGATACGCTGCACTTTTATCTGCGGCTCCGTTCGGTTTATCGTTGTCCACCTAATATATACATCTTCGGGTTCACCGGTCACCGTTCGGCGACTCCAATCGGTTGAGAAATCTTGACTAATCACTGAAGGAGTCTGGAGACTATGGAATATATTGTCCCTTAAGCAGCGGTGGTGATGCCTTTGGTGGTCCACGATAGATTCAAAACGAATCACCGCTGAACATACAGCAGGTACCTAGGAGGTCGCGCAAGTGACTTCGTTGGAGGTATCCTGATGGTTAATTCCCGGTTCCATAACTGGTAGTCAGGGGGCGAGGCTGCCCGCTGGTTACCTTTCCCGTCGCCTCGCCGTAAGGCGTTGGTCTCTAACGGGCCGCTGGCGAGCTAGACAGTAGATTTTTATTGTCGCTAAGTTTTCTACGCTTATCCCACGGCTGAAAGAACGATCACATATCGTTATACCAGCCTGGGGTGAAGGGTTCGACCGTTATAGTCGACACCGCCGTATACATCTTCAGGTTAAGCATTCAACACGATGCAAGGGCCTTATCACCAAACGTTGTATGTGGCGATTTTGTCCCAAGACTCATACTTTTTTTCTCATTTTTAACTTTTGAAATGAAACGATAATTTTGGTAAATCAAAAAATATTTTTTCCTGTAGTTTTTAAATAAAAATAATAATGGTTTTGCAAGAATGTATATGGCGCGTCCTCGCCCACCAATAACGACCATACATAATTAAAAGCTCTTTTCATGGCTGTAATTGGCTACTATGGTAGCTGTAACTTTTTACACGACTGCTCAACAAAAAAGGAGTGTAATGTGTTCAGGGTTCATGTGTGTATGTTTCCGTTTCTTTATTCCACCATAATTTCTAAACGCTTAAAGCGATTTAGAAGTGTGTAGTATTGTTAGAATCGTTATGTCATCCCGAGCGTCACAGGGTTACCTTAACTGCCCAAATGTTAAGTAAGTAGTTGTCTATATATTCAAATATCAATAAATTAACATAAATATATTGTGTTTAGGGTCAAATGAAAGGTCTGATTGAGTACATCAAGGGAATATACATGTATCTATATGGACAAATACATAAAACACAAATATTTCATTAAAAAACTGTTATACAAATAATTATACATAACAATTCACTTTCTGTAACAGTAGTCGTGTTTTTTAGTATATTTACTATATTTTAAAAAATATATTTGCATTATCCCCACAATTATTTGAGAAAGACCGCCATAATAACAAATGCCAGTTTGAAAAGAGATTTTCAATGATTTCAATGTCCGGTCGTTATTGGCCGGTGGTGACGTTTTGTCCCATCATCCGTTGCTGTGTGGTGAGCATTTTTACCGAAACATTTCGTTTATTATTATGTGTAAGTATATGTAGAACAAAAATATGACTGGTATGATAGAAACGGAAAATAAACTATAAAGTTATAATAATAATAAACCGCTTTAATAGCTTATTAAAAAATGCGAGCCTATTGCCTAAAAGCAATATCTTACAGCTAACCTTATTAAAGTATTATGTATTACCCCCCCCCCCCCATCGGTTTTCCCGCGCCTTTGTAGATACGTTTACACATGTTCTAAGCCCTACAAGGCTTAGTATATGCACAGTATACCAGACTGCAGTATACCAGCACAGTATACTCGTGATATGATTACTTCTTCTTGAAGCATCGTCCCGGCCACATTTACGGTGCCCCGGCTACTCAGATGCTATTATGGTACCGATTTGTTCTGAGAATACCATATGGCGTCGACTCGTAAATCTCCACAAAAAAGTAATAGTAAGAGCGGACACAAACTGCGCCCACAGCGCGTCACAGCCCACAGCGCCGTAACCATGGACCTAAGGACGCGACATGACTTACCCCTGGCCCCACTTCCGTCGCACCCTCTTCCCGCATTGCCTTGTAGCTCTTGAGTGAACTTACTGGATGTTATTATACTGTGGTATATGTGTTTACGTGTCTACACACGTTGTTTTCCGACCACCTCCTGAGGAGAACGTTTCTGCTGGGGAGGTGGTCGGGTGAAATTGCACTGAGATCATTTATTCCTTAATTTAGTTAAGCAATAAATCCGTTAAGTATGCGAATGCCCTAAACCGCCTGGCTTCCGCGCCACACGGCCGCGGCTCACGAGATCGCTCCGCATATTATGCAAGATGGGCGTGCCTCTGTGCCGCTGATGAACTGATGGCCTTTGTAATTCATCACTGGAATACTCGCTCCTCTGCACAAATATACGTGGGTGGGCACGCGCACTTGAACCACTGAACCCTCGCTGGCATTACTTACATACTGGCGCGTCCGTTGAGAGACTGCCGCACTGTTATACGGGCGGAAGCTGCTGACACGTATCAAGAAAGCTTTAGACTAAACATTATTCCGTACTGCTCTCCACGATCGGGAGCTAATGGGCTCAGTGAATTCGGGTCGTGTGACCCATGTGTTAGGGTCGGCCCAAGTCACAGGTCAGCACCTGTGGCCTGTGGACTCTGGCCTGCGGGCCAGTTCCCCTGGGAATCGTTATTCGGGCGCTCGTGGACGGTTTGCGCACCGAGCGGCGTCAGCCAATCGACTGTGCATTCCGATTGCTAACCGGGGAAGTCTGGAAACGGCCTTGTTTTCTATAGAGTGGGGTGGTTTTTAACCTTACGGTTTTTAAACGCTTTTGAAACGACCAATCGGCTACCCGATCCTGAGTGGACAGCCGGGCAAAAGACCCCGTGGTCCGCGATGGATTCGGTAGATGCCGAATCATCGCTAATATAAGGTAGAGGACTGCAAGCGACCTTGAACCTGTAACCAGTCGGGAGGCCGGAGAAATTTGGCCGCAACTGGTAGTCAGGATAGAGACGGCCTCTCACGGACGGCTGGGTGCTTCTCAGTATCTCGCGTAAGGCGTTGAACTCCTGGCCGTGGCGGAGCTAGTTGGTTGATTGTTTCGTCCCGAAGTCTTCTACGCTCACTTCACGGGAGACAGGACGATTACTATCGTTAAATTTTCCTGGGGTGACAGATTCGACCGTTGTATTTAGTTGACAAATCCAAATATCCGGGTAGCCGACGGTTCTCGTACAGTTTGGCTACTGAGACCCATTCTCGTTCTCTGGGGTCGTCTAAACTCACGGCTCAGCTTCTATCCAGTAGCCTCCTCGAATGAGGGTCTACCCCGATAAGGATCAGTTTCTCTCGGAGGATGGGCCTTGGGCGCTACTGGGCGGTTTGCGAAGCGTGCGGCGTTATTCGATGCGGATTCATTTATGACTTCTTTTATACATCAATTTTCCCACATAAACCTTTAGTCACAATAACCCTGGCGGTATGGCCGGAAGATTGCCACTTGGCAATAGGCCCACCACATTGTAGTCTTTTGTGTGTGCAATAAAACTTTTCAAACAAACAAACAAACAAACGGTTTCCCGGGAGGCTTACATTTCAAGAAATAAATAAAAGTGTCATTCCTACTGCCACGCCCTCCCTAATTGTTTGCAATTAATTATTGTTACTAGGTGTTGGTTTCCGTTGACCCCAGCTGAATGAGGTTAAAATTTCCTCATTTCCTAATTAGTTTTATCCATTAAATCCCCTCGCAGCTGTCTGGTAGCTTAATTTGGCCTAATGAAATTAGATAGTAAGCTTTAACTTTAATGTGAGAATACTCCGGGGAATTATTATAGGTTTATCGTGATGCGGAACGATGAATCGTGACCTTTTTTTGTAGAATACATATATAGTTTTTTTGTAAAGTTTCATAGAAAATACTCAACGGACGAACTATGAGCGAAAGTTATTGAGCGAGAGACCCAGGCCAAAACAGGGTTTATTCCTCAGTTTACTGAGCATTATTGAGTCTAGAATAGGTTTCAAGATCTCTCTAAGCAATGTGTTCATCTAAAATGTTTGCAAAACAGAAAAAAAAATATTTCCAGTATAAAACTTTTTTTAATATTGTGACGTCTTAGTCACTGAGTGCTTTTTTTCATCAAAATGAACATTATATATTATAAATAGGTTAGAACACGAATTTACCGTGTGAAATTTGTAGCACCCGACGTTTCGGTGACGTTGCAGCCGCCGTTGTCCAGGGTAGACCTGTCTGTCTACCCTGGACAACGGCGGCTGCAACGTCACCGAAACGTCGGGTGCTACAAATTTCACGCGGTAAATTCGTTTTCTATCCTATTTTTAATGTCAAACAACCGCGATAGTCTTCGATTTTATAACATTATATATTTGTTAGTTTTTTTGGCTTCTTTTTTTTTCTTGTATTTGTTTAAGAAATGGCACTAATTCGTTTTTTTTCTTTTTTTTCTTATCTAGTCTAAGAAACGGCATCCTCCGATTTATAATGAAACTGCCATTTCATTGTTATTTGGAATTAATTCAGCTATAATCCATTGTTTTTATATCACTGGGTGGGAGGATGGCTTAGTTTTATTATGATATATAAAGATACAACCTAGATACATAAAGAAATTAGAAATATATGTAAAGAAAAAAGAAATAAGGAAATAATTATTGGTTTTCGTTTGCTGTTTAGCTCCACCTTACACTCGGAATTACCTACTGATGTTGATTGCGGTGACGTCCACAGCAGATTACAAACTACTACATACAGTGCTCGCGTTCTGGAGTAGAACCAGATACCAGTGTTATATATGATATGTCGACAACACCTCACAGACCATACCCGCGGTAGCTTCCTTTTATGCGTACTCCGAATACGACTGGCAAAAGTACAGAAAAGCTACTTATACCTTAGCATTAAATTCTATAATCTACTCCCTACCACTGTTAAACAGCTGGAGGACGTACCATTAAAAAAAAACATCATGGAGATGCTGATAGACCACCCTTTTTATGATCTAGCCGAATTTGAGGGTTTTATCACTTTTCAAATATTGTGCCCATTTAAATGACTTAAAAAAGTAGAGCTTTATTGTCTGGTAATTTTGTTTGGTCTTATATTTGTACCTTTAATTTTTAAATGCATGTCGTAGCTTTAATTTGATTATTTAACAATTTACTCACACTAATTGAATATTGCGATGAATAACTTTTACTACGTACCTATCTACGAATTATTGACTAATTCAATTATAAGTCTAGTAGGTAAATTATTGACTATATATGTATGTTAACTACAGTAGTAACGAGACTTACTAAACTTACACAATTATTTTGACACGTCCAAGAGTGGTTCTTAGCCGTCAATTGGACACGACGAAAATGTAATGTAATGTAATAAACACTTGTTCCGACACGTCGGTACCAAATATTAAGCTAATAATTCTAAATCTGGGATATTCCAGATCAGGCTTAGCCGAGCATTCTCACCCAATTCTGCTGATGACTACTCCTTCATAATATTGTAATGATTTCCTAACGATGTTGTTTCTCTTTTTTCAGCAGTCGTGTTGGCGCGCGTGAAGATTCTCCGCGACATATCAAAATGACGACAGTATTATACGGCATGTACGACTGGTACAGCGACCTCATGGACAATAAAGGCGGTACGTATATTATACAGAATACGTAGAAAAGGTAGTTCGCTGATTTTTCTCCATACAAAAATAATGTATTGGCCCATATCTATACTAATAATAAAGCTGTAGAGTTTCTTTTTTTAAACGCGCTTATCCCTGGAACTACCAGTCAGATTTGAAAAATTCGTTATATGCTATTTAATATCGCGTAACGGCCCTTAGGAGCTGAGCATAAAGAACGATAAGCGAAGACGAAGTAATTGCGCGGGCGGGTGATGCGAGACGGTGGATTGGAGGCCGAGGTCGGCGGCCTGACGAGAACCGAGCATTACCGAGAAGAGCCGAACTGTGCATGCCTTGCACATGCAAAAACCTTTGAACAAAAACATTCGAACATTTGAAGACGAAAACATTTGAACATGCAAAAACCAGTATATACGAATATGACACGAAAATATGACTAAAAAAATGTCTATGGCAGGTGAAACCCTGGCGCACACGTAGTCTCCTTATAAGGCACAGTGACGAACAAAAAGCACTTTTCGAGATTCCACTTTCTTTAAAAATTATTCTGCTATAAATTGTATGGTTATATATTAGGCAAAGGCACAAGGAATGATGTAAAGCAACATGTAGTCAGAAATCCATGTGCTAAATTCATTAAAAATGCTCCAAAAAAATCCTGTTAGGGTTGTAAGAATTGCTATAGATTTACAAAATTAAAAATCCTTCGGTAATCTCAGAGTCCAAAGAGTTGAAGAACGCTTTGAATAAATAGAAACCTTTTGAAATTTACTAGTTTGTTGTTAAAAAAACAGCAAAATTTTACTAAAAACTAATTAATTTCGCAAGATTTCCAACTCCTTTAGAGGATTCGTCAACTTATTGATTTGGTTAAAATCATTATAGTCATTTTGGCTCGATTTTATCTATTTATAAAAATTATTATATAATTTAAAACTTTAGTCACGTGAATCTATTTCTTAACTATTCGTATATTTTTTTTTGTTAAAAGCATTTGTAATTATACTTTTTTACTTTCTCAAAAAAAAATTACATGGTGTTACACGAAGTATCTAAATAGTCTTGTTGTCAATCAAAAATTTTAGTATATCTGAACTTGCAGTGCGTAAGTATTTCGTAAACCTGTATACCAAATAAAAAATGAGAGCTATGATGTAAAAAATCGTTTGTTATTATATTATTATTTTATTTTGAAATAGGGTACCGTAACGGCGTGTTTAGAACGCCATCTATAGTTCGCCGCCATAATGAACATGAGAGAAGATTAATCAATGTTTGGAACTATGAGTGCCATTTACATGTTGCGTTTCGTAGAGCAATCTAATAATATAATTAATTCCAAAACCTACAACAGCGACGCAACGTATGTCGTTTCATCAAGACGAAATTTGGGAATGTATATGATACCACGTATCAAGCAGTTTTTTAAAACATGGATATGTAGGGTGGTTCTCCTACTTAAATATTTTCGAAAAAGAAGCAAATTTAAGTGAAGATAATCTTAAAATTTTATTGTGAGAATAATCTTAAATAATGTCTACGTCAACATTCCACGTCTTTTAAAGTATCGGTCCGCATATATACATTCGACATTAATAATTGCCGATAGATTTTAAATCAGGCAATAATTCCCGAGTATTAATCACCGACTAAATAAGTCGTTTTCGTAGAATAATTGAGGTTCTCGACTTATTAAAAGGAGAGGGGGCGGTATTTTAATGGTAGGTTATTGACTTCAATTACCCAACTCAGCAATGACCTCTACCGACCCTTTCTTGAGCGCTTACATTTATTGATTTTTTATACATATACTTGTATTGCCAGCAACGTACCTGTAATTTGTTGATACCATCGCAAATACAGTCGTTAGCAAATTAATGCGTATACGTATGATTATAATTTTGAAAACTGGATTTATTGGATATTAAAACATCTACATTTGTTTGCTTGTTTTTACTCTTTATTGTGAAATTTCACAATTGGCCGGTTTATAGGGATCCCGGCAACATATTGGACCGACATACAATTAAATTGACGTATGCTTTGCGAGTCATTTTTGTACTACGGCAATATTGGTTGGGGAGGATGTGCGAAAGCAATTCTTCAAACACTTCTTTTCGCGCAAAAAGGGTTGATCAAAATAATATTAAGAAAACCATTTACGTATCCATCAGAACTCACATTTAAGCAAATGCGTACGCATGCTATATGTGAAAATGATTTTATTCCGGTTAGTACATAAAGAAAAAAATAAAACTCGACAAACTAAATACACAAGACGTGCCATTAGTGACTACGTTGCAGTTCCTCAAGGGAATATGTCATTTGGACAAAGAAATTTTGTTTATCTCGGGCCTAATTTATATAATATCCTACCTGCAAGCATAAAGATCAGCCTTAGTACATCAATATTAAAGAAAAAACTGGTTTCGTGGATGCTTGGGCCTGGAACGTTCAAAATATACCAAGGACTATCCATTATCTAGCTCTATTTGACTACCTTTTTGTGACTATGAGTATTATTTTTATTATTGTTATTTTATTATATATTTTTAAATTATTTATTTTAATATTATTTTTTTCTCCGTGACTAAAATAATGCAACTTTTATTTATATGCGATATTCTGATTATATTCTTTTTTAAAATCTTTTTGTATATTAGTTTCTGCCTTTAAACAAACATGTATGACGTTTGACCTTATTTTGCCTACGTTTAAAATACTTGCTCTGGAACAAGTTCTTACTTAGTTGGGCGGCATTAGACTATAATCACATATAAGCGTGATATAACTTGCTGTAAGTTTATTAATTTTAAATTAAATTGTAATCCCTGTTTATGTGTAGATATTAATTATGATTTGTTACGCTTGTTACATATTATTTACATTACCATTAATAAAAGAAATAAAATAAATTATCATACGACAATCTCTTACAACTAACCCTACTATGAAGTGTTTTCTATATATGTATATGTGCGTGTAACATGTGTGTAAGTGTGTGTGTCTTGTTATTGCATTCCATCGACAGTATTGAAGATGCAATTCCGTTAATTTTATCCTAATGGAAAATGGTGACCCGGCCGGGAACCGAACCCGGAATCGTACAATGTAAGATCAGGCGACCTAACCACTATGCCACCGGGCCGTGACCTAACCACTAATATGGACACACATAAGCTAATATGCATATATTATTGATTATTCTAATAAGTATGATATTCTCCATTAATTTGAGTTTCTTTTTGGAGGGTTTGGATATGGAATCCTTCAGATTGTTATAGTTGTTAATGGTTTTTGGGTACGAAAATCATACTCGCGTTAATACCTCTATCGTATATGTTTCTGTCTATCAAAACCTGAACTTTATTTATTTATTTTCATCAACAAAGCAGATATAAATATATCTATAAATAAACAGGCGTGGCAGACGAAAACAGGTAATATTGACGAGGTACGCGATCAGAAATAAAAACCTAATACGTTAGAAAAAGAACACAAAATAGAGACGGTATTAAAAAAATGCTTTTGTAGAATTATATAACTAGCAATGTGAATCTGGATACTAAGTTGTACTAATACTAAACACAATACCATGCGTCTTTATCATTCTAGTAGGTAGTCGTTAACTTTTATAGTATGCTTTTTTTATAAATAGACCATTATAAATAGACAGTGTGTGTTTTTGTATATGTGACTCATTTTTTTGATTAGATTTTATGTATCATAAATAACTAGAAAAGATGATTATTTTCATGTCAGGTTTACCTATTGTAACAGATTTTTCGCTGATTGCTTATCAATAATGATAGCGTTACCTACATATATGCGTTAAGACACACGAATCCGCGCCCGCACAGCACCGGTTTTATAGTTGTTCTCCTGCGACATATAACATATATTTTATAGTTGTTCTCCTGGCCTCTTGACTGTTTTTTTTAGTTAAAAGGAAAACGTATACCTACTTGTAAGATCTTAATGGATATTAGGATGATAGATCTAAATGGATGGACCATTTGTATTTTAAAATGTATTTTTTCTATTTCTTCTTTTCTACTGGAAAGTATTTATAACATTATAGCTTTTTAGTTTTCCGAAATTAAGAGGCGTTCAAATTAAAATTCGTGTTGAGTCACACTCTAAAAATAACGCTAATGACAATATTGTAAATATATCCTTGATTATTGACCGCTGAACGACTCATATTGAAAACAAAGATAACAATAGACAATCAGTGTGATTAATTTTAAAGACAATACACCACTTCCACTATCAATAATCTACGGATATGCTGATAAAATAAGAATAAAGCTCATCTCATCATCATAATATTACAAATAAGTTGTAACGCTACTTCCGATTAATTAATATTAAATCGTGCTTCTGCAAAGACTGCTTTTAATTTAGGAGATGATTTGTGTGATTTAGTAATCAAGAAAATTGTGTATTTTTATATTAGAATTTCTAAAAGAGGACATTATTCTACACAAAAACTGAGTTGAAATTCATGTACATTTTTTTGTTTGTTTAGAACATTGTTACCGAAAAGACAAAATACTAAATATACGAAAGTTGGACATAAACAATAGTTTTCCTTAATAATAAGGCTTATACCAAAAAAATGTAAGTAGATTATTTTCAACTCAATTTTATATGTAGACTAATCTTATGTAATTAAAGTCTGCTATTTTCAATAGAACATGTTTCAGGGAAAAGAAACATTCTACATTTTCTTGATTATTATTAAATGTCGGGAATCATTTCCCATATTTAAGACAGTGTTTGCAGATGCATATTATAGAGAGGATGGAAAAATTCTTATTTAAAAAAAATTATCCTTGAGGCAAAAAAGTGTATATGTGTGCGTGATCATCCGCAATCCGGTTGAGGATCGATGTCCCGATTGAACGAATGAATTATTAAAATGTTTTAATTATGGTAATTTAACACGTAAGCCACAAAAAAAAAACAAAAATACTAGTAGCATATTAGTAAGCTTTGCGTGAGATTTCGGATATATTTTTTATATTCTTGAAGAGATCGAGTCAAGTATTAAGAGGCCGTGGTAGCTGTGGCGGTCGTGGCGGCCAAAAGCTATATGAAGCATAATTTGGTGGCCTGGTTGTGAGAACACGAAAAAGAATTTTAATACAATTATGTCGGATTTTAAAAACCCGGTCCATAAGCTATCATTTCGCCAAAACGAAATTGGTAAATTATTTCCATATTAATTGTAAATTATCATTATTCTGTTACTGTTTGTGTGTCTTTGTCTTCAGTTTTTGAAAAACCTAGAGATGATTCTCAATATTAAAAAATACTATTTACACCACCTTATGGTCTATTTGCATAGTACCAAGACAGTTTTTGAAACTTCCATACAAAAAAATAAGTTTTTTTTTAAATTACGTAATTTCCAGAAACGTTATGGCCAAACATTATTTTTTTTCTATTTATTAAAGATACTTTTGGGTGATATAAAAAATAACACAGTGATCTTAAGTTATTTTATTATTGTAATCTAATTTTTACTTTATAAAAAACTATTCATTTGATCATTTATTATATTATAATTGAAAAGCCAAATGGACTATATTAGACGACGCGCGAAGCCGACATCATTCGTAATTGGTTACTGCCAACGGTGGGACGTATTCCCTTCTCGCCGCGGTATACATCTATATCTACGGTTTATGTATATATATCGAAAGCGCGCGGGCGCGTGGCATTGCAAAAATACCAAAATTTTTAGTCGCGTCAACTCGGAAGGGAGCCTTAAATGAATATTTATGATTATCTTTTGAATAGTTAATAGTTTGTATTGATAATTAGTATTGATCCATAAATCTAATATAAAAAGTACAAAAAATCCTCACCGTATTACAAAACATTTTGTGATAAGTATACATATTATAAACCTAGCACAGAAAGGAGATTCATCTGTTTGACATATTAATGGTTTATCACTTCACTAGGAATTAAGCTGTTTCGATGTGGTAGTAATACCGGTTCCTGTCGAGAGGGCATGTCTCATCTATTATGAGAATATACATTAAAATGTAATGTATATTCTCATTAAAATTTAAAAAAACTTGCTGACAATCTAAGTACCTGCTATAACTTATATAAATTATACTTAAACATATATGAGGAGTCTGCAAACAAAACGATCTAAAAGCGTTGAACTCAATTTTACAGGAGAGGCAAAAAACTAAATAGCATACTTCCATTTGTTTATTTGCATATTTTGTTTTTTCACTTGATACCTCGGCGGATTTGTATAGGATCTAGCATTCGCAAGTAACGTTTCATTGCAAGAATAGGACATAATAAAAAAAACTAATTTTCGTTTAGATCGTATTGATTGAAACCGGAATATCTAGATCGTTTTGATCGCAACTGTATGAATTATACAGTTTGGTTTGCCACTGCTGTTATAAAACAGAAAATTAAAAATTAAAACATTTATGCTATTTTTTGAAATCCTAATATTTTAACATCGTTAACCTTAATCTAGTAAATCCTTAAATATGTCATCATTTTTCGTAAAAGTGAAGTTCCTTAAAATTCCCAGAAGTTTCCAGAACACTAAATTTCCATTTCGATGTCAACTTCCTCACAATCACACATCTCGTCATCTTCATGATCATTTTCTTCGTCTTCTTAATTATGTTCCTGGCCTGTGTTGTCATGAATCCCTTGGATAATTTCTTTGTACCACTGTTGTTGATCGTTTTGCTCCCAATCGGTGCCGAATTGCTTTTTTAACAAAGTATCTACGTATGTCCAAACCAATTTGTACAGTAACTCACTTTACCGAAGCTATGCTCAAATGTGAATGTTGCCATATGTAAACTAGGGATACCACAACAAGAACAATAAAAGGTGCCAAAAAATATCTATTTAGACCGTTTTGAAGGTAAATATTTTTACGGGGTATGAGATTTAGATGATTTTGAAAGAAATTCATTTTAATTTCAAATAATCAACCATTTTCTTTTAGCGAATAGCGATAGATCGTTTTGAACGAAATTGGTGATTTCTGCATCATTTTTTTAAGGTTTCTGGATCGTTTTGGTAGCAAATATTTTTAACATTCGATAGAACGGACCAATGCGTACCGATTTAAAAAAAAACATGTTTGGGCCCAAAACCGATTTAGATCGTTTTGTTCGGCGACTCCTCATATATTCTTACATATTAGAATAATACATACATAGGTATGGATACTTTGCATAACTTTATATTTTAAATATATATATATATATATATATATATATATATATATATATATATATATATATATATATATATATATATATATATATATATATATATATATATATATATATATATATATATATATATATATATATATATATATATATATATATATATATATATATATATATATATATATATATATATATATATATATATATATATATATATATATATATATATATACATACTTACATATAATATGACAATATAATATAACACATACAGAAGTTGATGTACAGAAGTTGATACTGTACATGTACTTTCATGTACAGAAGTTGATAATAATTTATATTCGAATTATAACAATATGGATGCTTTTTTTTATTTTAATATAGTTGAATTATTAAGAATTGACGTATACATTATGGTGACCCCGCCGGAAATCGAACCCGGGACCTTACGATGTAAGATTAGGCGACCTAACTACTATGCCACCGGGCCGTCTAATAAATACATAAATATTATGTTTTATTTCTAATAGGGTCAAACGTGTAATTTAGCAAGCTGTTTTATAATCAATTAAGGTATAAATAAGATGACTGAAACAAACACTTGCTTCAAATTAGTTAATTCCTATGTTACACATCTGGTTCATTGATTCACCCACAGACGATTTAATCTCGTATTTATCTGAGACTGTAATTGTTAAAGCCTATTATCAGACATTCATCGTAATATTTACGAGTACTATCGCGTAGGTCAAGATTACTATTACGGAAGCGAATCGGTCGTCAGTGTAATACTTGGTAATACCACAAGTATCGCGGTCACAGACGATGATGAGAACAGTCTTTCGATGATTCATCACTGCCATAGTATATGCAATATTGTTTTGTCAGTTTAAAGATAGTAACAGACGTGCGAGAAGATAAAGGTTGATTTACATCGCGCCAGTTACTGACTTCAAACTCAAACAAACTGACCCGGTACTGTTAGCCAAGAAGCCGGCGATAAAAAATTGCAAGAGTTTTGGAAAAGCTGAACTTTCAGATCAGACAGTATTATGGTCATAGAATGCCGGGGTACAGTCAGCAGGCCATATTCCGGGACACCTGGCGCTGGTGTACTAGGAAAGGGGAAATTTTAATTAGTACCTATAAAGTGTTTTGGAAAAGCCGAAAATTCATCAGTAGACAGTGGATGCAATAAAGAACTCGAAACATATGGTCAGACTGCTTCATAATCGAACGCGTCGCGAATCTTGTGATTCAAATAGCTGAATAGGATGTTGTTAAAAGACATAAGTAACAAAAATGTTTTTTACAGTTGACAAATGAAACTGTACTTGTTCAGAGACGACATTTATATAAATTAATTACTTTGCATTATTTCAAGAATGATCCAGGAAGTATGTATTAATTGAGATGTATCATTAATAATACATCATTATCACGCTATTCAAGAAATAGAAAAAAATGCTGTTTCAACGCTCAACAATGTATGTTCCTATATTACTTGTGTTGTTTTTACATCCATCGCCTGCAGTGTCTAACGGGCCGGTACTGCAATTTTTTATTCAAGAGTGATTAAAACGTTATCAAAAACAGCCAAAGTAGTAATATTATGTATTTTTAAAATCGCTTCTTTATATCTAAATACATATATTTGGCTTAAAAACAACCAAAACACTATGGATAGTACATGTATTATTAACATGTTTCATATTGGAAATCAGCCAAAATAGTCACACTTAATTGTTTTCAAAATCAAATCATTAATATTAACATAAAATAATTATTTGAGGAGGAAATTAAGAGGGAAACCCGAGGCACTTAAAAACATTTTACACAGAAAACGATAAAAAAATAATAATATAATAATTATTGAAAACCCTTTTTTAAATATAATATTATATTTTTTTCCAAAGTGGTTAATTTACGAGATAATTAAACCTTATACCTTTTTATCACTTGTAATAGCATATTTTTGAATATTTCGTTTGCTAACATTAACAAATAACCATCTTTAATTAAAATCACACAAGAGACGTGTTTTCATGTGTAAAATTTAATTATGCTACTTCTGTCGTTTTTGAAATTGCCAATTATTTTTTTTACTAAATGAAAAAATGGTTTAATATTATTATTTTAGTGTTATACGAGTTCATTTAACACCAAACGCCTATTTAGGATTTATTTTATTTTCATATTTCATATATTTCGTGTTTTTCACAATATATTTTTTTTGTCTATTGATATTTTCTTCGACAGAAGGTCTCACAAAAGGTCGCACAAAAAAACTGAGTTTAAATTGTTCTAGTTTTTTTTTATTTATGTTTTGGTTTCTCTGTAACAAGAAAACTACGACTCAGTTTTTTATCTTAATATATATAAATTACGTGTCACGTTGTTTGTCCGCGATGGACTCCTAAACTACTTAACCGATTTGAATCAAATTTGCACACAATGTGCAGTTTGATCCAACTTGAAAGATAGGATAGCTTACGTCTTAATTTATAGTCGCGATATTATTTTATTGCAATGTCTATTATTTGACATTCGCAATTATCTGTTAGTTCCAAACGATTTTAACAGATGGCGTTATCTATTGAGTAATCCATAGATGGCGCTGCTATGTTAAACCTACAAACGTCATAGTCGGCCAAGCGTTATTCTAAATTCAAAATATTGTGAAGGTAATACAGTGAAATTATTCCTGCTTTTTAATTATTTGTGCTTCATTGTTCAAAACTCTTTAATTAAAATATATACATGTAAGTATTATCACATAGTTATAAAAGTGGAATAACTGCAGTATAGGAACCTCTCTCCAATTTTTTTCATTTTAATGCTAAATCTGGAAGAAAATTGTGTCGGTCGCTATAAATAAGCGAGATATAGGCATTCAAAGTTTAAATTTTAAAAACAGGCCAAAATAATATAATATAAAAATGGATGTTGGTATATCTGTATGCCCGTCTGTCCGAGTTTAATAGACTCCGAAACCGTTTGACCGATCACCATGAAAGTTGGCATATATATGTATTTTTTCATGGTTAAGGTTTTTATATATATCCGCTTTGTTGCAACTTTCAACTAGACGGCGCTGCAGCACACCAACTTCTATACTGCTCAACCGATCGCCATGAAAATTGGTATACATTGGTATTTGAGAACAGATATAACACGGGCAACGCCGGGTAATACCACTCGTAGAATTATATAATATACTAGCTGTACCCTGCGCGCGTTGCTTCGCCGAATCGGTTGCATTCGAAATTCAAATTCGCCGCTTTAAAATTCATTCGACTATAAAAAAAGAAGAACTCACTCCTGTCTTCGCGGTCGCATTCGAAATTCAAATTCGCCGCTTTAAAATTCATTCGACTATAAAAAAGAAGAACTCACTCCTGTCTTCGCGGTCGCATTCGAAATTCAAATTCGCCGCTTTAAAATTCATTCGACTTTAAAAAAAGAAGAACTCACTCCTGTCTTCGCGGTCGCATTCGAAATTCAAATTCACCGCTTTAAAATTTATTCGACTATAAAAAAAGAAGAACTCACTCCTGTCTTCGCGGTCGCATTCGAAATTCAAATTCGCCGCTTTAAAATTCATTCGACTATAAAAAAGAAGAACTCACTTCTGTCTTCGCGGTCGCATTCGAAATTCAAATTTGCCGCTTTAAAAATGAAGAATTTTGGTTTTATTGAGGACATTAAAAAATTACCTTTAGTCCGATCGGCACCAAACTTCACAGGAACTATCTCCAAACTAATCTAAGTAGTAGTAGTAGTAGTAGATGGAGTGGGGGGCTTGTTTCCAGCCCTTGATGTCACCTAGATCTGTAAGGTCTTTTGTAACTACCCACTGCGTGGTTAGGTCAATGGTCAGCTAGTAGCCCGGTACTTCTTACCAGTCCAAGTAGGTCACTGACCTTCAAGTTGGGCAGATCGCTGGGTTCGAGAAAGGCTCGTCCCAGTAAACTGTGTCTTTTGGCGGCGAGCCCTGGACAGCGGCCAACAATGTGTATGCTGTCTTCAGGTTCCTCGCCACATATTCGGCAATCCTTGCTCTCAGTCAAGCCAAGGTTGAATAGATGAGCTCTAAGGGTCATGTGTCCGGTGAGGAGACCGATAGTGGTTCTAAGGTTCTTCTTGCTCATGTCAAGTAGGGCCTTGGTTTTCTTCTGTAGTGGTTGCTCCATCATGGCTTTTGCCTGGCGACATCCCTGACTCTCTTTCCAGGAAGCCCGATGTTCCTGCTCCAAGCAGTCCCTGATGATTTTCTTACCTGTAGCGAAGGGGACCCCTACAGCTGGCTCCACTGGGCAATCCAGTGTGCCCAGTTTTGCCAGTCTGTCGGCCTCTTCGTTTCCTGGTATGCCTTGGTGACCCGGTATCTATATTAGGGTGATTTTGTTGGATTTTCCCAATTTGTTGAGCTCCTGCATGCAGTCCCAGACCACAGAAGATTCTGTGGTGGCTTTAGCCAGAGCGTCCAGTGCTGCTCTGCTGTCAGAGCAGATGAGGATTTGTCTGTTTTTTACCTCAAGTCGACTTTGTAGTTTTATGCATTCCAATATGGCAAGTACCTCGGCTTGGAAAACCGTAGCGTATTGTCCAAGGGGGATGCTGATTCTGTGGTTGGTTTTGGGTCCGTACACGCCTGCCCCAAAACGTCCATTTGTTCCTGAGCCGTCGGTGAACCAGGCGTCTGCGTTGTGGCTTTGAAGCCACTGCGGATTTTTCCATTCTTCCCTGGTGGGGATTAGGATTTTATAGGATTTCTCTACCGAAATTTTTTTCCGTAGTCGATCCTGGGTCAGAGTGAATGGGCTTTTGTGGAGGAGGTTTAGCTCAGGATGATTGTGCCCTCCACGCTTCCACTCGCCCAAACACTTCAGTCTGTATGCTGTAAGTCTGGCGGAGTGGATGATGAGCTTGTCCAGAGGCGGGCAGCAGAGTGCCACCTCTAATCCCGCTGTTGGGGTGGTCTTCATGACGCCAGTTGCAGCCCTCAGGTTTTTAAGCTTTAACCCAACCTTGAAGGCTTTTAAGCATTTTTAATGTCTCAAGCTTTTTCACCCTGGACCACCAGACTATTGCAGCATAGGTTAGTCTAGGCAGCAGTACTGCCCTGTAGAGCCATAAGGCGACCCTGGGTTTGAACCCCCAGGTTTTTCCCATGACTCTTTTGCACGTCCACAACGAGGCATAGAAGGTTGTTCTCTTGCGCTCGAGGTGGTGCTTCCAATTGAGCTTTGGGTCTAGATAGACTCCAAGGTATTTGACTACTGTAGCGTATTCTATCTCCTTATCCCAGAGCTTGAGACACTCAACGGGTTCGGGTTTGTATTTTCTGGTGAAAATCATGGCCTTAGTCTTGCTTGGATTAGCGGATAGACCTCTGGCCTGGCACCAGTCTTGGGTGGTCTTAAGTGCTTTGTCCATGAGCTCCTTAAGTATTGATAGGAAGTTTCCTCTGACTACTATGGCCACGTCATCAGCGTAGCCGTAGACAGAGAGGCCTAGGTTTTGTAGATCTGTTAGGAGTTCGTCTACAACGATGCTCCACAAGAGGGGGGAGATGACTCCACCCTGTGGACAGCCCTTGGCAGGGATTCCCGTGATGGAGGTGTCGCTTTGATAGACGGTCAGATTCCTAACTAATCTAAAGTTTCCCTCAAAATTTCATTAAAATCGGTCGAGCGGTTTAGTAGTCCATAGCGCGGACACACAGACAAACTTTCATTTTTATATATATAGAAACAAAAACACATAATACCTGGAAAAAACATTTTTTAATTAAAAAAATGATTCGGCTATATATTATTGCTCAGCTTCCATGTTGTAAAGGTGTCAAATTCTCAAGAATTCCGCAATCTTATTCATATAAAATATGGAGTCGATATCTTGCTCTTCTTCTTTCTAGACCCTGTCCCATTTACTTGGGGTCGGCCTTCCATGTCCTTCTCCTCCACTGAGCAAGATCTTGTACTTTGTCGGCGTCGAGTTGAGCTTCTCTAAGGTCTTTTTCAACCGTCGTCAACCAGGTGGCAAATGGTCTTCCAAAAGCACGTTTCGTCGTTGGCAGGTCTAGTTGAGTCGATATAATATTCGAATTTTATTTTGAACTTAACATCAGTTTTCTATCAGATTTCTCGCTTTATCGGCGTTTATTACGCCCCATTACATAACCTTGAACCAGTTTTAAGGAACCACGTCTTATGTCTGACTACATCATTCCCAGTGCGATAACTCTCACCAAAAGTCGTAAAATTCGCCTAATTAACAGGCAATATTTGTAAAGCGTTCGCATGCAAATGAGAGAAATCTCAAATCCGTGTAATTGGCGAGAATTCGCGAATGGCGTGTCCAAATTTCCGATTAGTACTATTATTTCTCGCCATGTGCCGGCTTAAGCAAATATAAACGAGCGTTTGCGATTAATTGAGTCAAGCCTGCGTTGATAAACGCTAATAACACAGACATTACACGGTTGGCTGTAAGAAATCGTGAAACGATAAGCCCGCCGTTTGTACTAAGTTAAAATAGAATTTAAGTTTTCTTTACCCATGTAATTTTGTTTTTTTGTTAGTACAATAAAGGTATTTTTCATTTCATTTCATTTACATTACATAGCGGGTTACCATATCATTAGGGACGCCACGAATTTCGGTACCTCTTCCCTTTCTCTCCTCGTCCTCTTCCAATTTCCTCTCCTCGAGCATTCTTAGTTTTAAATACCTTTACTGGTCTGTATTTAATGCAGACGAACGGAATAATCTTTATTTCCACAATGCGCGCATGTACCACTGTGATTAGGTTAGTTGTAAGACATTGCCATGTGGCAATGTCTTCCTAAAAAAGGAGGAGGTTATCAACTCGGTTGTATCTTTTTCTTTATAAGGTTTGTTACCTCAGAACTTTGCCATTTATGAACCCATTTGGACAATTCTTTTTTTTTTTTTCGAAAGAATGTTCTTACAGATTGGTCCCATTTTTATTAAAATTCTGTTCTGATGATGGGATCCATGAGGAATTAAGGGAACTCCTCAACGGTTAACAGCACAGACACAAAATTTTGTATATGTATTCAATTACGACATTCCGAAAATATATATGTATCTATATGAATACACACATAAACCACAAATATTTCATAAAATCTTTAAATACAGTAGGTCATATTTTGTAACGGCAGTGGTGTTTTTTATTCTTTTTAATATATTTACTTGTTAATATTTCTTCAATACTGTCTTTTCGTATGAAAGAATATCTGTGGGTACCAAGTCCCTCAACGAAGACCTTGGCGCACGCTTAGTGCCCTCCACTCGCTACGCAAGTATGGCGGAAGCTATGTAGGTGTTGCGAATTTTACGCAAATTCGCATTACGTCAAAGCCCACATGACAGAAGAATGCAGAATATCCCGCGCAGTTAATAAGTGATCTAGCGAGAAAACCTTGCCGCGTGGATCATAGCCTCGAGTTCGTAGATCATTAGGCTGTACTGGCTAGTTTAGTCGTCATTAGCACCGTCCAAGGTGGCGCTATGAACTTTGTTTCGAGATAAGTGCGGAGACGGGGCATGTGATACTCTCGATGATCGTCTGTTGATTTACCAGCCATGTTTATTGACTCGCACCAACACGAGAATGCCCTTCCAAAACGTTTATTGCACAAGTCGGCAAATTCATAATTATTATAGTGTTTGAATACGTGTGCAAGTCGTTAATGAATCATAAAACGACGTAGAAGAAACAGCAGTAACAAAAAACCGTAAAGTCCGAAAACGGTAGCGGCACTTTACTTCCTGGCCCACCGATCGAGCAGTAGGGAAAGTTTTTTTGACCCCCCTCCCCCCCTTTCGCCTCTCCTCCGAGACGATTAACCCTTCAGGCCTCGGCCTTTCAGCCGATTGACAAGTTGATGTCCCAAAAAAAAATAATAAAAAAACATTAATTACTGCCAAACCACTGTACACATAATTAAAATAAAACATATTAACATAATAAAATAAAACAAATTAAATTAAAATTAAATTAAAACGGAGCCGTCACGCTGAATCGTGTTGTGGCCGATATCGACCAATTGGGGTTCTAGAGGTTAAGACCATTTCTAGTCTGCAGTCTGTCTGTGTGTTTGTATGTATGTCTGTCTGTGTGTGTCTCTGTAATTGTGTGTGTGTATTCCTCCACGATAGCGACCAAACGCTTCATCTGTCTTGTCTGTCTGTATGTCTGGCTGTGTGTGCACATGTATTCCTCCATGATAAAGCCCAAACGCTTAATTTAATCGAGCTGAAATTTGGTATGCAGGAATCATTTGGTCATGGCAAGACTGGAAAAGATCGTGGTTAAAATTGGTTGAATGATCGTCCACCAGGGAGCGCACTAGTCATACTCTAATCTCGAAATATTGGACTTAGAGACTTGAAAATCGGTACCCAGATGTCTTGTTAGGCCGAAATCATGGTTTGAATATGTCTTATACAAGCGGAACAAATAATATTTAAAGTCCGGTATATAAGTAAAGCCATTCAAAGTCTCGTTCGAAATTCAAATTCGAAAGCTTACGGCAACCAGCGTTCGCAATTTGTTTTATTGAATCCATATGATTAAATTGAATAAGATGGCGCTCGTTCGCAATTCAAATTGCGTTGCGTGGCATTTTCATAGGAATTTTTGCTAACTGCTCATCGACTTTTTTTATTGTACGACTATCCAACAAAAAAATAGTGTAATATGTTCAGGGTTCATCTATGTATGTTTTCCGTTTCTTTTTTCCACTATAACTTGAACTTTATTCCAACATAACTGATCTTTATTTCACTATAACTTCTAAACGCTTAAACCGATTCAAAAGTGTATGGTGTCGTTAGAATCGTTATATCATCTCGAGTTGCATAGGGTACCTTAACCGTCCAAATTCAAATAAGTAGTTGTCGCAATGTCTAAACTTAATAAATCAACATAAATATATCGTGTTTAGTGTCAAATGAAAGGTCTGATTGAGTAAATTCCGGATATATACATGTATCTATATCGATAAATACATAAATCATAAATATTTAATTAAAAACCCATAATAGGTACAAATATTTATAAATACGGTAGTTAATTTTCAGTAAAGGCAGTCGTGTTTTTTATTCTTTTTAATATATTTACTTATGAAATTAATATTCAGATGGAATAAGTCCCTGGCTACTTGCCGGGAAAGTCTTGGGATGACACATCCGATTTTTGTTCAGCGCAATAATTTCTCGATTGATTGATTTGATTGATTGAATTGATTGAATACTGAAAATACTGAATATTTCTTGATTGGTTTTTCGTTGGTTGCAGATCCGCGCGTGCGCGATTGGCCGATGATGTCGTCGGCGTTCCCGACGCTGTGCGCCTGCGTGACGTACGCGTACTGCGCGCGCTCGCTCGGCCCCCGCCTCATGAAAGACCGCGAGCCCTTCAGCCTGCGGCGCATCCTAGTCGTCTACAACTTCCTGCAAACGCTCTTCAGCTTGTGGATATTCTACGAGTACCTCGCGAGCGGCTGGTGGGGCCATTATGACTTCCGCTGCCAGCCGGTCGACTACTCGAGGAGTCCGCTCGCTATGAGGGTGAGTCCTTTTTCTTAAAATCAATTAGACACATCGAACCGGAATCTTTGATTACCAGCTTATAGTTTGAAGTAGCTTTGTAAAGTTTCTTAAATGGTTGATGTCAACATAACAATTATTTTGTAATTACAAATTAAATTTTTTTACACGATTGCGCAACAAAAAGGAGTGTAATATGTTCAGGATTGATCTATGTATGTTTTCCGTTTCTTTATTCTACCATAACGTCTAAACGATTGAACTGATTTAGAACATAGCAATCATTTTATCTCAACTTAACAAGTATTTTGTAAAAGTGTCTCCAAATTTTCAATCGTTTACACGATTGCACAACAATAAGGAGGGTATTGTGTTAAGGATTGATCTATTTATGTTTTCCGTTTCTTTATTCTACCATAACTTTTAAACTCTTGAACTGATTTAAAAGTGTATGGTATTTTTAGAATCGTTATATCATCCCGAGTGTTATAAGGTACCATAACTGTCCAAATGCCAAGTAAGTAGTTGTCTAAATGTCCAAATGTCCAAATAAGGAGTGTATTGTGTTCAGGATTGAGCTATTTATGTTTTCCGTTTCTTTATTCTACCATAACTTTTAAACGCTTGATCTGATTTAAAAGTGTATGGTATTTTTAGAATCGTTATATCATCCCGAGTGTTATAAGGTACCATAACTGTCCAAATGTCAAGTAAGTAGTTGTCTAAATGTCCAAATGTTAATAAATTAACATAAATATATCGTCTTTAGTGTCAAATGAAAGGTCTGATTGAGTACATTCCGGAAATATAAATGTATCTTTATGGATAAATACATTAACCACAAATATTTCACCAAAAAACCGTTATAGAAATAATTATAATACAATAGTTCACTTGTTCTAACGGCAGTCGTGTTTTTAATTCTTTTGTATACATTTACTCGTTCTTTGAAGTCAATTAGAGCCATCGAACCGGAGTCTTTGATTACCAGCTTAGAGTTTGAGGTAGCTTTGTAAAGTCTCTTAACTGGTTAACCTCAACTTAACAATTATTATGTAAAACTGTGTACAATTTTTTTTTCACGACTTCCCAACAAAAAAGTAGTGTAATGTTCCCAGTGTAACCAGTTCCAGTTCTGTAACCAGTGTAATGTAACCAGTTCTTCCCTTTCTCTCCTGTTCCTCTACCAATTTCCTCTCCTCGGGCATTATTAGTCTTAAATTCTTCCACTTGTCTGTATGTTATGTAATAATCTTTATTTTCACAATGCGCGCATGTACCACTATGTTTAGGTTAGCTGTAAGACATTGCCATGTGGCAATAAGCTCGCCTTTTTTGTATACTTATTAAGTGCAAATAAAGAGTTTATTATTATTATTAATGTGTTCATTTGTGTTCAGGATGTAAAGTGTACTTTGTGAATAATAACCCAAAGGTAGGGCGGTTAAAAGGTTAATTTCAAAGAGTTCTCTATCTCTAATACGGTGTTAGTTTAGGGCTTGGCATTTTATAGGCAAATGGGTGTTGATTGAAACATGCTTTTAAGGTGTAATATAAATCTTATTCATGACGATTATGTGATAACATGACGATTATGTGATGGATTTAATTTAAAATGTGATTAATGTGTGGATGGAAAACCTTATTAAATAAGTTTCATTTTGAAAACCGTTAATGTTTTATTAAAGATTTGTATCATATGTACGAGTAGTAATATAAAAAACCCATTTTAGAAAAAATGCCCAAAATAATAGGAAATCCCGAATAAAGTTTGGAAGCCACTGCCCTAGTAACCTACTGGTCAAGGTCGTGTAGTGAATATAAATATTGGCGATAACCTCATCGATCGTTGACCCCGCGACAAAGCGAATAATACTTATTTACACACTATTATTGCATTTCCTTTTAACTGTGCGAAGGTGACTTGGCAATATCCATACATGTAGAAATGTCCAGAGCTAATATGGGCTAATGTTTAATTACTTTTCAATCGTTTTTCTGACTTGTGTCCACCGATTACGTCATGCCTTTTATTTAAAATAATTGCTACACAAACAATACTCTAACAAATACATTAATTATAACTAGAGGTACGGAATTTTCGTTTTTACAAAATAGATGCGAATTTATGCAATGTGAATTTATGCGAAAAAAGTTTCACATTTTTTTATTCTAAAAATAGAAAAAAAAAGTTTTTCTAAAAATTAAATACAATAAAATGAAGCCTACTTTCACATTGGTCAGTTATTTTGACCATCTGTGGCTGCAAGTCACTAACTTAAAACAAATTACATTACTTGAAAACTTCTCAAAAAATCCTTTTTTCAGAGACCTTTTTCAAAATGAGCCGATTGATGGATACTCACTTTCATCGCCAAATGCTTTATTAGTAAATAGGAATGAAGATGCCAATGTTAAGAACATATTCTGGGGTACTAAATGCTGCTTTTTAACCTTTGCTGAAGCAGCGTTACAGAGTTAGTTGCTTCTGCGCTGTTAGTTGAACAGCGTAGAAAGCAGAACGCTTCTGTATTAAATACGAGTATAATGTCGCCGTTGCGGACAGAACGATTCTAAATGATCAAATATTAGAAATAAACAATGCTAGTTTTTAATGAATATTAAATATAAATTTTAGTTCTATTAAAAAGTTGTTTTATATGCAGTATATGCGATGTTTTTGCGAAATTTCGATATTTTCAATTTTGTTTTTGCGAAATTTCTGTTTTTTTTGCGTAAATTCCGTACCTCTAAATTATAACTAATATTTCTACATAATTTCTTATTAGAGCATAATTTCCTCTGTGTACTCTGCATGCTAAATTAATTATTGGCGATTCATAAAAAAAAGTAATAATATACCTACTATTTTTAAGTATTAAAATTTTTGAAATGAATTACTATTATAAAACATAGGAAAAAACAAAAAACAATCATCTGTACATAGTGATAGAAAATTAACTAATATAACGTGTACAGAAATACAAGCACCTCGGCTTTACAGGAAGACGAAGTAAACGAAGATCGGGTTCGTACTCAGGAGATAAAATGCCTACGATAACGAAAGCGCATTCACCAAAATGAGCGTAAAGAAAGAAAAGAAGACGGAAGACAAGAAAATACGCGTTCCTGAGAAAATTACCAAACTACTGAAGATAGCATTATTTTCAGTAAAAAAATGAAAAAAAAGGTTGAATTCGCTGAATTTTAGCTGAAATTGCGATCGAAGTTCGTGAAAAACACTGTCAATATAAGTGGTCGTCTTTGTTTTTAAATTAATTTGTTTGTTAATTAAGATCAATGCATCAACCAACGCACTTCAATGATATGATTAAGCTTTATATGTTGAAGTAACCGTGAACCTGGTTAATGTTTTGCGTTGCTCAAATCAAAGACTAAAACGGTTCATTTAGACAATATTTCTGTATCATTTTAACTTTTAAGAAAATAACAAGATTTACCTTATGTTTAACTTAGGCTCTTTGGGTGTTTTAAATGATTTGTTTTAAGTTTTAACTGATTTCTTCAGTTAACTGTAAGGTATCGCTATAGCGATAAGTCGGCCATTTGTGCATAAATTGTCTTTTTTTATAAAAACAGTGTAATATTCATTAAGTAATGTTTTTATAGCAAAATAAAGTTATTCCATTCTATTCTATTCCTTAGTCAATACAACCATTATAATTTTAACCAAGCTGAAATCGACACTTGATTGAATATTTTTATCTCAGGGTTTGTATGTACCCATTTATTCTTTATCTCATGTTTTTATGCTGCAAATAAAATTAATATAAATAAATAATTTAGAAATAACGCTAAATATTCAAAATTCTCAGAACAAATTAATTTATGTTTTTCTTTTCAGTTTGATGATTGGAATCGATTTCATTTATGATTTGAATTGAATTTTTAATTGGCAGATGGCAGCGACGTGCTGGTGGTACTACTTCAGCAAATTCACGGAGTTCTTCGATACGCTGTTCTTCGTTCTGAGGAAGAAGAACGAACACGTGTCCACACTTCACGTGATCCACCATGGTGTTATGCCTTTTTCCGTCTGGTTGGGACTCAAATTCGCGCCTGGTGAGTTCGGCTTTATACTTTTTCTCTCGTTAAGTTAGAGTTTGAGGTCTAAACCTCTAGTATAGGATTGAGGAAATAAGACTCCCGAATCTAGTCCTCACTTGTGAAGTTGCCTTTCTATTAAAAAAAAATAACACTGACAATTTTGTATGACAAATCAATATTTAATTCATTGAAATATTGTCTTGTGCTACTTTAATGGGTGTGCCATTTTAATGCATTGAAGGCGTTTTCACTGCATCTTCAGATTTTTCCCCTGTAAAAAGTTTTACAGGGGAAAAACAAGTATTTATTTAGTACTTTATTCATTTTTTTTATACATATAACCACATTATTACCAATGTTATAAAGTAACTCGGAAAAATTGAACACGCAAATGTAGCAAATGGTCAGTGCCCACCTAACTAGGACTGTAATGTCCTGTATCTAGGCGGGTCAGAGTAAACAATTAAAATTAGCGATTTAATTTATAAAGAACTAAATTGACTTAACGTTTTATTTTTAGAAATAGTAAGTGTACCTAATTAAAATTTAATATATAATATAATATAATAATCTGTATAAATATTACAGTGTATATACCTAATCATATTTATGTAATAATATGGGAAGTACATAGATACCTTAATTCGATTATAATAAATATTAAATATATTATGGTATAAACATATTTATATTAGAATACAATTATATAAATACGATTATAAAAATATTGGGAAAAATAAGAAATACCATACGATATATTAATATTATATGCATAATACTTAATGTATATGTATACGATATTAGCTCTAAATATTCAATATGAGATATTCCAACCAACATTTCACAATGTGATTTCGGCCCAACGAGGCATCTGTGTACCAAATTTCAAGTCTGTAAGTCCAATATTTGGAGATTGATATATGAACAGGCGATCATAATTGAATGCGTATACACAATTTCGTTTCTGTGCTGTTGACCGTTGAGGAGTCCCCTCGTTGGAAGCCAATCCTGAGTGCAGCAGCCTTGTCGCGGTGAAACTTAGAACGGGTTATCGTATCATAACTGAATGCGTATATAAAATGTCGTTTCTGTGCTGTTGACCGTTGAGGTGTCCTCTCGTCGGGAGCCAACCCTAGGTGCAGCAGCCATGTCATGACTAAATTTAGAACGGGCTATCACTTCGTTTCTAATTCAGCTAGCAAAAATTGACCGAAACAAACTAACCAACAAAAATTAAAGCTTGTAAAAAATACGATGGCCAGCAACAATACCTCGCGCTTGGCTCGTCGGCTTGTAAATTCGGTTGTTGTCCTGTTGATCGATAATGCATTCCAAAACCTCTCTTGGAATGTTCAATTCGACCGCGAAAATACGCTTAACCCAAATCACAACCCCAATTTCTATGCTAATGAACTGGAATGCCCATTGTGTTGCACCGCTCATGTATAATCCATGTGATCGCCAGGTGAGTGTCATTGCCATTCGAACAGGAATCGTCCGGTTTTCGAATTGAATGCGATTCGCCAAATTTTATGCGATTCGGGAACTTGCGGCTGAGGTCGCATATTTGTTTCCCTGGGGTCAAGGCCTTGCCTTATGAAGAAGCGGTGACGTCGACGAGGGGGTCTCGCGTATTAAGACCTCCAGCCGCGAGATTTCGCGAGCGCATGTCTTTGAAAGACTATGTATACTTATGGAAATTTTAGATTTATTATGGCGGCCGACCAAAATATTAATTTCTCCCAAACCGTTGTTGCATATTAGAATTGTTGCATATTAGAACTTTAGAATACTAACTTTAGAGTCCGATCGGTCCCAACGAGGCGCAACTGTGCTTTTACGATTGAGTCCGATCGGTCCCTCTGAGGCTCGAGGGGTTAAACCCGAACACGTCTATCTTCACGACTATCAAGTTTAAAAGAGGTAATCTATCCTTGTACGACTCAGCAAAAATATTTACCCTAACGCACAAGTGCCTTAAGATTTTTACTTTCTTGGCAAAGGAAAGTATTGTGAACGCACTTCTGTGTGTTGTGTGTCTGTGTGTTTTTCTCGACAATAGCGCCTAAATGCTTCATCCGATTGATCTGAAATTTTGCATGCTGGCATCATTCGGTCATGGCAAGAGTTGAAAAGGTTCACCAGAAGGCGCGCCAGTCATACTTCAATCTCGAAATATTACAGTTAGAGACTTGAAATTCGGTACACAGATGCGTCGTAGGGACTAAACCGCATTGTCAAATTTTGGTTAAAATATCTCTTATACAATTGAAGCAAAAAAATACTACATCCAATTGGAAAACTACTATTTTAATACCACGGAAATACGTAACAATACACTAAAATAAACTACTTTCACTATCGGAGTCACTTGACACAATCACTATCGGAGGGGGGGGATTGGGAGTTGTGGGATTTGGCGCGGGGGGCTTGCCTGCTTGCCGGAAAAATCTTGGAGTGACACAACCTATTTGTTTCTGAATTCGTTCGATTCCTTGCTCGTACAAATTGTATCGGAGGGGCTATATACAGGATTCAAACTCGAGTATACTACGGATATAGGCTCCATATTTTACTTTCAGGGTGGATATATTAGGAAATACATATTTTTGATAATAATAAGATTCCAGAGCAAATGAAAAACCTTGGAGAGGACCAATTTAAAAAGATAATTATAAATAATTTGGTAAGAAACCCAATTTATGGTATAATGGAGTTTGATCATTCTGAATTTATTTTCCATGTTGACGATTAATGAAATGTGTAAAATTTTAAACATAATGGTAGCATGATAGCTGACATTCTAATTTTCATATAATTAATTATACATTATTCATTTAAAAAAAAAATACGAAGGCATATTGCTGGATTGACAATAAAATAGATATATATTTTTTTATTATTCTACATAGTATTTGCATTTCTATTTTAATATATTATTCTCCCTGACTCTTAAATCACTTTAGTATATTTTGATTATTTGTATGTAGGTAATATTGAATATAATATTACAGCAATGCCAACTATCACGATAGTTACCTTTTTAATAATTAAATTTTTAGCATTTAATTTTGTGACGCATCCAAGTGTAGGAATACCTATCTACTGGAGTAGTTGATTGTATTGTATTGTGTTGATTTGATATAATACAGCAGCACAAGAAATATGCGGCAACAGATAGTCTTTACTCGGACGTATGATGCTATAAAATAGAAACATCGCGCTGGTATTCAACGGTGAAGTTAGAGCTAACTACGAATAGGCACATCAACGCGAACAGTGGAATTCGGTTATGTAAAATTAATCACCTGATTTGTATGCGTCGCGAGCGATTTGTTTGTCTCAAACATCACGTGTTCCGGTTGGAAATCGGTTCCGTTAACGAATTGCCCTTATTGGGACAGAATGCAATGAGAAATCCATTAAAAATCCTGGAATCTCCTTTTACTTATCTTGCTACTCCCAATTCTGGAATATGCTGATGTCATATAGAGTTGTCAACTACAACGGGCGAACCCGTCATCTCAGGAAGTTTTAACGATTAGTCGTTCTCTCTCCCGTGAATGAACGCAGAAGACTTGGACAAAACAATCCACCGCCAAACTCCGCCACATGCTCGCAAGAGGCCATCGCCTTAACCGCGAGATAGCCAGGAGTGTTACCAAGGGGGTTTCACTCACGCCCTTGCTTGCAATTGCGACCAGATTACTCCGGTCTATCGATTGGTTACGAGTTCGTGGTCGCTTGCGCGGTCCTCTCCCTTACGAAGCGGTGAATCGGTGTATACCGAATCTATCGCGGACCACGGCATCCTTTGCCCGGCTGTTGCCCGGCTGTTGCATCGGCACCCAGGATCGGGTAGCCGATGGTCGTTTCAAGAGCAGTCGCCGTAAGGTCCGCAACCACCCCCGCTCTATAGGAAACAGTACTGCTTCCAGACTCCCCCGACTGTTAATGGCGCACGGTGCGCAGACCGTCCAGGAGCGCCAGAAGGTTGATTCCCAGGGGAAACTAACCATAAGGCCAGAGTCCTACCCGGGCTCGCACTTCTGCATAGAGGCTGCCGGATGGGTGTCGACCCGTGAGTTTGACCGACCCTTACACGTAGGTGTTTTTTAGTGGCCTAACTGCAACAGGCCGTATAACGTTCCCTTTGCTCCTGTCTTAGCAAGTTCGTCGGATTTTTCATTTCCCTCGATTCCTGCATGGCCAGGAACCCATCGTATTCATGCATTAGCTCCCATTTGCTCGCAAGTATTGCTCGCGGACAATCCTTTAACTTGAACTTCCAATCGGTCAACCTCCTTCCCGAAGAGATGTCACGCTCAAAATCCTCCCATAAGTCCGTGGCGGCTACTCGGACACGACAATTTTTGTTTTGTTTTGATTTCCAACTCATCCCGAAATTATCCATGTACCACAAAGCTTCCGAAAATCTGTTTCTTACATAACATAAAAATATCGGTCTTGAAAGACAAAATCGCCATGTTCGACTTTTGGTGAAAATGTTACTTAAACGTCAGCGTCTTGCGAAATTGCTGCCCGATTTTCCACGATTTCCACATATTCGGATAAATGTGACATCAGCGCATATTACACTACACGTTGAACCGAATACCTCGTTACGATTTGTCGTCGGAATTGTATCGTATGAGTCACCGGTCAGCGATGCGAGTTACGGACACGCACTTTCCTACCTGGTCATCAATATTTAGCCTCTAATACGACGTGCTTGGAAGTCTGTGAATTATTTAAAAGGGAATTGAATTTTTTTCTGCATTTTTAAAGAGGGATGTAATGCGTATTATGCTTGATTGAGATGGTTCAAGGGCACTCGTCGACGCGCCATGGAGTTTTATTACCATTTTTACAAGTTTTTACTTACGTTGCCATGTTTGTCAGTTTGTTAAAGTCAAATCTTACAAGCTAAATTAGAACCACTTCTTCTTATCCTTAAAATATCAATCTTTATATGTTTGTTCAATTCCATTGACAACGGATTTTTATGGTAAACATGACCTTGTACTATGATTCTATATCCAGGATTGGCTCCCGACTAGGCTACTTTTCCACGGTCAACAACACAGACACGACATTTTGTATATGCATTCAATTATGATAGCCCGTTCCAACGAGGTGACTCCTCCAACGGTCAACAACACACAATGTTGTATATCATTCAATTATGATAGCCTGTTCTAAGTTCCACCATGACATGGCTACTGCACCCAGGGTTGGCTCCCGACGTGGGGACTCCTTAACGGTCAACAGCACATACACAAAATTTGTGTCCAGTAGCGCTGGGATGCAGTCCCACCAGGAGAAACCGGTCCACCAGCTTTGAGACCTGGGACGCGAGAGTCTTACCCGGGGTAGCCTTCCGCGCGAGGAGGCTTCTGAATACGAGCTGAATCGTGAGTTGAGCAGATCCAAGAACAAAATGGTTCTTGTGGCCCAAGCTGCACGAAACCATTCGCTACCTTTCTAGTAGTATAGGTATAGCAGTAGCGTTGCGGTCGGCGGAACGGTTAAGTGTTCGTATCAGTTGCTATATTGTTTAATTATTTTTACGTATAATAAGTGGCCTGTTTTCATCTTTGTGCATCATTGCCGATAATCTATCAACCGGGCATGCTGCAGAGTTGAAAATAAGAGTAAAATCAAACAGGATTATCCAGGTATCGAAGTTTTAAATATTATCATTTCATCGAAATTCAAAACGGAATCGGTCGGTATATTGGACAAAAAAGATACGTTCAAGTGAACGGTTCTCGAACAACGATTCAATTTGGCATTATCCAATCAGAAGAACCGGATCCTGTAGTGTCAATCGGAAAAAATACAGATCGTATATTTATTGCCACCTTCATATTTAGATATTCGAGGACGCCAATTTGCAGCGATCGAATTGTATATTAACCGGGATTCGCGCCTTCCAGGTCGCAAATCTAACCTTTAAATTCGCAAATTGAAACATAACTGCATCGGTACCTCGAAGTTAAGCGAATAATATAAAAATAAAAACAAACAAAACCCGCGGTGTCGCCGTCGGTTTGTACGAGGTCGCACACGGCTGGATGGTAGTTGATTTTAACGCAATCTCACGGAAATAACCAGCTCTCACTCAATGCGCAAATGCAGCTTACCACTGTTCGTAAAATTACTTTCTGACTCCAAAATACAGGAAAAAAGTGCTAGAAGCGAGAGTTCATTAGAAAGTACACAGAAGTAAGCAAGACACGCAGTCGACAGTAGCAGCAGCTGTCATTAGGTAGCTGACTGATTCGTCAAAATCCAGCCCAATCATCGAAGGAATCTCGAAGGGTTGTCAGTGTGGAAATATTCCTCATATCTCGGGTTTTTTCCCACACCTTCCATTTTAAATAAAATACTATTATATTTACTTTTGGAGTTGTTGAGCTGCTTAATCCTACACTTCAATCCGTAACATTAATTTATAATGTCTAGGATGACAAGAGGTCAAACAAAAAAAATGCTGCAATGCGATGGCATTGCGGACATAGGAGTAGATACATATAAAGACACCATCAAAAAACTAAGTTTTGATCTCAATAAAATTAATGACGTAAATAATAAACTTGTGAAAGAACTTGACGATAACTGCCAAGAATTTGAACGATTATGTAAAGAAAATATTCAGATTAAAAAAGACTATGCAACATCTCAATTTATTGTCGACGAAGCGAAAGCGAAAATAATGGAAATGGCAACAAAACTATCCGATTTTGAAGAAGAATTGATGGAATCACGGTATTTGTCTGGCCACGTCTTATTTTTAGAAAAAAAAGTTGCTGATTATGAAAGGAAAGATTATTCGCTGAAAAATGACGAATTAATTTTAGAAAACTTTGCATTGGAAACATCACTAGTCAACGACCTACTCATCTTAAGACAAAAATTAATAGACAAAGAAGATGAGTGTGAAAAATTAAATCATGCTGTAATAGAAAAGGACCAAATCATTGACCTATTGAACAAACAAATAAAGAAAAAAACACTCTTGTTAACGCGTTCCAGTGATCTAAAAAGTAAAAAGACTGTTGGAAATGATGTAAAAAATTCTGTCAAACAAAACAAGAAAAATAATTTGTCTTCTAATAGGGCTAACTATATTGGAAAAAACCCTTTTAGCCCGAATCCCAATATCACAGAAGCAACGAACATCACTACAGCGAATATTCCAGTGGAACCTTTGAAAACCATAGCTCCCACAGGAAAAAAATCAAAGGTTTTAAACTTTTCCGCTCAACCCACAAAAAAAATTAATAAAAATAAAAATAAAATTATAAGTAAAACAGACAACAAAGACCACACATCACGGTCAAGAAACCAAGTCAAACAGGGGACGGTGTTAATTCTAACGGATGAGAACGGAAAGATGAGTGCAGGGCTTCTGAATGACATTTTACCTAAAACCTATCAAGTGACAAGTATTACTAAAACCGATGCACAATTATTTGGGGTATGCAGCAATACGAACAATATGGTATCATGCTTTGACAAAAACGACTACGTTATAGTAATGGGTGGTCTCCATTATAGCTACCTCAAAAATCGATACGAGAAAGTACGCACCACACATATCATTGAAAACAGTATGAAAGAATTATTAGACCACACGGAAAATACAAATTTGATTATCTGCAGTATACCCTATAGACTGGATATCAACCGTCATAATTTAGATATCTACAATATTAATAAAAATATAAAGAACATCTCTTTAACGAGAAAACATGCAACATACGTAGAACTAGCAGACCATCTGGAGGAAGAAGACTATGTTGCGAGAGGATCTCACCTAAATATAAGAGGAAAGAGGAAATTCACAGCACTTATAAATAATGCAATAATAAAAATAATGAAGAACCAAACGTCAAAAAACGGATTAAGACAACCGACGCTCGAAGGAAGAGGATAACCAACTCTGACGTCTTTCTCCTCAAGATCGTCCACCAAAATATGCAAGGCTTGAAAAATAAAACACTAGATGCCAGTTTAGAACTCGAAAACCTCAATGCAAGCATATTTTGTGTCAGCGAATCGTGGTTCCATGAAAGTGAAAAAAATACTGTAACTATCTCTGGCTTCATACTAGCTAGCTGCTTCACAAGAGACCATCATATTAGGGGTGGATCTGCTATTTTTGTAAAATCGGGTGTATTATTTAAAAATCGTGAAGATATTTGCAAACTTTCCATTGAGATGGTAATCGAAATTAGCTGTATATATCTATCGGAGCTATCTGCATATGTTCTTTGCTTATATAGAAGTCCGGAGTCAGATTTTCACATCTTCTTAAATACCCTAGAAATAGTACTTGACAAGTTAGCTAGGGATTCATCCAAAATAATACTGTGTGCCGATTTTAACGTCAATTTTTTAGAAAAATCTAATAATGGCGATACTTTAATGGATCTTTGCTTGTCTTATAATTTAATCAGAACTATAGACTTCCCTACGCGAACGACAGCTAGCAGCAGTAAATGCATAGATAATATATTTACTGACTCTGACAATTTTTCCGTTCAGCCAGTCAGTTGCGGACTATCAGATCATGGCGGACAAATGATTGCCATTAAGTATAGCAATGTAGTCAAGAAACTGGCACAGAATATTAGCAGAAGAAAAGTAACAGCAAAAAACCTTGATATTTTCCAGACAGCCTTGACAGAAAATGATTTTATCGCTTCCACGAATGATCCTGATCATCTGTATAATGAGTTCTTCAGATGGTATCTCGCTGCATTGGATAGCTCAATTCCCGTGAGGCAATCAACTCAGAAACTTTCAAAAACTTTTAATGACTGGGCAACACCGGGAATCAAGATATCCAAACAGCGGATGCTGCATCTGAATGAAATACAGAAAAATAGTAATGATACCATAGTTCTCGAATACATCAAAACATACAAAAAGACATACAAAAAAGTAGTATGGTTTGCTAAGCAGAAATACTTAAAATACACTATAGATAATTCCGATAATAAAGTCAAGGCTGCCTGGAATATTATTAAAAAAGAATGTACACGGAACCAAACAGGTAATCATTGCGTACGCCTCAACGTCAATGGCAGTAGTATAGATGATGCGACAACGGTTGCAGAACTTTTTAATGACTATTTCAGCTCTATACCCTTAAATACCAGCTGCCAGAATAAGGGAAATCACTCAGCTTTAGGCCTGCTTGAGGACTATCGTAAAAAAAATCCAAATTCATTGTTATTCTCCCCCACCAATTCTTCCGAAATAATTAAAGTTGCTAAATCACTTAAAATGAAAAATTCAACAGACCTATGGAATATATCCACCAAAATCCTAAAGAGTTCTGTAACCGTAATCTCGCACAATCTATCTTTTATCTTTAATCGATGCATGGAACATGGATTCTTTCCCACCGAAATGAAGATGGCCAAAGTAGTGCCGATATTTAAAAAAGGTTGCCCAGAAAACAGAGATAATTATCGACCCATATCTCTTTTACCAGTTTTCAGCAAAATTTTTGAAAAATTACTTCTTATCCGACTTGTTAATTTCTTTGCTGAAAACCAAATCCTGTCTAAAAAACAATTTGGATTTCAAAAAAATCTCTCTACGCAAGATGCAATCGCCAGTCTAATTAAAAAAACACTACTTGGGCTAGACAATATGAAAAAAACCGTAGGCATTTTCTGTGACCTCTCTAAGGCTTTTGATTGCGTAGACCACTCAATTCTACTTGAAAAATTGGAACACTACGGCATTAGGAATAAGGAACTGCAACTCATGGAATCTTATTTGCAAGAACGCACTCAGATTACGCAAGTCGAAAATAGCAAGAGCGCGCCACAGAATATCCGCAAAGGTGTTCCTCAAGGATCGATACTTGAACCTTTTCTCTTCCTCGTCTATATTAATGACATCCCAGAGTGCCTGAAATCCGTGGATGATGAAATCATTTTATTCGCCGATGATACTTCACTTCTTTTTAGCGATAAAAATAAAGACACTTTGGCCCAAAGAATAAAAGAAACAATAGATAGGCTTAGTATATGGTTCCAAGTTAATAAATTGTCACTTAACGTAAATAAATCAAAATCAATATGCTTCTCTTTGCGGCCGTCTGATTATAATGAAATAGACGTATACTTTGGGTCTGACCAACTAGAAAATGTCTCCTCCACGAAATTTCTCGGTTTAGAAATTGATCAAAAATTACAATGGTCTGATCACTTAAATGATCTCAGTAAAAAATTGTGCAGTGCCATATTCGCCATTAGAAAGATAAGAAGTTTATGCGGTTTTGAAGCAGCTAAATCCGTCTATTTTGCATATTTCCACTCTATAATAACGTATGGCCTACTGTTTTGGGGAATGGCACCAAACTCAAAAAGAATTTTTCTCCTCCAGAAAAGAGCGGTACGCAGTTTATATAGAGTCTCACCGAGAAGTTCTTGTAAGCCGCTATTTGTAAAATCAGGAATAATGACTCTATTTTCTTCTTACATCTACCAAAATATTATGTACGCTCGTAGACACCTAACAGAAGCTCCGGTGAATAGTGATTTTCATCATCACGATACGAGAAATAAATCCAATCTCCACATAAACCGACAGCGACTTAGCAAAGTGCGATACAGTTTTATTCATCAAAATTTGTCGTTCTATAATAAGATTCCAGAGCAAATGAAAAGCCTCGGAGAGGTCCAATTTAAAAAGATAATCATAAATAATTTGGTAAGAAACCCAATTTATGGTATAAGGGAGTTTGAAAATTCTGAGTCTATTTTCCATGTTGATGATTAATGAAATGCGTAAAGTTTTAAACATAACGGTATTATGATAGCTGACATTCTAATTCTCATATAATTTATTAAACATCTATTCATTTTAAAAAAAACTACGAAAGCATTATTGCTGGATTGACAATAAAATATATATTTTTTGATTATTCTACATAGAATTTGCATTTCTATTTTAATATATTATTCTCCTTGACTCTTAAATCACATTAGTATATTTTGATTATTTGTATATAGGTAATATTGAATATAATATTACAGCGATGACAACTATCACGATAGTTATGTTTTTAATAATTAAATTTTTAGCATTTAATTTTGTGACGCATCCAAGTGTAGGAATGCCTATCTACTGGAGTAGTTGATTGTATTGTATTGTATTGTAGTAGGTACTGCTGGTTTGCTGTAAACCAAAACATCCAACATGGTTTTTTAAAAAGAAAGTAAATATCCAAATTCAACACTGTTATTGTTGGTCACAAGGTCGAAATATAAAAGCAGAAGCCAAAAAAAGAAGTTTTTTTGCTTTCCTTGTGCATACTATCATCGTCAGTCAACATCTTTTACATGGTATTACAATACTTTTACAATACTCTGTATTCCAGATTTTCTTTTGAATGTCCAGTCCTTCTATTACAACTATGTATAATAGTTTGTAGGTTTGTTTGTTTCTACTCTTCATTGTGAAATTTCACAGTGGGCGGGTTTATAATCATATAACAATCTACACTAAGAAAAATATTGAATTGATTCTTACATTACCATTTTGTTATTACGGTTTTATACAAAATAACAATAGTTCAATCGTATTTTTATTGACTTACTAGGAATTTTGTTGAAACTCCTTTACTCGATTATAATTGTATTAACATTTTCCGTACGGTTAATATAGAAATAACAGTATACTGTAATTTCCGCATGATTCATGTGTCCGATATAACCGTACGTATACTACATGCTGTCATGTTAGAAGCGAGATCCCAAGGTCCCGACGTAATGAAATAACATTGTTTTAGCATGAAATAACTACCGTCACGCCATCACCGTTACGCGTCATATTAATTCATACGTATGGACCAAAGTCCGAGTTATATAGGTACGTTGAAACATACGTGTTTCCGTATATTACATCGTTATATGTTTCCCAAGTATTACAACCAAAGGTGTATTACTATGACGTGTTTACATGTATGTGTGCGTGTAACTTTTGTGTAGGTGTGTGTCTTGTTATTGCATTCGGTTGACAGAATTGAAAATGCAATCCCGTTACTTTTATCCGAATGTAAAATGGCGTCCCACCCGGGAATTGAACCCGGGACCGTACAATGCAAGATCATGCGACCTAACCACTATGCCACCGGCCGATGGTCTGATATTTCATTTAAAATCCCGGTTTGAATATAATTAACTATTGCTTACGCCACCGGTGCGCAACTTTGGGGTCGCGAATTGTGATAATGGGGTCGCCAAAACAGAAACAAGTCAAAGACCCATCTGCAAAACGCAATCGCATGTACTATCAGGTGTGTTTATAAAAAATAAATTGTGAACAACACCCACAATCGGTTATTTGTTCGGAGACATTGGCAAGTGAGAGAGCTTGAAGCTGATTAAAACGAAACGACACTTGAACACTCACTCTCGAATGTATAGTCGAGTATTGGTAATTACTTAAATATATGACTAATACGCGAATAATACTATAGTCTTATATCTGTACTTTTAGTTTAAAATGCATAACGTAGCTGTAATTTGATTATTTAGCATTTTACTGACAATTTGAATATTACGATGAATAATTTTATTACGTATCTTTTCGAATTACTAAATACTTCAAATATTAGGCTTCTATTTTGATTATTAATATTTATAGTTTGACAATCTAGTAGTTAATTCTTGACTACCTATGTATGTTCAGTAAAGAGTAGGTAGTAACGAGACTTACTACCCAACCCAATTATTTTAACACGTCCAAGAGCGGTCTTTAGCCGTCAATTGGACACGACGAAAATGTAATGTAATGTAATGTAATAAAAGTTTTCGTTTTGTAGTCGAATTCAAGATGGCGAGTAATACTCAAGTAGTAGGTCGGTGCTCGGTATCGGACCATTTGGAACGAAATATCGGACGAGACGGTCCGATATATCGGATGACATATCGGTGATTAATACTTCGAAGCGACATTACCATCATTGGCTACAGCTGATTTCTGAACGCTGAAAACCTGACTTCGATACGTCAGGCACCATTTTTGCTCATCATCGGTTGTTGTGTTTCGGCCTTTTTTTTTTGTTGAATTTCGTTGTTATTTCATATTGGCTTGTTTTGGATTACGATTTCTTTTTCTATTGGGTTGAAAACTTCTATGTAGACTTTTTAACGACTCGACCTGATTAACGACTGTTTGAATGTTGCCACTTTACCCGCACTATTTGTGCGTTTATCGCGCAAAAACACAGTCACGAAAACCACGGGAGAGCGACAGCGAACGCGAACATAATCAAATCAACCAACATGGCGGCCACGCGACCCACGCGGCGTTTTTTTTCTAACACAGGCAACGAGATGACCATTGCAAAATTACAAATTAATTGGAAAAATCTACATTTAACCCCTTGAGTATGATACGACCAAATCTGGTTCTGAAACAAACAATCAATCAATCAATAAGATCCTTATAAAAAAAATAAGTTTGGTAATTTAGTTCCAAGCAGTTTATGAAATAAAATATTCCATATTGTCTATGGCTTTATAGGGCCATCTTAATAAACTGTAATAAACTTAAAGCATCTATAAAAACAATCCCAAATATAAAGTCAATTCAAATTAAACTTTAAATTACAGAACTCATGCAATTACAGAACTCATGCAACTTTGGAGAAATGAGGTGGAAAAGATATTTATATTTTAAAATAGATTTTTTATATTGTTTATTTATTTATTTTATCTATTTATAATAAAAATAAAAATAAATATTGACTTTGTGCATCATAGTAGGTACTAAAAACTAAGAACTCGCTAAAAGATTCATATTTTTATTATTATTTAAATGCACGCGGTAGTCACTTAACCCTTTACTACACTCGCGGGGTACAAACGTACCCCCACGAGATCTATTTCACACTCTAATTCTGTACCTAGTCGCGCGGGTGTCGGTGTTGCACGTCCATGTAATCTCAGTGTCGCCAGAGAGCGTGTTTCTAAAATTAGGCCTAATTTTATCATTTATTTTATGAAACGACTATTATTTCTAGTGCAAAAACATTTAAACATGATTAAAGGTTGTTCTTAGTTGTTGTTGATTCTTAGCTTAACTTACTTTATTTGAAAAAGGTAGTATTTCCGGTTGTCTTTGTTAAAATTTTAAATAAGTTTTGTTATGTTTTACCAATTGGAATAATATCAAATGGCGTTTTATTCCTATGCTAAAATAAGAAATATATATAATTTCTCCTTTATATTAAAATTTTCATAAAAAAGAAAAGGGGTACAAAACAACCCCACTAGTGGACATACGTGTGCCAAAACCGCGAGTGTAGTCAAGGGTTAAAATTGATTGCAAAATGTTAATTTTTCACTGTTCGAGGGAGGTAGTCGCCTTAAGTATCGCACAATACTGCCGTCGCGATTTTTAACCGTTGCATATCGATGTCTTAGGAGCTCTCTAGACGATCAAACATGCTTGTCAAGCATCGCGTCGCGGGCTGGTAAGGGATCGTAAACCGCAGGAAATATGCAAATATTTTTTTTTATATTTACCAAAAATGCCTAATTTTGTAGTTTGTACCAGGGAGTCACGTTAATTAGACGTAATTGATTGATGAATGAATTGCATATTTCCTGCGGTTTTCGATCCGCTCCCAGCCCGCGACGCGTTGCTTGTATAAGCATGCTTGATTGTCTAGAGAGCCCCTTACGCTACAAGAGGATACTTGAATATTTTTAGTTCCGGCCACACGTCGATTTAAACAGTGAAGGCGGTGCGACGTCATAGAGACCGAGCTATTTCTCGCAAAGCTCAAAGCAAAACTTTAAAATCTCTATTTTAAGTACGAGACACGACAAAGAAACCACTGCAGATCGTAAAAAGCAAAACTCTTTCTTTTATCCGTAGGTTCCAATGTTCACTATTAGCTGGCATTGACCTTCCCTCATTAGTCGATTTCGATATAGGTAATTAATGTCGATGTTATTTAATGATAATTAGTCAATTTTCGATTCGACTTCCTTTCTTCTCCCGTCGTATAGTTATTGATAACCGACGAACAATTTCTCTTCGATATGTCACGACGATTAACTTTCGTCGATTAGCACGACTTGGTACATTTTATAGAGCTATTTTCGCTGTACGATTCGACTTCTAACGACTCCATTAATGGTTTGAAATATAAAATATCGTCATTATGACAATTAATTTTATTTTTATACCTTCCTACCGAAAAATGGTTAGCGGTTATATCTCTTGTTATGTAATTTGTAGAAGGGCTCGGTTACACGACGAGCTAGTTTGCCATAACCTGGTCATCGGCAAGACAAAAATCGTTTTTCGTCCTTTATGAACGATTTAGTTCTACTAATCAAACTCTTTAATGCAAGGGAAAATTCTCCGTCTACCTGTTGCAGCTATATGATTATTTCACAAAATCTGAAACACAATTTACGTAAAACAGAAGCGGAATTTTGCTACCTAACAAGTCAATCTGATCTGGAATCAGTCTGTATTTCAGGCCCGGCAAACATTAAAGTACAATGCATATTCGAAATATATATTTATTTATAAAATACACTTATGAATAAAATAGCTAAAAGTTGTTATTATATTTTTTTAAATAAAGTTGAAAGTTAAACCTTATATCTAATACCAATGATATCATATAGATTAATTAAATCAAACTTAGTACATATAAATGAAAAAATACAAATATCTTGTTTTAGTAATGACTATGTACAGTACAACTTCCATTGAATGTGCGGATATCAACCTCCATAAGAACTACGCCAACCCCCGTATCCTACATCCACTCGGATAGCAAGGCAGCTCTTATGGCACTAGCCTCGAATACTATTAATTCAAAGCTAGTGCAAAACTGCGTATCACTACTGAATTCCCTAGGCGAAAAGAATAGAGTAATTCTAAGGTGGGTTTCTGGCTATGCAGGAATCGAGGGAAATGAAAAAGCCGACGAACTTGCTAAGACGGGCAAAGGAAACGTTGCTGTGGCCCTGAACCTTGCTGTGGCCTACAAAAAAGCCTTGCAAACCTAATGCTCAAACAAATATGTTTAGAACAATCTGCCAAGCACTGGAACAACACGCCAGGGTTGAACCAATCCAAAGCGCTAATTAGGGCTTACGACCCTAAGACGGCCCGTGAGGCCTTATCGCTAAATAGGAACAATCTATGCATACTGGTAAGGGCGCTCACGGGGCATTGTGGCCTTAACAAACACATCTACAACCTCATGCTCCGAGACACACAAATGTACAGGTTCTGCCAAGGGGCCGAGGAAACTCCCCTGCACCTAATGTACGAGTGTGGCCCGCTGATCCGTAAAAGATACACCCACTTGGGTGGTCATTACCTCCAATCTGAGGAGGTAAAACAATCTGTCGCCAAAAGCCTGTTGCGGTTCTTAAATGACACGAGGCTTAGCGCAGAACTATAGTAGGTGGCGAACACAATAGATCAGCAACGGTCGCAATGTTACACAAGGCTAATATAGACCTTAGAAAAGCCCCACACAACAAATTAAAAAAAATATATTTTAAAAAACAGTACAACTTGAAAAATCTAATGAAATAAAAAACTGTAATTTAAGGAAGATTTATTAATTTTTGGTAAAATAAACTACAAGTGTTAAACAGAATTTACTGCAAAGTATACCGTTTTAAACAAGCAATATTGGTATTGGTAGTACTAATTATTTTGAAATGATAGCTGTCTTATTCAATACAACGAAGCATTTACCAAATATGTAGTCCAGCCCTTTTGGAAAACTAATAGTGACTCCTTTTTTACGTCTACTTAAAGGTCATTCCGTAGACGACAAACATTTCCAAGGAAGGATTGATAAGATTTATGGGACGTGTGTTTGTGGATTAAGAGGACGAACTAAATCGTTCATAAAGGACGAAATACTTCTTTCTCTTACCGATGACCAGGTTATGGCAACTAGCCCGTCGTCGTAGTAACCGGGCCCTTATTCTGCAAATTTCATACCAAGAGATATAACCGCTAACTATTTCTCGGTAATAGTGTATAAAAATAGAATTAATTGTCATAATGAGTATATTTTATATTTCACCCACTGACAGACAATGAAATAAAATGAAAAAAAAACCAACGTAATACCATTGATTTTATAGTGTAATAGATAACGCCATTCCATACTGCAAAGTGGAAGTCGCAATTTAATACAAAAAACGGCAGGTAGATGGCCATCGTAGTTTTCAAACTCGATTTAATGCGCTTCCATCTTCATTAAACTAATATTTGGCCGATAGATGGCGTTCAAACATATTATCGGACGCGTCCGTAAGCCGCGGCTTACGAACGTGTGCCTAGTCGTCCGCGACTGACGTCCTATAATGTGCAGCAGGGCGATTTTATATCTCCATCGCTAAAAACTCGAAACGAACTCAAACGTTACGGTTCGAAAACGATTTTAGCGAAACGAAACATAACATATCGTATCGGCCGATTTTGTAAAAAAGACACTTCGTTTCGCTAATTTTACGAGATAAAATTGGCAACATCGCATTGGTTTTCATTTGTTAAACGTCAAACTGTGGTCAAACTGTCAACTGCGCGGTGCGATGTGTTGAAACTCAAAAAGGAACGCAATTTCGCCATCGATATACGATTCCTTCGCCTATTATTTCGCCATTCCCACACGTTATCGCGAATCCCGTTATTTTGCTGTCGACATCATAATGCAACAATGCGATGTATACTATTTCGGGATTCAGTTTCGGTTCGGATAGTGACGTATTTCGATGTGAAAACGAAGTTATAAAATCGGCCGCCAGTTATAGTTCGCTAAATCAGCGCGATAGCGAAACCAATTGAGAACGCTAAAGTTACAAAATCGCCCTGCAGGCTCCATAGAAATTCATTACACAGATCGCGTGCATAAGCCACAGGCATAAGCCGCGGCTACGGACGCGTCCAATAATGTGTTTGCCCCTAAGCGTATGCCGTCAGAGATTAATATTAAAATAGAGCGCGAGCGCGCGAGTGTGAACAGTAGACACGGGTGTGAACAATGCAGCGACCGCCCGGCTAAGGCCCGCAGTCGTTCGCGAGCGCTTGTGAAGTGATATAGTTGGGAATTTGTAGAGCATTTTTATTGTTTTTAAGAAGAAAGATGGTTAAATGTGCAATCGATCATTGTAAAAATGATACTAGAAAACACACAAAACACAAATCTAGTGTCACATATCATCGATAAGCAATTTTGAATTACTTTTCAGCCAAATAAAAGTTATCCATTACGGGGGTGAAGCGAGGAGCGCGACGTAAGCGGATGAGGAACACACTGCCCCACCCTTCGTCTTGCTCGACCGCAAGTAGGGAGGGTGTTCACTAATCGAGAATCGAGATATTTTAAAAGCGAAATCGATAATCGATAATATTTTTTTATAAAAATTGACAAATCACTTTTTTTAATTATAGGTAGTAATGGTAAAAAAATCTTATGTTAATATAAGTATAGAGTATATATGGAATATGATAAATAATGCATAATAAGGCCAATAAGGGATTCCTTTTTGGACCACTCACATAGGTTTATCCAATTGCTTCAGATGGAGCGTAGATGTTTTTAGGGCGTACCTTTATATGCTGATATTATGCATGTATGAGTGTCTGAACGTAGAGAACGAACGTCTTGACGGGTTTTGACGTAAGTATGAGGTGTCGTTGGATTCGACGTGATACGGTGGTGCGAATACGTTATATTAAAAACCGACATAAAAATAATTTAAATTTAAATTTAAATAATATTATTATTATTAACTTAGAAACTTACCTTACTTTTAGGTTTCCAAAAGACAAAACAAATATGATGAAGTAGATTGATGCTGTAAAGAAGACCGATTGGGAACCAAACTTTTGGAGTAGAATCTGTTCAGTACATTTTCCGGATTCAAGCATGTATGAAACCAAAGATTAACAAACGACCCTGTACCTTCGCTTTTTCTACAACAATCTCCATTTTCCGGTCAACAGTCGGAGGTTGCAGGGCTTTCCAATTCAGGACTGGTACACGACACTCCAAGGAAACGAAAGTTAAAAACAGAAATTATCCGTTTAGAAGACATTGCAAAACGCCGACGTATGCGGTGCAAGGCACTACACGCTGCTAATCGGCGTTTGAAAAAGAAAGTTGACAATTTATCTAAGGTATTAAAAGAACTAAAGCAAAAAAGACTGATCAACCAAGAACAAGTGGATATTCTGGAAGTGTGCCGGCTTTCTACAGCAGCTCTTTTGAAAAGGATGACTCATAAAGGGAGAGAATATCCACCTGAACTGCGTACATTTGCGCTAACCCTCCATTTCTATTCTCCAAAGGCCTACTCTTACGTACGTAGTACCTTTAAAACATGTCTACCACATACAAGCACCATAAGAAAATGGTACCAATGCATATACGCCACGCCAGGTTTCACTGCAGAAGCTTTTAAAGCACTTGATCAAAAGGTCAAGTCTTCTGACAAGAAAATTCTATGCAATTTGGTAATAGACGAGATGTCGATTCGACAATTAAAGGAATTTGACGGTAATGCAGTCCAAGGATATGTAGATTTTGGTGCTGGGTTTGATGTTACCGGAGTTTCAATGCACCATGCAAACAAGCTCTGGTGTTCCTTTTAGTTGCCATTAACGAGCAGTGGAAAATTCCAGTAGGATATTTTCTGGTAATCGGCGTAACAGGTGAGCAAAGAGCCAATCTAGTAAGGATATGTCTTTCTAATTGCCACGATGTAGGCGTGGTAGTTGTATCTATGACATTTGATGGTTGCCCAGCAAATATAGCCATGGCTCAAGAACTTGGCTGTTCGTTTAACTACCAACGTCAACTAAAAACCTATTTCGAACATCCTGCAACAAAAGAACCAGTTTTTGTATTTTTATTTTTTGACCCATATCACATGGTGAAACTGGTCAGAAATACATTACAAAGTAAAAAGGTTCTTAGAGATAATAACGGCGGCCTAATCAAATGGCAATATTTTGAAGAATTAAACACGCTCCAACTAAATGAAAATTTTCACTAGGGAAATAAATTATCGACACAACACATCAACTTTCAAAATCAAATAATGAAAGTAAAGCTAGCAGTACAGCTGTTAAGTGCCAGTGTTGCGAACGCTATTGAATTTTGCGACAAAAAATTACGTATAGGTACTTAATTTTGCTCACTCACAACCAACAGTGAATTTCATCAACACAATGAACAATCTGACATATAAGCAATAATATGTACATATAAGCTTTTTGTTAGAGTTATTTTTTGGTGCAGTTAGATCACTGGGGGGCTTTAATAATAATCCTTCCGCAAAACAGTTTAGGGGAGCATAGGTATACAAAATTACTCGTCCACGCCGAATTTAAGCCGCTGAAGGAAACTGAATTCCGTTAGAGAATATACCTACCTATTCTAAACTTTACACAAAAATCCCAGTATGTTGATACGATTAATAATTCTCTTGCAATTAATAATTCTCTATATATATATATATATATATATATATATATATATATATATATATATATATATATATATATATATATATATATATATATATATATATATATATATATATATATATATATATATATATATATATATATATATATATATATATATATATATATATATATATATATACATAAACCCTGAAATAGGTCCATGTAAACCATTTTTAGGGATTTATTAAAAAGGACGTTGCGTAATTCTCTAAATACGAAAACCAGGTACCTTGTGAATGATTAATAACAGTAAAATGAGCCAATTTTCTTTATTTTCTATGTTATTATGACTCTTTGAGGAGAACATGACGGTATCCATAGCCTTGGACGCTTACACTTATTTTAGTGATGTGCATTTATATTATTAAACGCAAGAATTATATTTAAATGAAATGGATCTAAAAAAATACAAATTTAAAAAACAATAACGTGGTTATTCACATTAATCCACCAATCAATGAGAGCGTCAAAGTCCGGATAGGAAACTCCTCTTAAAACAAACCGGAGATACCGTAAGCAAAATTAAATATGATATCGTAATGAAATATTATACTTATCTTTAAATAACACAACAAAATATCTTAAATTTAATAATATGTACAATATATGGATAAACAGTGACGATTTACGACAATGAAAAATACTCCCAGTCAGACCTTAGTTCGGACATGAACTCCGCTCATTTTCGTGTAGTATGTAGGGAGGTACATGAAAAAAAAAATAAATAAATGAGTAGTGCGTGATTTTTTTTCCTATAAACAAATTATGTTATTTACTACATGAAAATAGTCTATTTTGCATCGAATGCTTTGTTAACATATAATGAAAATAAGTGCTTTATAGTTAAATTAATAAGACATTGTTTTATTAACCCCTAGAGCCCCGATTGGCTGATATCGGCCAAGACACGATTCAGCGTGACGGCCCCGTTTTAATTTATTTTATTTTATTATGTTTCATTATGTTAATATGTTTTATTTTAATTATGGATACAGTGGTTTGGCAGTAATTAATGTTTCGGTGAAACAGTGTCATAATTCATTTTTTTTACTAATTTTTACTAAAATTTTTTGGGACATCAACTTGTTAATCGGCTGAGGGACCGAGGCCTGAAGGGTTAAATTAATTATGTGATTTGATCGCAAACTGAACGAACATGTGGATTAGTAAACAAGAAAACATAAATATATTTGCCTATAAAGTATTTAATTATTTATTTTACTTTTTTGGCAAGCTTTAACTTCGGAAAATAGGTAAAGGTACAGCGTGTTTTTAGCACACGGGAATATTTTGGGACAACTGTACATCAAATAAAAAAAATGGTGTAGTTATTATTAATATTGGATGCTGATGTAGAGATTTACTAATATTAGCTGCTACTGTAGAGATATTATTAATATCAATCTAAAAAAAATATCCACAATTTAATTAAATTTAAGCTTTAGTTGCAGAGGAACAGCGATTTTATGTTCAAATTTTAAGTATTAAGATTTTTACTCAGTAACAAAGGCCTACAATAAAAAAGTTGTTTATGATTTTCAAGTTAGTTCTTTTATGTAGCATAAAATGTCCTTTTTTGTAATTATAATTATATGTTATATTTATTAAATATTATTTATGTTGAACTATTTTAATTTTTTTTTTGTTAGTGTTTTTTTCAGAATTCCATTTACAATTTTTGAATATTTTACAAATAACTAAAGTCTGAATCACAAATTGAATGTGCTCTTTGCATGATTCTTCGAAAGTTAATAGATTTTCGTCAATATTTGTATTAATAAGATCTGTTAATTGCTTTCTTATTTTTTTACCATGGTAAATTTTGTAATAGTTTTTTTCGAATATATTTAAGCATCTAGTAGTAAATTGAATAAAATGTGCAGAAGGGCAAATTAAGAAAAGCGTTTTATTTAAATTTATTCCTCCATAATTTTTACTTAATATCAGTAACTGCCTGTTGTCTGTTAAGTGGTTTTCAGTGATTAATACTTTATGGCAGCTTTCACAGTGAAATTTTTCTAAACACCTTTTCGCTAAATATCCTGAAAAATATGTGATTGAGCAATCTTCTAAAGTTGTTACTGAGCTGGAAGCTATCGATTCAATGTTTTTAATGATTTTAGTGCTTTGGGTATGAGTGTTTGAACTATTGGGTTTTTGATTAGCTAGATGAGGTTGATTTTCTATGTCTGGCTCGTCCACCGTTTGTTCCATGTCAATTACTACGTCAAGATCCGGTTCACAGTTAGCTGATTTTGGTTGTCTCATCAATGAGTTTATGCTGTGACTTCTAAAGATTTGCCTGAAGAGACGAGCTGTCGGGTTCTGATTATATCCACCCTTTTGACGAAATACAGAAAATAAATTTTCTAGCACATCTTGGTTCAAACGATTAGTTAGTAGAAATAAAGCACCTAATTCTTTTTCACTATTAAAAAACTGCAATATTCCTTCTATCGTTTGCAAAAGTCCATTAAAACAAGGAGGCCTGACATTTTGAGATTTATAATTTACCGCTGAAAGATTAGTAATTATTTCCTTAGACTTAGTTAATGTTTGAAGAACCACACTATTTTTTTCTGATAAACCACAAGCATATGGGTTTGTTGAAACTAATGTTTTACTATTTAGGCCATCAAATAAGTTATTCATTAATTCTAAAAAATCTGCGGTACTTATTGCTGAAGCTGTTTGAATTTGCTTTGTCTCTATACAAGTTTTAATTGTGGCAGCTACAGAATGACTAAATATTTGTGCGGCTAATTTCACACTCATTTTTTGAAAAGAATTTGGATATATATGACGGTCTGTTAATTTGGGCATGGCTCTACACATTTTACTATTTTTATCTATTTCGTATACTTTTTTTACGTCAGAAAAGGATATTATTTTCCCGTCAAGAATGAAGTCCTTCGTTAGCAAATTATTTCTAAAACTTTTAAGAAGATGTGGAACGTCATAGATTGCAAAAAACTTAACGTTGTCATGATGAAAATACGGATTTTCACAAGAGACATTCAATGCTTTCATCGCGGACTGGTTACTGGTGCCCTGATCACAAACTATAATTTTTGGTTTTAATCCTGTTTCTAAAAGTCTGGATAAAGTTTGTTTAATTAAATCTACAAGATTCCTGGACGTAACTCCTGTACTAGAGAGAAAATAAGCTATTGCTATTTTCCAGCAAGAATAAATACCCCTAGCCATAAAAACTAAAGCATACTTAGCTGTTTTATTTGACCTACCCATGTCACCTAGATCCTGAAAGCCCTCTATTAAATCATATTTTTTGGAATATTCCATTCGTTCCATTATTGCCATTTCGTCGAAGCAAACTATGCAGGTTTTCTCTTTTTCAGATTTAGAGCTAAATTTTTTCTTTATTTGATTTAAATATGCATTATTAAAACCTGGTAGAAATGACGAATTGCCAATCCATCGCCTAATCGTAGATAGTGCGGGTAATATTATTTTATTATTTCTTAAAAAGTTATAAGTCGCTGGAGATTTGTAAAATAAAGCGAGGGAAAAATTTTTTTCGTTAACCGACCAGGGCCGAATGTTGCTTTTTAACTGCATTTTAACTAAAGTCTTAGATTGGACTGAGGAGAACGGGAATGAATCGAATACACTGCTGGCAGCGCAGCGGTTCCTTAGCAGTTTTACTTTTCTTTTCAATTTGGAAATTAGAGCATATTTCGATTTTAACCTTGTCTTTAATTTAATATTCTGAATTTTGTATTTGCTTTCTGTTATTGGTTTATTTTTAACAGGGGATGTTGGTACTATTATTATTTCATCTAAATTACTTTTGGTGGAAAATGACGAGCAAGACGATCGGGATCCTAATAACTTAGTCTTATTAGTATAAACTCTGTTGGGCTTTAGCACTATCAGCGGAGGAGATAAGGTACCTTTTCTCGAATCGGACCATGGAGGAAACAATGAAATCACTGCGTCTTCGTTGCATACATTTGCCGAACTCACTAATTCTGCATTACCTGTAAAGAGAAAAATCAATGTATGTACGCACTACATAGATTTGCGGAAAGTTAAATACGTTTTTATCTATATATTTTTACATTTGTAACGCTGAAAACACATTTCATCTACCTACATTTTTACTACCACTTATTTTTAAAAACTAAACGTTCTAAAGTATAATCGATAGATAATCTGTAAATGTCAACCCTACGTATTAACCGCGAACAGCTGACCTCCGGGCGAGCTGACAAGGCTAGCCAATGCTGTCGTTATAAATTATTTTGTCTATGTCATGTACAAACCTGTATATTGGGAGGACGACTTATAATCACGAGGTACAGCAGTTGCATTTAATAGCATTCTTCCCCCATAGCCCGATCGAAACGACGTACTATCGAAATGGTTTTGACAAATGTATCTATTAAAAAGCAGATCTCGTTCGATCTTATAGAGAGAAGCGTTTCCTAAAAAAGACAAAACGAAAAATCAACACAATATGAGATTTTATCGAGGTTTTAATACTTGACTGGCGTATTACTTTGTAATTTAGTAGGTATATTATTTAAAAATATGCTATGACTGTAGAATAGGAACCTCTCCTAGATTGTCGATTTTTTAACGTCACCCGACTATATTTACCACGCTGATTCCTATTGCTATATTGCTAGGAAATATTGCTAATTTCAAATGTCCGACACTATTTTCTTTCAAATTTAGCATTGAAATAATGTGTAGTGTGTAGTTTTTTTTATAGAAAGTTTCCTATACTGCAGTCATTCCATAAATATAATAGGTACATACCACAATTTCGCATCCAAAGTTCAAGCCTCTCTTTGTCTTTTATGGGAAATCTAAACATTTTAATGTTTTTATTAGACCTCCCCGACATCCTACACGAAATATATGAGCAAGTATTAGGCATTTCACGATCGAACTTCAAAACTAGGCCAGAATAAATATATATAATCCAGGACTTCGCACCACTAGCACCGATTGTGATCTGTGAGCAGTGAGCACCACTGCTTGCGGTATCTCAACCCGTAAACATAAATTTGGCAACGCTGCGTTCCACGTTGTAAATAAGAATATCTATCGATAGGTAAAATATAGCTAATATACAATATTACCGATATTTTGCGCACCGCTAGATAGCGCATCGTCCTCAACACTTTTTATACAATTTTTCTAAAAATAAATTTGGCTAAGAAAAAGGTTTTTAGTGATCAGATCAGAGAATCTATTACACTGTATAAGAACGCTATTAAGTATGTTTTAAGTGTCGTTAATTTACATAACCAGTTAATTATTTTTAGTTTTGTTAGTTTACTTTTAGTTTATTTATTTAAAAACAGGTCCACGATTCGCTAGGTCAAAAAAACAGTAATTAAAGCTAATTCCCCACTGAGCTACCGCGCGTATAACAATACTAACACGAGAGAGACTAGCGCAATGACGGGACCCATAGTTACCTTGTGAATGAATAATAACAGTAAAAAGAGCCAAGTTTCTTTATTTCCTATGTTATTCATTTATTTATTTTAAACAACATGATTTATAGACGAATGGCTATGATATTCGGTATATAGTACAATAAAACGTGCAGGAAAAACAAGTTAAACCAAGAGCCGTTGGCTCATCGCATACCTAACTGAGCAAGAGCGCCCGTATCTAGGGATGCTGATATTTAACTTAGCATATTGCGAGCTGACAGGTTTGACGTTCGGTTATATAGTTATTATTGGAATATAGTATGGTTATGTAGTTATTATTATGACTCTTTGAGGCGAACATGACGGTATCCATAGCCTTGGACACTTATTTTAGCGATGTGCATTTTCATTATTAAACGCATGAATTATGAAAGAAACGCAAAAAATGAAAGTAAAAATAGCTGCCCAGTTGGTGTTAGATGACCAACAAAAGATAACAGCCAGTCGGTGTTAGATGCTCTAATGTTTTGATGAAAAACATTTATAAAGGTATCTGGTCTGTGAAGACTGTTTATCAACGGTAACCCATATATGCCCAGCGATTCGAAAACGAAACAAGAAGTAGTACTTTCGTAAAAGCATCGGAAATCCTTTGGGCGCTCAGTAAAATCCAAAAAACTGCTAGCTCTCTCAAGAGTACGGAACTGTCTCCCTTTTGATTGAACTTCTTTGAGTTCTCTTTGAACTCCCTTTTGATTGAATTGACACTTTTGATTGAAACAGTAAGCAGTGCCAGTTGTGTCATGTTCGCATCGTGCAAAAATCACGTCTCCCGAAAAAAAGAAAGTATTTATTCAGTTGAGTAAATCTTTGTACAAGTATCATACTTTTGTAGTAAATTTGGGTAAGTTTTGTAGTAAATTATTGACTTATTCGTGTTTTTATAATTAGTCGATTGTAGATAGAATTAGTCGATTGTAGATAGAATTAGTAGATTGCACGTGAAATTAATAATAAACATTAAATAAATTCATTATAACATCTTGGTTTGAATTACCTATAGGTAACGAACGTAGGATATTTGCCCATTGTTTCGTTTTCGAACACCTCAAAATATCTAGTTAACAAAAAATAATATATACCTAAAGTAGTTAATACTGTTATAGGGACTTTTCAATATAAGCATATCTGAAAATAATCAAAATCAACATCCCAAAATAGTTCCGGGCATATATGGGTTAAAAAGCCCCAAGAAAAAATCATTGACATCGACTAAAGACAAAGGAGGCCTAATTTACCCGAGTGATGATGTATATTTCATAAGTATGTGAAAAAAATTGCGTAAATTTTTAGTATATATTCACCATAGTAAAATTAAAAACCAAGATGTGCATACAATGATAAGGGACGTGATATTGTATGATATGCACTCATCGAATAACCAAATTATTTTTGCTGTTTAAATGAACATCAACTCGATTTCAGTTTTTTTGAAGATCATACATATCTTCTAATAAAATCGATCTGCGAAAATTATCTCAAGCTAAGAATCCATTTTAAAATGAAGAACGCTGTAGTAGAAAAGAGCGTCAGAAATTTTTATAATAAATTAGTGCTATTTAAAGGTCATTAGCGCACCCAAACTAGTATAGTAATAAATAATATTACGAGAATCTTACATTGTTTAATTGTGACAAAAAGAGATTTTTTAAAATAAAAAAAAATGTTTTTTAATATATTTTTTTATTATTAATTAATATTTATTACTTTTATTTTGAATCTAATTTAATCAAGAATGATGTCGATAGTATTTGTAACTAGCGTTAACGAGAATCTGACATAGTTTAGTTGTGATAAAAATAAAGTTTTATTTTAAATAAAAGACTTATTTTTACATTATTAAGTTTTTACTACACCTTATATTGATAATACTTTTATTTTTAATCTAATTTAATCAAGAATCATACCGATAGTATTTGTAAATGCATTTAATATTACGAGAATCTGTCATTCTTTAGTTGTGACAAAAATAGGTTTTTTTTAAATAAAAAACCTATTTTTTAAGCATTTTTTTTTAATTCAGCTTTATTTATACTTTTATTCTAATTTATTCAAGAATCTTATCGATAGTATTTATTGTAAGCGCTTCCCTAGTCACGCACATTAAACAGCTTTAGAAACTCACACTAACAAAAAACGGAGTCTTTAGCAAATGCGCCGTTTCTGCAGCTGCAGTGAACGATTTGGCAACGATGCATTTGATAGCGCGTTTACACTCTCGCGCGAGGCGCCAGGCGAGACGCAAAACCACATCTGTAAACAAATGGAACAGATGCAAAGCTTCTAACGAGCGTACAAAATGTTTACCAACTTGCTAGAAGCTTCGCCTCTGTTCCGTTTGTTTACGACATGGTTTTGCGTCTCGCCTCGCGCCTCGCGCGAGAGTGTAACCGCCCCATCACAAACCACAGAACCATTGATTTTATATGACAGAACTGAACGCGATCGTCGCCAGCTGGCGTTATTTACAGTAAATAAGAAAGTTTACACGTAACTGTTTATTTATTAATTTATTTATTTATTTAAACCCATAAAAAAAACAATTACATAACAAAAACATTGTCTTAGCCTAATAATTAATAATTTAACATTTCCTTTTGTTGTCATTTTAGTAATGCAAATATAAAATTTTATTAAGGAAATCTTAGGAACTATGTACAATAATATTTTTATCATAAAATCAATAACATCGAACAATAACGAGAGCTGTTCTATGGTAAAAATTTAATTTGGTAGTTTTTTTTAAGGTAACATTAAGAGTTAATTTAAATAAATTTATATAACAAAAACATATTACTATTTTAAGTAGGTTTTTACATTGTTACTTTCATTTTATATCATTGGTTAAAAAACGGTGACTTGTGTAAAATTTATAGTCATCAATTACTTAAAAATTTCAAATACAGTCGACAGTGTAAATTAACAGTAGTAAAAAATGTCAGATAAAATATTATAAAATGTATAAATAAAACAGTATTTTAATTACATAAAATTGTAAATTAAATGAATTGTAATATCAGCAGTATTATTGCTTACAACATATATGACAATATAATATAATACGATAATACATACCTACACCCACAGAAGTGCCTTAGTAATAATTTATAATAGAAAATTAAACTTACATATTAGACTACTAGACTTTTAGAATATACACATAACTTTTAGAATATACATTTCTTGAGAACGAACAACCTCTTCGGAAGTAAAATGATTACTGCATACAAACGAACCAGAGCTCGGCGTCCAATTAGAACGTGGAATAGCCCTAGTCCATCGCTTACGAAGATTATCTTCCTTCGGGAAAGAAAATGTTGAAACGGGAAGTTCTCCAGTTTTCAACGCAGAGTTATAATTTGATTTGTATCCGAGAACACAGCATCGCCTCGGCATCTAAAAAATATAAGCTAGTATTAGCGGTGATATTACACCCTAGCTGGTTCGAATTCGTTTGATATGTTCGACTACATAATGAAATTGTTTCCAGTCAGTCGATAGTAGCATCGATGATGATCATCGTCATTGAGTATCGCTGGCTTGATCAAAAGCTGCATACAGATACAGACTCATCTCTCCACGCTCTACCTTCATTAAATTATTGTTATCTATACTAGTCTATACTAATATTATAAAGAGGTAATGTTTGTGAAGTTGTAGGAAGTAATCTCTGGATCTACTGAACCGATTTTGAAAATTCTTTTACCAATAGAAAGCCACGTTATTTGTGAGTGTCGACAGAAATCCACCGTCGAATCTCGCTCGATTCGAAAGCGATCATTTCTCTCATTTAATATGACAACACAGTATACTGTGACGCGACTTGACTTGTTCTCGTCTCGTATGATCCGTGATACGCTTTATAAAAAGTTTTCAGTTTCTATTCTCGGGACGCGGTTTTTTGCCGGGGCCGGCAACGAAAGTTAGGATTGTGCCTATCGGGGACTCAAACTTCGCCGGTCGATTGATCCCTCTGAGGCAGACCCTGAAAAATTTCCTTAACTTTTGGGGACGAGAACACGAAGTTTAGCCTTCGCTATTGTGTCAGACATGCCGATAAAATCCGATGTTGTGATGTTACGCATGTTAGATCGCTTGGCTTTAGAAACAAATACGAAATCAAATAAAACCGATCTATTGCAATTTTTTACACGCACCCGAGGATTCCTTCCGTAAGTTATTAAGAAAAAGATTCCACCTATAAAAGTAATCCTACATATTAACTAGCTAAAATTTTAGCAGTCCTTTGATATTATTATTCTTTGATTCAAAAAGTTGCATACTTATGATATAATGAAACCCAAGTATCGAGTAAGGTTTTTCGCTATCCCTACCTTTATACAGTGACCAATATCAAGTCAGACGAATTGCAATTTCTCAGCTGCAAGTATAGAAGCAATTAAGGGTGTCAACACGTGCATACAACAGGTCAAAGACAACGGGTCGTTTCTATCGGCCTTGTGTTTATGCCATTGCGTCTGAAAATAGACAAAAAAATGCTTAAATGTTTGATATGTTTAAATATTTAGCTCACCAAATCCAACATCTACTGAAGCACAAGCTTCGCTTAGTTGGGCGACATCGGTCAGTAAACATCATAAGAGTTTAATTTATTTCTGTGGTTTGCGTAATTTAGTTTAATATTTTGTTTGATGTTTTAATTGTAGATTGCATATTTTTTTTGTTAATTTCTTTATCTATACTAATATTATAAAGAGGTAAAGTTTGTGAGTTTGTGAGGTTGTAGGGAGTAATCTCTAGATCTACTGAACCGATTTTGAAAATTCTTTTACCCATTTTAAGCCACGTTAGTTGTAAGTGTCATAAGCTATATATTAATCCGAAAAATGAAAAGACTTCTTCGAGATAGTCGGATTTCCAAAGTAAGTCGGAAAAAACGGTCGAACGAAAACGTTTATAACTAACGCTGCCTTAACGATGAGAGATATATGATTAAGTTCTAAAGAAAAGTTGTAGAGCTTGATAATGCGTACACAAAAGCCACGACAGCATATGCCTAACTTTTATATTTAGGTCACAAAAAGTAGTATTTTTATATGAAAAAAAATAATTTAAATCTTTAGGTCATGTTTATTGGTCATATTATCAACAATTATGAATTCTTATCAAAATAAGTAAAATTTATCGTCTCAAGTGTTTAAAACAAAAGGCTTTCCTCTTTTACTGCATATAATTCCCCTTTTACTGCATAAATAGTTAAAGAAATAATACACTTACAAATAAGACACTCACAAGAAGACACTCACAAATAACGGTATTATAGTCAAATTGGCATGCAAATACATACATATGCAGTAAAAATATAACCCTTCTTTTGGCAGTCAGGAAATAAATCATAGCACTCAGTACTAACCGAACCACACTCATAATTCCATCACAGGTAAAAAGTTTTACAGCCCAACAAAGTGGGCACGGGTCAGCTAGTTAAAGATAAAAAACGAATAACCAAATAATTACATTGACGGATTAATGTAAATCGTATTTTATCCAGGAATGCACTGCACACATATCCCTGGAATGCACCAATGACTCTCGGAATTTGAAATTTAAGTCAAAATTAATGAAAGGGTATATATAATGAGGTATACGAGGCAAACCAATCGGTTGAGTACCTATATTTTATCCAGATTCAACGGCGCTCTGTCTCTGGATTGCACTAACAACTCCTTCTGGAATCTGTAATATATTTGAAGTTAAATTAATGATGAGGTACATAATGAGGTATGCAAAACAAAGCAATAGGTGTGTTTAGAGTGCTCAAAAACTATTATATATTTAATGGGTAACGTCTTTTAATCTGGACAATCCGTCTTGTTTCTCGACTGATAGAACGCCGATATTGCTGTGATAATCTTAAACGAGGCCTGGTTGGCCTGTGGCCAGGCATGTTAAAAAAGCTATCTTGTTGCATGCATTAATGTTCGCGGATAAGTGAACACGACAATTTGAGGTTATGTTTCTATGTAAAACAACATATTAACGCAAATTTGTTGATAAAAAGATGTATATTTACCTTAAATAGTTGTTGCAGATAGGGAGATGAGTATTATACATTAAATCACATTTAAAATTACACATAAAAACCACAAAAACTCAGAATGTCCACCGTTCATAGAACTGTCGTGGAACTGTCAACAATACTTAGATCGACGTTGCCAGTTGCCAGCCACATCTTATTGTTGGAAAGGCGATTCCTGAAATAGCACGCCATCTATTATTTTCTTCATTGAACATGTGATTTGTAGCGTAGAAGGAAATGCAATAGATAGCGCTAATAATTGAATGCTAATTTCGTTGAAACTGCTTGAATTATTGGGTTTTTAGAATCAATCGATCCTTTATAATTAAAACTTAATTATCAATGTTAATATAGATATCCAAATAAATTCCTATACTTTTCGACGTCAGCACTACCAGTGCCATCTGCGTAGTGACGGCGAGAAATATGCTGCCATTTTCTTGTATGGGGTGGCGCTATCTATTACACTATAAAATCAATGGTAATACATTGCGTGCTCATGATATACGTCAATAGACAATAATAGTTCATTATTTTTTTTCCGACGGATTCTATTAGTTTCTCCCCTCGAAAAACCGAAAAAGAAAAGAAATAGTCACTGTTTTGTTACTTTTATTGTCATACAACTATACATATATTTTTTTCTTGAATTCCTCTTGATGGTCTCATTGTGTAGATGACACATGAAAAGAATGAATAACTTAAGATAAGATTAATGATAGAAAATAAAATATGCAAGAAAACAAAAAAGTCCTGTTGTTTTGGTAGAATTATATAAAGGTGAGTTTTTAATTAGCGGCATTCTCCAATCAGTACGAGCAAATAAACAACTTTCAATATATATTTTTTTAAAGTTTTTTTAATTAGTTTTTTTTTGTTTTTAGAAATAGTGAGTATAGTTTTTTTAATAGTATAGAAAGCTATTAGCTCGTTGCGCCATCTAGCGGTAGGTAAATATCGCGATTATTGTTTCGCGATATTTCGAAATATTCGCGATATTTTACCTTTTGCTTTAGATAGGTCAGTGCTTTCAACGCCTGTCAAACTTTTAATTGTCAGTCAAGTTGCGCGAATTTAAAAAAAATATATATTATTGCTTTTCAAATAAGTTGCTTATTTGCTCGTAGGTACCTTCTGTCACTAATTAAAAGGATATCACTAATTAAAAACTCATCCTGTGATAGCGAGTGAATCTGAAAAATAAGTAAGGTATATAACCACCAGGCATCTTCATCATTCAAAAGTCTTTTTTACAGTAGTTTTTTTTACAAATTAGGTCCTTAATACGATGCTTAAATTACTTTCCTGGCAACTCAAATTTTGAGGAATTCTGTTATAGAAATGTATACACTGTCCCATAAAAGAATTCCGACTTTTTTTAATATGAACTAGGAAACTGAAAGTTTATTTCTTTTTCTGGTATTTATAGTATAATGTCCATTGACCTTATTGTACAGATTTGTATTTTTACGTAAACGGATATTTTTATGGATTTTTTACATTATATTTGAAAAAATAAGCAGACAGGCTGCAGTGAGGATATTAATTTCCTTGAAAAGTTCCTGAAGTGTTTCTCAAGAACCTAGCCCATATATTGAACGAATAGCCCTTTTTGCAGCACGAAGATAGTTTTAACATCAGAAGCCCTACCCCATAACAGAATGCCATAAGACAAAATTCTCTGAAAGTAGCTAAAGTACATTAAACGGGCCGTTGCCACGTCAAGTCAGTCGCCTGATTTTTCTTACGGCAAAAGTTATGAATTTGATGCCGTCGGTCCAATTTCATGCTAAAAATAAATCATTATAAGGCAATATTTGTCTAAAGTTGTTAAAATTAGCTTAAAATTTACTTTGCTTATCCTATACAGCAGGGGTCGGCAAGTAATTTCAAGTGGGTCCGGATACTGTTGATTTTTTTTATCGACGTATTGAAAAAAAACATAATACTTACTAGTCATCCTAAATTTGCGATATTTTGAAAAGGGGACAATTTTCAGGGTTTTTATTTAAGATATTGCTTTTTTTAGATCATAATGATCATTTAATTGCATAGAGAGGTAAGTTATTTGACAATATTTGGCGGTCTAAGTTTCGACCTTCCGCGGTCCGGATCCGGACCGCGGTCCGCCTGTTTCCGACCGAGGCTATACAGTCTCTTAAAAAAGACATATCTGACCGACATATCATTTTTGGCTGTCGACACCTTGGCAGTTTTTCGCAAATATCTCAAAAAGGGTGTGAAGTCGACCAAAAGAGGTCCTAACCTGGCTCCGATCCGGCAATAAAGTGCAGAGAAGTTTAAGTTGGAAAATTGCTTCAAATTCACAACTCTGACAGGAAACTGGGCGCGATTGCGTTTCTTCGTGAACTAAAATTGGAACTTAGCAATACGTCAGAGCGGAATATGAAATGAACGATCGTCGATTTTCCCGCACCAAAACTACCCGTCGAAGTCCGAATAAGTTTGAACATATTTTGTGCGGTGTTAGATTTAGCTGTTTTGTCTTCGGTGGGTAGTTTTGACGCGGAAAAGTGATAACCCCCCATTTCATATCCCGCTCTAACGTACTGCCTTTCTCGTTCACACGAACTAATTTCCAATTTTAGTTCACTAAGAAACGCAATCGAGCCCACTGTGAGAGAAAATCGGCCGCCTTCGTCGAGAAATACAACTAGTTATAAAAAAAATAATTCTAACAAACAGAGGGCGTAATTATTATTTGGCTCTGTGATGCAGAGAACGATCCAAGGATAACGCAGACCATGACGAAGATGGGTATGCTGATCGAAGAATCTTCGAGGCCAAACTTCGCGTGATTGAATAAGAAGAACGAATATATTTTCGAAAGTACCACAAAAGACACTTTCGAACCTTAGCAGCCCATAATTTCGATTATGTAACTTATCTAACCGATTCCATCGCAGGTTTCATTCGATAGTGAAATTGTTATGTATCGTTAGTCGACCTTCATAATATTTCGTCTATTGAATGAACCTCGCGTTCGTCGCTTGGCTGGCTCTTCATTGAATAATGCTAGCCGACCGGTCTCTTGACAATGGTTGCGATTACTGGTACACTGTGCACACTATGCCAATGTGTCAAGGGCGCATCGCGTCGATATTATGGCTAAACAGCAGTTTATCGAGTAGTGTCTGATATTATTTATTTTTCATTTGGTGATATCTTCTATCGAAATTCAACGATCATCATAGCGGAAATCGAAGACTATCGTGATATAAACGATCTTACCGCGGGAACTTCGTAGCACCCGACGTTTCAGCGATTTGCAACCACCGCTTTTCAGGTTAGATTATCTACCCTGAACAACTGTGGTTGCAAATCACCGAAACGTCGGGTGCAACAAAGGTCAAGCGATAAATTCGTTTTTTTAAAATATATAATGATCATCATAGCTATCTTCACTCTCTAAGCTGCTGCACGAGGGACACTAGATAAGTTATATACCCCGGGTATGAGTTATTAGGTTATGGCCCTCAGATCTAAAATGCAAGTTGGGACATGCTCCAGACATGTCGAAGTGGACTTACAGTAAAGTGAAGTGCAAAAAAATGCATAATATTAAATTAAAGCAAAGCTCTAATTGCAAGCAAGCTTTGACTTTAGAAGGAAAACAGCCGAAGGAGATGTGTGTTGTGTACAACGACTATTCCCCTTCTCAGTATCAAGTAAAGTTCTGGTTAAAGCAGTTTAAAGGGGTCGAGAATCCATCGAAGACGATGGAAGGCCTGGAAGGCCTGTTACTGCCACTTCTGCAGACGTTATCGAAAAAATCGAAGACATGGTTTTAAAAGATAGGCGAGTAAAAGTGTCTCAATTAGCAAAAGAGTGTGGAGTTTCCGTATAATATATTAGCTTCTTAGAATATATCCCCCAAGAGTCGCACTGTCTCACTGACAGCTATGAAGCTGTGTACTCGCTGCTATTTAACTCACTACTTTGAATGACTATTTCGAGAGTGAAATTTTGACGGCTAATTAGCCAATAAATAATCCACTAAACGCGAGTTTCTCTGACATTGGTGAGAGGATTATCCATCCGCAAACAGCTGAGTTTCACGCGGTCAACAGCCGCATCAATATTATGTTTTATAACATTTGGAGGAACTCATTCCGTAATACATGCCTATTGCCTTAAGCTACGGTCTGGCGATCGTGTTCATTGCCCGGTTTTTTCGTTGTATAGGAGCGGCCTGTCGGTAGGTCGACAGTATGCACAGGGTGTGGAGATCACGTCGCATTGCCGCGTAAGGTATGCGGTGACGTTTTATTGGCTGTATGAGATTGTATGGCCACAGTATACCGAATTAGAACAGTAAGCGCACTCTCGAGTGGCAGGGCGGGGATAGGGCGCGAGGGAAGTGAGCAGAGGGATACATCTCGGCGAACGCCTTTGGTTGGCGTTACGAGTGGCTGGAGGTCGCTTGAATATCGGCGGAGTAGCGGCCATATGCGAACCCTTAGGAGTCGTAACGACACTCGCTTCGATTTTAATTTTGTTATAAGAGAAGCTACTGTTTATATACTGTGATATGGACAAGGCCTTTCGTTGCGTAGATGCTTGCGTCGGCGGCATACGGTGTGCGCGGGCTTGGAAGGAGGCACGAACAGATCGAGACGCTTTGTCGCGTGTCGTTACATCCAATATTCTGATGATTGTGAGCCAAAACCTTAGGTTAAATTTGTCATACCTAATGAGAAATAACAATATTTAAAATAGAAACACCAAATCCACGATAAGCTTTTAAAAAATAAAAATACGATAAAAAAAAATAAGAAAACAAAATACAATCAGTATTCCTAAATCAAATTATAAATGAGTAAAATAAAATTGAATAAACTAAAAAAAATCATAATAAAATGTTAAAATAAAATCAATATGAATATCATATTAAATCAGTCGATATATATATATATATCCTTCTAGCCGTGTTCGGCCATAGCAACTGAATTGTAGATTCTAGTGACTTCTTTAGTCTTCTCAGAGTCCATTGTTCGGAAGCAGTCAAGTGCGCAGGCTATATTATAGTGCACAGGTGGGCGCGCGACCACGGGTGCACTCTCTCTTCCTCCCTCTTCTGAGCCCGATGGAACGGAGACCATTACGACCGCAGAAAAGTTTGGACGCAGTTAAAATAAAATAAATTAATTAATCGCCAACACAGCAATGGCTGTCATTGTTAAAATTTGAACTCAATATTGCAGAGCTTTTTTTTTTTTTTTTTTTTTTTTTCGGATTTAGTTTGTTTTTCTACATTGTCATTTATGAAATTGGTAGTTATGGCTTGTGGTGATGTTTAAGGTTTTTCTGGAGCTATTGTAGAGATCGGTGACTTATTGGTAGTTGTTGTAGTAGGCGGTGATGTAGAAGATGCATTATTGGATTTATCCTCATGGGGCTGTGTTGAATACAGCATACAGTCTCTTGTTCCGACATTATACAAAATTGTGATAGTTTCCCTTTTGGCAAATCTCCGTCAGTTTTTGGACAATTTTCCGGCGGTAGACATACTTCTAAAACGCCATTTATTTCACATGACTCTTCACGGCAGTGTATATGCCAGGTCCCTTGGCACTTCCGCAAGGGCTCTTTCCAATACTGGTAACGGCGATTATGTTGAAGGGGCATTGGTTGTCAGCTATCGTCACTTGCAGAGGTCCACCACTATCGTATCCACAAGAGTCTCGTCCTCCTTCTAAGCTGCCAGCGCACAATTGATCGTCCGTTATACCTTGCGGTAACCTACTTCTGAGAGTCTTTGCATATAGTCTTCGACAGGTCGGCTGGTCAATCAAATCCACCACCACCTTCAGTAAGTCGTCCGATGTATCTTCAGCAAAGTCGATCTGCCCCCAGCCAGTAACGACAGCTCGCTTGTTTTCGATGGTCGACTTTGTTCTTAACACGCTGGTCGAATATTTAAAGTGAACGGCTCAGACCGATAAGGTCCTTCGGGACGCGTCCCGTGTTAACCGCGAGTAAATCCAGACTGTAGAATTGCACTATATTCATTAAATTTATTATTTAGTTATTATTTAGAGGTGAAATTTTTTTAAAATATGTTGACACTCAGAATTTAAATTTCGAAAAAAATTTAAATTTAAAATTCAGTCGATATATCAAAATTTAAAAGACTGAACATATACATTTTTGTTGTAAATATTCTTTGGTTTGTTTTTTAAATTGTTTATATGATTGTATCTTTGCTAGAAAGTCATTCATTATTTCCTTTTAGTTGTAATAAAAAATATAAAATTTATTAAAAATATTGTGTATTTTTTTACAACATGTGTTGTGAAATGTATCAACATCAGTATGAATTATTTCACAATACTTTTATGTTACATAGAACCTTATAGTACTCATATGTCGACTTTTTTAACGTCGATTCGTCAACACTGACATTAAAAAACGTCTGTCGTGTATATTTAAAGTAATCAGTTTTTTCATAAATTAAACGTGCATAAATCGTTATACTTATTAAAAAATATTAAATGTGATGTCTAAAGTTCTAAACATTTTTTTATTAAAGAAAACAGTTTTTGGCTCACATGTACATTGTACAGTTGCTATGTTTACACGATTGCTCAACAAAAAAGGAGTGATTGTGTTCAGGGTTCATCGTTGTATGTTTTACGTTTCTTTATTCCACCATAACTTTTAAAAGCTTGAACCAAATTAGAAGTGTGTGGTATTGTTGGAATCATTATGTCATCCCGAGTGTCATAGGGTACCTTAACTGCCCAAATATCAAGTAAGTAGTTATCTAAATGTCCAAATGTCAATAAATTAACATAAATATGTCGTGTTTAGTGTCAAATAAAAGATCTTATTGAGTACATTCCGGAAATATACCGGAATATGTATATATAAGGTAAAATTTATAAACCTCAAATATTTCATAAAAAACCGTATTAAAAAAAATCTATTATAAATACAATAGTTCACTTTCTGTAATGGCAGTCGTGTTTTTTATTCTTTTTAATATATTTACTTGTTTAAGGAGGTTTGTGATCTTAACCATCGATGTCTATCTACCTTTGTAGGTACCATAATCTGCTATTTTCACTGGTCGAGAACATGTCATTGTATTATTATGTACTAGCTTCGCCCAGCTGTTTCACCCGCGTGGTGATGGAAAATTGTGATAATGATGATAGAAAACCATATATCTTTAAAAATTATAGCCTATGTGTTATTCTGATGTGTAAGCTATATTATTGTAAAGTTTCATCAAAATCCATTCATTATTTTTTGCGTGAAAGAGTAACAAACATCCATACATACATACAAACTTTCGCGTTTATAATATTAGTAGGATTTTTAATTTGTTACGCAATTCCAGTTTCAAATTTCGTTGAACATACTATCACAATAAGGGGTCCGACACACTGGGACTACGTACGCAACGTACGCAACGCATGATGACATCTGACCCTTGAATTTAAATGGAAGCAGACACACTTATCCCACGCAACTTTGCGTAGGATAAGTGTGTGCTTTCATTCAAATACAAGGGCCAGATGTCATAATGCGTTGCATACGTTGCGTACGTCGGACCAGTGTGCCGGACCCCTTAGTATGTGGCAATAATAAATAAGTAATGCTTGTAATCATGATAAGTAATATACGACTTAGAGAATCATAAACCTGAGCATCCATACATACGTCAATGTCGTTAGGAAACGACCAACCTAGAAAATGTTTTCAATCAATCGTAAAACTCAAACAAATGAGTAGCATAAAAGTGAAAATGGACATAATAGGTACTTCGCAATCATCATAAAATTTAACATACATAGGTTGTTTGCCATCACGAACATGATAACCATCAAATTTGGCTAGTGGTTATAAGAGCGCGCCTCGCGAACGTCAAAACTTCAAAATTTAAAAATCTGTCTCCGTTGGTTTTAAATTATGCTGATTTATTACACTACTGCCCAACAAAAAGGAGTCCTACGTAAGAAGGAAAACCTACGTAATGCATATTCACTAGAACAAAAAAGTGTTTAATGTGTTTAGGGTTCATGTATGTATGTTTTCCGCTTTTATATTTCACCATAACTTCTGAAGTGTGGTATTACATTACATTACATTTTCGTCGTGTCCAATTGACCTCCGGAAATCGCTCTTGGACGTGTCAAAAATAATCGTATTAGGTAGTAAGTCCCGTTGTGCCGCAAAATATCATATAATACAGGGGGCTAGGAATGTTAATTGTCTCACTTCGTAGAAGGAGGTCATCTCTGGCAAGCGAGGGAGTGTCGAATTACGTGAACGGTCGAAATGACGAAGGGAGAGCAAATATGGGCTAAGGTCGACTTACCGTACGTGTTTTAGACAATAAACAACGTTCCTAGTATGTAACAACCTGTTAGATTAATTAATCATAGTGTAATGATAATTAGGAAGAGACCTTACGTCCATTTAGCAAAGAGTGTATTGTATATATATTTAAGATATGCCCTCAGCTACAAAAGAGTAAAATAAGTAAATAAGTTTAACGTACGATATGAGAAGATTGTGAAGGCGTTATCCCTAATTAGGTCAACGGGCAGGATGCAGCTAGAGTATATTTTTGAATTTAGTGTGTAACGAAAAGCGGCTCGGTGTGCGCGTTGATCATATAGCGTCGGTCAAGGGGAGATTAAAGGACACTTCACCAAACCTTCGTTTTATTCAGTCAAGGACAGGGCAGAGCGACACTCAAAAGCCAACTGTAGTTCATTTCTCGACGATACTGTGGCAAGTATAAGGAGTGCTGCTGATCCACCCTATTATCAACATTGCAACGGTGTACTCGGAGTTTAGACTGCTTTACGAGGACTGTAGAGTAGAGCTTCGCGGTACACCCGTTATTACTCTTTACTGAACATACATAGGTAGTCAAGAATTTAACTACTAGATTGTCAAACTATACATATAAATATAATCAAAATATTCACCTTATGTATACCTTATGTGGCGTGCGAGTAATAACCTCAAAAAACTGATTTGCGAAGACTGTAATATTGATCTATTTAGCCCTAACGTTGTAACAGCGAGACGTATCCTCAGTAACAACCTCTTTTAATCCTCTTTTTCTCTTGTTTAATGTTATTATTGCTTTGTATTCAATTTCTTGATCTTGTTTTGTGTTGTTTACCTCTTCTCCAAGTACGAAATGTAAATCACGTAATACACTAATCTATAGTGTTTGACCCTGACGTGCGTTTCTGCTGGCATCCCATGTTTTATAAATTATTTCTACATGTGAGAACCTGTTATTGGCTATCAGTTAGTATTCTGATTGTTATTTAATATTTTACATGGCTGTTGGTTTTCCTTGAATAAAAATAAAAACAAAAAAAAGAAGCATAATATTTGAAACAGTCAATAACTCGAAAAGATACGTAGTAAAATTCTTTATCGTAATATTCAAATTGTCAGTAAAATGTTTAATAATTAAATTAAAACTACGCCATGCGTTTAAAAACTAAAAGTACAAATATAAGATCAAATAAAATAACCATATAATAGGGCTCTACTTTTTAAGTCGTTTATTTAAATGGGCACAATATTTGAAAAGTCATGGCCCTCAAATTCGGCCAGATCATAGAAAGGATGGCTTATCAGCATCTCCTTGATGTTTTTTTTTTAATTTTACGTCCTCCAGCTGTTTAACAGTGGTAGGGAGTATATAGATTATAGAATTTAATGCTAATGTATAAGTAGCTTTTCTGTACTTTTGCCAGTCGTATTCGGGGTACGCATAAAAGGGAGCTACCGCGGGTATGTTGCGAGTGAATGTCCGCATTAATTGCAGTTTCTAGCATATATTAAACACTGGTATATGAACGCCGAATACATAGTCATTATTGAAATATTCTTTGCATGAGGTCCTGGTCGTTACCTGATACATGCTACATTCTATTGCTAACAATGTATTTGGCTTTAATATACCAGTGTTTAATATATGCTAGACAGCACGTTGCAGAAACTGCAATTAATGCGGACATTCACTCGCACCATACCCGCGGTAGCTCCCTTTTGTGCGTACCCCGAATACGGCACTGGGGATGACAACTATTCTAAAATAGTTGTCATCCCGAGTGTCGAAGGGTACCTAAACTGTCCAAATGTCAATTAAATAATAGTCTAAATGTCCAAGATTTCAATAAATTAGGATACAAATATAGTGTTTATTTTCGTATGAAAGGTCTAATTGAGTACATTCCGAATAAATATATGAATCTATATGGATAAATACAAAAACTACAAATGTTTCATAAAAAAAACAGTTTCCGTTTCTTTATTCCATCATAACTTCTAAACCCTTAAACCGATTTCGAGGTGTGTGGTACTGTTAGAATCGTTACGTCATTTCGGGTGTTATAAATTACCCAAACTGCCTATATTTTAAATAATTAATTGTCCAAATGTATAAATGACAATGAATCAGGATTAATATATCGTGTTTATTATCAAATGAAGAGGTTGATTAATTAGATTCCGCACTAGATGTTTATAGAGAAAACGCGCTCTACAAGAAGCCGAAAAGCAGGTTTTTAGAGAATAAAGTTCTTCCTTGAAACATTATTCTTTAGAAATCGGCTTTTCGGCGCAAACAAATTGGTAGTCGTTGTTTTTTATTTTTTTAAATTATTGTTCTTGTAACAATGTTTTTATATCTTGTTTTTTTCAAAGAGGCCTACATACACGTTTAACTACAAATTGACTTCGGCACGGTTTCTTATCGACACCGTAGACAATCAAACAACTGCTGATGCAGAACCGGAAATCAAGTTCAGTCATCTGAAAATGGCTGGAACCGCTAACGTTACGTCACATCGGAATTCCATTTTAAAACGGTAGCTTTCAAGGCGAGGACGTTATGCAACACACATCAGTAACTGTTACTGTTAAATGTGCTATATTTAAATTCGATCACTTTCTATACAACGGAATCGACAACGGATGTTTGTGTTTGTGGTGTTGGTAGCGGCGTGGGCTATTCGAACATATCTTGCAGCCATGACTGTGGTGCTCTCTTTTCTGTCATATTTAAGACTCCTTGATCTAATTCTGTCCTTACGGTTCCTAATGGCTCCGTGTAGCTTGGGTAGTGTTGGCCAAACTCTTTCTGTCATCTGGCCTGCCCAACTCATGGTTCAACTCCTATCTGGTAGCCTCCTCGAAGGCTTCTGCCACGGCTGTGATCCTTCAGTCGGAGGTGGTTCGGATCAGAAGATCGCGGATTCGGAGGAATACCTCGGGCTGAATTGGACGGTTGGAGCACTAACTGCACTTGCGGAAGCACGAAGAAAGCCCCAGCCGGCGAATAACTAGGGGGTCTGGAGACGTAAGTTTCCTATGACAGCGGAGGGCAGTTGTCGACGTGACGTCTTTAACCCTTGAATCGATCCGTCGGCCACCCGATCCCGAGTGACCATGGCGGGCAAAGGGCGTCGCGGTCTGCAAAATATTCAAAATATTCAAACAAAAAATAGTTCAGGGCTCAATGAATTCTTTATTTGTAAATTCTCAGGTCCTAAAGGATATAGCGGTCTCTTCGCAGGATTTGGTCTATTCTTCGCGCAATTTTTGCGCGAAAACGGTCGGTTGTTTTGTTTCGCGCGCGAATTTGGGTTTATGTCACCGTTTGGTGCGAAGAATTGGAGCTCTCTCGGCTTTCGGCGCCTTATTACGTCGGAGCCGAATACAAATGGATAATAATTAATTCGGACGGCGCGCTGCCGGCGGATGCACGCTTTCACTCACTCGTTATCCGTATCCGAGTCCTCTTTCTCATTCCGAGCGATCGATATCGCCGTTTGCGCCTTGCCATCTAGCCAACGGACGACTAGCTATTCAAATCGGCGAGGCTCCTCAAACGGATCGCGCTCAATCATTCATTCGTAGACTGCCACACGGCCGTAGAGCGGGCGATGGACGCGCGTCTCTAGCGATACGACCAACCCAATCAATTTATACATCCAGCCTCGCAAAATGTGTAGTCCTATTTTTTAATATGTTGTTAGCATTGACCTATAAGTACTAGACCCCGCGACCAGCCTGAGAATGCGTCAGCCGAATAGAATGAGACAGCAGCATATAGTACTGCCTCTATCCTTGTCTAGTCGCGCATGCACGGGAGACACGTAAATATATCACTATGGCAACGATTCAACGCCATAAGTCTGCTATGCTATGGATAAACGCGCATGCGCAACTAGACAAGGATAGAGGGAGGACTCATATGCAGCTATCTCTTTCTATTCGGTGAACGCATTAACTCAAAAGTCCACCAGTAAATGTGGACTGTGAGTGAATGCGTGAGTGTAAACACCCGCTCTCTATTCTATTAGCTCGATGGTTGTTAGCATAGGTGCCAATAGTACGAGACCAAGTCCAAACTTTTTTTTGGTTCGATAACTTCTACAGATAACGCCCACAGAAAAAGTTATTTGTTTCTTTGTGAACCCGTCACGGCTGCGTCTTGGACAACTAGAGCTGTCGACTACAACGGGCAAACCCATCACATCAGGAAATTTTAACGATATTAGATCGTTCTGTCTCCCGCGAGGTGAGCGTAGAAGACTTGGGACGAAAACTGTCCACTGCATCTAGTTACGCCACTCGCCCGTAAGAGGCCAACGCATTACCTCGAGATTACCAGGTTAATCAACAGCTGGCCGACACTCACGCCTTTACTTCCAGTTGCAGATTACTCCGATTACCAGATTACTCCGGTCTCCCGACTGGTTACACTGAGAAAAATATTGAATTTCTTCCTACAATGTCGTTTTGTTATTACGGTTTTATACAGAATAATGATGTTTCAATCATAAGTTTGTTGAATTGCAAGGAATTTTGTTGAAACTCGATTATATGTTTTACCATGCTCCGTACAGGTAATACGAAAACAACGGTATAATGTAGCTTCAACATGATTCTTTTACCTGACTATAACCTTACGTTATACCTTAACCGTTTATGTAAAAACATGCTGTCATGGTAAAAGCAAGATTTCGTTGTGCGGGGCAATGAATGTGCGTTGTAGTTACTATGCCCGTGACATGGTAACTACACCGTCACGCGTCATGTTGATACATATGTACGGACTACGGACCTCAGTACATGTTATATACGTAATCCCTCTTAAAACATCCTTATTTCCGTGTATTACAACGTCATATTTTTCTCAGTGTGCAGTTTCGAGGTCGCTTGCGCGGTCCTCTCCCTAACGTAGCGGTGATTCGCGCCTTGAATGGACATTCTATGTGGGGGCTGACCGCAAAGAAGTGAGGTTAGGAAGAGCGGGAAATGACAAGAAACAATCTCGACCAAAAAATAATTTTAAAATATTTGCCAGAGTGTACTTTGCCGTACGGTTGCGTCATTGGGAGAATAGTGAATTAAGTCAATTTCTGAAGATGTTTTTTATATATCTGCACAAAAATGAAGCTATTATCTGTGTATGCCAAAAACGACAAAAAAATACGTGTGGCACTCGGGAACTGCCGCGGTAAAGGATGATTCATGCTACACCGGGCCGGGGCCGGGCCGGGCCCCGGCCGGGACACGGTCAGATATCTATAGTATACTTTTGTATGAAGCAATTCATGCTTGGCCGTGCTCCGGCCGTGACCGGCCGTGCCACGACCGGAGCACGGCGTCGAAATGGCGGTGGATATTGTTTTCCCGGCTCCGGTCTGCTAATCGTTCAATGGGAGAGATAGGCTTCACAAATCTTGAATTTTGTTCGGGTAAATCACGTTTTATTTTTCCAAGCAACCGTAAAATTTGCTCTCATCATCTATTAATTCCTTGTAGAGCGTGGCGAATTCTCTCTCCGATTGTCGGTTTCTCCAGGCTGGATGTACACTCCATCTTCTTTTATTATATTCAGTTCGTGTTTCCAATACTTCGTCTTCAATGGCAATTGCAATAGCTGCCAACTCAAGTTTATTATTATTTAATATTATTATCGCCAAAATAGATGGACACAACACGGCCGTGGGATAAATAAACTCGGAAACAGCCCGGTCACGCCCGGTGTAGCATGAATGACTGGCCCGGCCGGAGCACGGTGGAAACGACTCGGCCGGGGCCCGGCCCGGCCCCGGCCCGGTGTAGCATGAATCATCCTTTTAGCTATTGCATAGCATTTTTAACAACTTATGCAATTAAAATTATTTATTTATTTTATTTTTTCTGATATCAGATAACTGCGCTCTATCGGAAAACGTTGAAATTATTCCGAATCATTTCCGACCGCGGTAGCAAATGATTCGGAATAATTTAAACGTCTTCCGATAGAGCGCCGTGCACGAATTTTTTATTCGATAAAGCAAAAAAACGGATTAAGGATGATTCATGCTACACCGGGCCGGGACCGGGCCGGGCCCCGGCCGGGACACGGTCAGATATCTATAGTATACTTTTGTATGAAGCAATTCATGCTTGGCCGTGCTCCGGCCGTGACCGGTCGTGCCACGTCCGGAGCACGGCGTCGAAATGGCGGTGGATATTGTTTTCCCGGCTCCGGTCTGCTAATCGTTCAATGGGAGAGATATGCTTCAGAAATCTTGAATTTTGTTTGGTTAAATCACGTTTTATTTTTCCAAGAAATATGCTAAAACATTCTTTAGACCTCCTAAAATAACCGTAAAATTTGCTCTCATCATCTATTAATTCCTTTTAGAGCGTGGCGAATTCTCCCTCCGATTGTCGTTTTCTCCAGGCTGGATGTACATTCCATCTTCTTTTATTAGATTCAGTTCGTGTTTCCAATACTTCGTCTTCAAAGGCAATTGCAATAGCTGCCAACTCAAGTTGTGAAAATTGCATTAATAACACACTTATCAATCAAGCGAAAATAGAAATAAAAAAATATTATTATCGCCACAATAGATGGACGCAACACTAGTTAGATAAGTTCGCCATTTGTGCATAAATTGTCTTTTTTATAAAACCAGCGTAATATTCATTAAGTTATGTTTTTATAGCACAATAAAGTTATTCTATTCTATTCTATTCTACTAGTTATCGCGGACACGGCCGTGGGATAAATAAACTCGGAAACGGCCCGGTCACGCCCGGTGTAGCATGAATGACTGGCCCGGCCGGAGCACGTTGGAAACGACTCGGCCGGGGCCCGGCCCGGCCCCGGCCCGGTGTAGCATGAATCATCCTTAATTCGAAAAAAAATCGTAGATAAATAAGAAATTATTCTGTAATGGTGCAAGTTTCATAATAATACGCCAGATAGTATTTGCGTAGTAGTCGTTTTTGTGTTCGGTTAGACCTAATTTCACAAATTAATTACACTATGTAATATAAACAAAATCTAAAATATTCAAAGCTAAGAATATTAGGAAAATGTTCTTGTTTAAAATATATTTTTTTCGAATCGTAAGCAGTACTCGTTTAGACGTAATTATCAGTTTGAAATCATTAATTTTCGTTAAGAAATTTCTTCATTCGGTCGCCGCGCTGGGCCCGCGATAAAAGCTATGCAATAGCTTAAAAACGAAAACTACGAGTATAATGCTTGAGCGGACATATTCAGCGTCGATTGGTGAAAGAAGAATTTCAAACATTGCTTCAATAAAATTACACAAAAAATACCGTCTCACAAAGACACACATTAACGAACTGTTTCTTTGATAAACCAAAAATCCACAGATTCAATTGTTCCTCTTCCCTTTTCCTGTGGTTTCATCTTATGATCTTATTATCTTATAATCTTATCATCTTATCCTCCTATGGTATAATCACCCCTTTTCCTATGGTATAATATCCCTATGGTATATCGCTATAATCCTTTATAGGCGTATTTCATAAAATCCGGAACTGACATGGACGTACCGCTTTCATCATTGCCTCCAGTGTAGTTTTGCAGTAAATGGAACAAAATGAAATATTTTATTGCACATTTAAAAAATAAATAAATTAAAACCTTTACAAAAACATCTCTGGCAGTTTTATCAATTTAATGAGCGTCAATTACACTCGGGAGCAATGAATCCGGGTCACTAACATAAACCCAAATATCCCGGAAATGAAAAATGCCAGCTTATTGAATAATTACCACATTAATAATGAATATTGAATACCAGTGTCGCTTATTTTTTGTGATATAACTGAATCATTAGCAAAAACAAATACAGTAAATTCGTAGTTCGATTTTCAAAATTAGCACTTTTGATGGCATTACTTTAAAGAAACTATAAAGTTTTATTATTTTTATTTTAGTAGTATTTAATAGTCTATAAAATAGTATATTTGAATCAGCTAGCGTTCTTAGTTTCCGAGATATTAACCGCCCTACCCAAACGAAAGTATACAACCGCTATATTATCAGTCGAATTTGTAAATGATACATAAAAAGGACATAAATGGGTCTATTGTGTATTGTGTAAGGGGACGTTCAAGTATTACGTAACGCAATTTGGAGGGAAAGGGGGTCTTGTAAAACGTTACGATGCATTACAGAGGCGGGAGGGGGTTCGAACAACGCGTTACGTAACATTGTTTTTTTTATATATTTTTTTATTTTAAGAGTTTATCAGTAAAAAAGCTAAAATAGGAGAATGCATGAGAAGAACAATGGTGGATGAAGCCAAAAATGTATGTAAGGACAGGGTCAAGTCAGGAAAACGGCATAATTTAATGTAAGGCCATTGTGCATCATTGACAATCGATTGTGCATTCCGACTAACAGCCGGGGGAGTCTGGAAACAGTAATATTTCCTATAGAGCGGGGATAGTTGTTAACCTTACGGCAACTGCTCTTGAAACGACCATTCGGCGACCCGATCCCGGGTGAAGAGTCGGGCAAAGGATGCCGTAGTCCGCAAAAGATTCAGTAGACACCGTATCACCGATACGTAAGGGAGAGGACCGCGCAAGCGATCTTGACCCTGTAAACAGTCAGGAGGTAGAAGGTATCCAATTCCAGACGGAGATATCTTTCCAAACTGGTAGACAGGGGGCGAGGCTACCCGGTGGTTACATTTCCCGGTGCCCCGCCGCAAGGCTTTGGCTTCTGTCGGGCATGTTGGCATAGCTAGAGAGAGTAGATTTGTTTTATCTCCAAGTCTTCTACGCTCATCCCGCGGCTGAAAGAACGATCACATATCGTTATACCAGCCTGGGGTGACGGTTTCGCCAGTTGTAGTCGACACCGACCTACTGTATCCTGTGTTACGTCCATGCGTTTGGATCATGGGCATTTTAAGAAGAGGGTTACATGTAGTAGAGAGATTAAAACCGTTATCTTTATTGAATTTCGGGATTCTTCTTATTTCAATGGCTTCCCGGATCGTGCGGGGGAAAAATGTTCTTTGGATAGCACAATGGGATTTTGAAACTGCACCCAGTGGGTAGCTCCGCTATCCAATATGTGATCGCAGATCGCCGATTTTCCTCGCTGATCGTTTTTAACAACTAGGGTTGTAGACTACAGCGGGCGAGCCCGTCACCTCAGGAAGTTTTAACGATTAGTCGTTCTATCTCCCTGGAAGTGAACGCAGAAGACTTGGGGACAAAACAGTCCACCGTCTAGCTACGCCAAAAGCCCGTAAGAGGCCAACGCCTTAACCGCGAGATAGCGAGGAATGTTACCTGGCGGGCCGACACTCACGCCCTTACTTCCAATTGTGACCAGATTACTCCGGTCTCTCGATTGGTTACGAGTTCGAGGTCGCTTGCGCGGTCCTCTCCCTTACGAAGCGGTGAAACGGTGTTAACCGAATCTATCGCGGCCCACAGCGTCCTTTGTCCGGCTGTTCACCCAGGATCGGATGGCCGATGGTCATTTCAAGAGCAGTCGCCGTAAGGTCCGCAACCACCCCCGCTCTATAGGAAACAGTACTGCTTCCAGACTCCCCCGACTGTTAGTCTGGGTTAGGGGTTGGGTTAGCGAAGTTGGGAATGCAAACCCATGGGACATGAAGAACGTCATCGACAAAGGTGCCAAGCGGGGTGGGAACTACCTCTCTAGCATTGTCGAGGGTACTTCCGCCCCGCTTGACACCGAAGGCACTCTTTCAGTTCTCCTCGGTTCTTTGTGTCCATCGGATCGGAATGACAATGACGATCCCCACCACGCGCAGCTGCGGCGGCTTATTGCCGTAGACTCGCGCGTACCTGATCTGTCAGAGGTAACAGCGGACGAGGTGGGCACCATCATCGGGTCGCTATCGCGCAGAAAGGCACCGGGGATAGACAACTTTACGTCTGATATAGTGAAGCGGGTGTGGGAATTCGCAAGATGGGAGGTGACTGTCCTGATGCAGAAATGCATTAGGGACGGTCATTTCCCATTATGCTGGAAGGCTGGCCTCCTGCGGGTGATTCCCAAAGGTAACGACAAGCCGCGCTCGGATCCGAAAGCGTACAGGCCCATCACGCTCCTTCCCATAATGGGTAAGGTGCTCGAAGTGCTTGTGCGCGTACGGCTGGAAAGGACTCTGTCTCCCCAGAACGAGCGTCAGTTTGGCTTTACCCGAGGGAAAAGCACGGAGGACGCCATCCTGTTTGCGAAGAACTGGGTCCGCAACTACGACGGCCGCTACGTGGTAGGCGTATTTTTGGATATCTCCGGTGCATTCGACAACGCGTGGTGGCCGATGCTCATATGCAAGCTTCGCGCCCGCCTGTGCCCGAACAATTTGTTGAAAGTAGTGAGGAGCTACTTTTCAGACAGATCTGTCACTCTGAGGTACGGCCCGACCAGCGTCACCAAAACCCCGACTATGGGCTGTCCACAGGGGTCAGTGTTGGGTCCTAGCCTTTGGAACATTCTCTTTGATGATTTCCTCGGTCTACCTTACCCGGAGGGGTGCACCGTCAGCGCTTATGCAGACGACGCTCTCCTCCTGGTGGGCGGCAGGAGTCGCGCAGAGGTCGAAAGAAGGGTGGCTGACTCGCTGGACCTGATCCTCGGATGGGGTCAGCGAAACAGACTCACCTTCTCTCCGACGAAAACTCAGGCGCTTCTCCTGAAGGGACATCTTAAGCGGAACCCTGTTATCAGGATGAACGGTCGCCCGGTATCCTTCCCGGCCACCGTTCGATACCTGGGGGTGACGCTTACGGCTTCCCTTTCCTTTCTTTCGCACGCAAAGATTACAGCCGAAAAATCCCGGGATCTATTCTTTGCGCTCCGCGGAGTGAGTCGGGCCGACTGGGGAATTCGTTTCCCGGCGGTCATGACTATCTATAAGGGCGTCTTCGTCCCGCGTGCGACTTATGCCGCACGCGCTTGGACGGAGTCTGCTTTTCCTGAGGCGACGCGTGTCGCGCTGCTGCGCGGACAGCGCATCCCTCTCGTGGCCCTGACCGGGGCGTACAGAACGACGTCCACTCTTGCGTTACCCGTCATCGCTGGCGTTCTGCCGATTGACCTGGAGATTCTGGAGCGTGCAGCCTTGTCGCGGTACCGCCGGGGCGAGCCGGTAGTCCTTCATGGCCTATCGATCGACCCGGTGGCGCACCGAGCTGGGGAGTTTGCCCGCCTGATTCGGGTGGAGTCCTTGCGTGTCTGGCAGGCTAGATGGGACGCCGGGGGTACGGGCCGCCTCACCCATTGCTTCTTCCCGTCTGTTGCAGTGCGGATGGCAAATTCGTTTCTGCGGTTCGACCACCATACCACGCAGCTGGTTGGGGGCCACGGAGAGTTCAGAGCCAAACTATTTGACTTTGGACTTGCCGATGACCCCCGGTGCGCCTGTGGGTATGGTCGCCAAACTGCGGAACACGTAATTTGGTCTTGCCCAATTCTAGCGGCTGCACGAGAGAAATTGATGGATGCAGTGGGCGCGTGCGTTGGGTGTTCTCCGATTTGGTACCCGGATTTGGTCAGTTGTAGGAGCTGCTTCCAGTCGTTTGGCGAGTTTGTGGGGCTCTGGGTGGCTTCTTGGGAAAGCATGAGGCTTCGGGATACCCCCCAGGGGGTACCCTCTTCCTTGGTGGCGTGATTCGGCGGCTACTTCCAGCCCGAAGTGCCCGTCTTTGTGTCCGTCTCTTTACCGCCCCGAGGGGCGTTTCGTTCTTTGCAGGATCCAGGGATTCCTCCCCCCCGTGGCTGCTCCGAGACCTGCCCACGGACAGCGCGCCTTCACGTTCATTGTTCTGGAGCGTCCTCTACCCCGCTTACCGGCTCCTAAATTTATGATATTGTTGTTTCTTTTCTCGTTAAATTTATAATATTTTGTAATTTTTTTATTTTTTTTGTACATAAGTTTTATTTTTTGAATAAATGGGTTCTCGGGGCGGTACGGGGGGGGTGGTTTACCCTATTTCACCCCCTGCGCGTTTTACCCTTCTGGTACGCGCAGGGTTGTCGTAGCACGACATCCCGGGCAGACAAGACGACCCTCGTCGTTATAACTGCCCGGGCGGTGGGCGGGGTTTGCTGCCCTCACCTATCGCCTTGAAACTCTTAACTGTTAGTCTGGGACGCCGGGGGTACGGGCCGCCTCACCCATTGCTTTTTCCCGTCTGTTGCAGTGCGGATGGCAAATTCGTTTCTGCGGTTCGACCACCATACCACGCAGCTGGTTGGGGGCCACGGAGAGTTCAGAGCCAAACTATTTGACTTTGGACTTGCCGATGACCCCCGGTGCGCCTGTGGGTATGGTCGCCAAACTGCGGAACACTGAATTTGGTCTTGCCCAATTCTAGCGGCTGCACGGGAGAAATTGATGGATGCAGTGGGCGCGTGCGTTGGGCGTTCTCCGATTTGGTACCCGGATTTGGTCAGTTGTAGGAGCTGCTTCCAGTCGTTTGGCGAGTTTGTGGGGCACTGGGTGGCTTCTTGGGAAAGCATGAGGCTTCGGGATACCCCCCAGGGGGTACCCTCTTCCTTGGTGGCGTGATTCGGCGGCTACTTCCAGCCCGAAGTGCCCGTCTTTGTGTCCGTCTCTTTACCGCCCCGAGGGGCGTTTCGTTCTTTGCAGGATCCAGGGATTCCTCCCCCCCGTGGCTGCTCCGAGACCTGCCCACGGACAGTGCGCCTTCACGTTCATTGTTCTGGAGCGTCCTCTACCCCGCTTACCGGCTCCTAAATTTACGATATTGTTGTTTCTTTTCTCGTTAAATTTTGTAATATTTTGTAAATTTTTTATGTTTTTTGTAAATAAGTTTTATTTTCTGAATAAATGGGTTCTCGGGGCGGTACGGGGGGGGTGGTTTACCCTATTTCACCCCCTGCGCGTTTTACCCTTCTGGTACGCGCAGGGTTGTCGTAGCACGACATCCCGGGCAGACAAGACGACCCTCGTCGTTATAACTGCCCGGGCGGTGGGCGGGGTTTGCTGCCCTCACCTATCGCCTTGAAACTCTTAACTGTTAGTCAGAGTGGGGGCTAACGGGCCCATGATGAGGTGGCCACGATGACCCATGTGTTCAGGGTCGATCACACTCACGGGTCAACACCCATCCGACGGCCTCTAACAGTCGGGGGAGTCTGGAAACTGTATTGTTTCCTACAGAGCGGGGGTGGTTGTCTACCTTACGGCGACTGCTCTTGAAATGACCATTGGCCATCCGTTCCCGGTTCAGAGTCGGGCAAACGACGCCTTGGTCCGCGATAGATTCGGTGCACTCCGTTTCACCGCTTCGTAAGGGAGAGGACCGCGCAAGCGACCTCGAACTCGGAACCAATCGAGAGACCGGAGAAATCTGGTCACAATTGGAAGTGAGGGCGCGAGTATCTCGAGCCCGCCGGGTTTATTCCTGGCTAACTCGCGGTAAGGCGGTGGACTCTCACGGGTTGTGACGTAGCTGGACGTAGAATTGTACTGTCCAAAGTCTTCTACGTTCACTGCAGGGCGACAGAACGACTAATCGTTAAAACGTCCTGTGGTGACGGGCTCGCCCGTTGTAGTCGACACCGCAAGATGTTAGTCAGAGTCGGGGGAGTCTGGGGGGAGTCGGGGGAGTCGGGGGCTAACGGGCCCATGATGAGTTGGCCACGATGACCCATGTGTTCAGGGTCGGTCACACTCACGGGTCAACACCCATCCGACGGCCTCCCCGCATGGGGTGCGAATCCTGGGTAGGACACTGGGTCAACCAGTCTCCCCTGGGAATCAAACCTCTGGCGCCCCTGGACGGTCTGCACACCGTGCGGCGCAAGCCAATCGATTGTGCTCTCCGACTAACAGTCGGGGGAGTCTGGGAACTGTATTGTTTCCTATAGAGCGGGGGTGGTTGCGTACCTTATGGCGACTGCTCTTGAATTGACCATTGGCCATCCGATCCCGGGTAAGAGGCGGGCAAAGGACGCCTTGGTCCGCGATAGATTCGGTGCACTCCGTTTCACCGCTTTATAAGGGAGAGGACCGCGCAAGCGACCTCGAACTCGGAACCAATCGAGAGACCGGAGAAATCTGGTCACAATTGGAAGTGAGGGCGCGAGTATCTCGAGCCCGCCGGGTTTATTCCTGGCTAACTCGCGGTAAGGCGTTGGACTCTCACGGGTTGTGACGTAGCTGGACGTAGGATTGTACTGTCCAAAGTCTTCTACGTTCACTGCAGGGCGACAGAACGACTAATCGTTAAAACGTCCTGTGGTGACGGGCTCGCCCGTTGTAGTCGATACCGCAAGATGTTAGTCAGAGTGCACAGTCGATTGGCTTACGCCGCACGGTGCGCAGACCGTCCAGGAGCGCCCGAAGGTTGATTCCCAGGGGAAACTGACCATAAGGCCAGAGTCCTACCCAGGCTCGCACTTCATGCGTGGAGGCCGTCGGATAGGTGTTGACCCGTGAGTGTGACCAACTCTGAACAGAATGGGTCTTTGTGGCCAACTCAGCAAGGGCCCATTAACTCCCGATCCTTTTTAACAGCTTTGATATGTTCGATCAATCGAGTGGCTATCGAGATCGAGATCAACTTAGGCTAAACCACAGCTGCACTAGATTTTATACACGCCCGGGGTTTGCAGTGGTTTTGCATTCTTCAAGGTTACAGAGATCTAGCTATATTTTGGATCGGTTTGATGATCGTTTTATGTCGAATTTGTTGAGAATCTTACTTATTTGATCTGTTATGCCCTTGACGTATGGTAAGAATGCTCGTGATCTGCCCGGTTTCCGAGTTTCATCTGTATTGGGTCGTGTGCATGTCTCGTGATATTCCAGTCATATATTCATCTCTCATATCTCTCATACCTCATATATTCCACTGTTTAATTCAAGGAGCGGCTGACCCCGTGCCATCCATAGAAGAACAATAAACAACACACTCAATGTTACATATTTGGGTACTTTTACATGCTTATTATTCATACCTTCACCTCAAATATCTGCAATCCACCTTATATAAACAACATTAGAGGTCGTAATCGACTCTCCAAAATTGACCTGTTCTAAGGAATGCTATTCCACTCGTCCAAATAGGTGAGGCGTAGGTGAAATGTCACGGAAATTACGTTTTTAATGATTTCAATACCACACGTGCCGACACTATGAGGAAACGATTCCGGTTGTAGCCGTAAACGAGCGTATCTGTCTCGACGTGGTAATTACCGCTGCAAACCGGAAGTATTTGGTAGTTCAGGATAGGTTGCACGCTCCGAGTGTAGACACACAAGTGAGTAAGGTGATAGATACATGCAGGGCCGACTTGCTCATATAGGCAACCTAGGCGGCCGCCTAGGGCGCAAAAATTTAGGGGGCGCAAAATTTCAAATTACCTAATTAATTCATTTTCAATTCACATTTTTCACTTTTTTAAATAGTCAAAACCTAACTAGGCGGCTGCCTATTCTAAGGTAGACAATTTATTTTCATCGTTAACATCATCATCGTACTATAAAATTACTTTAATAGCCTACATAAAATTCAAAACAAAATGTCATAAAAATATGAACTAACAGTAATAAGCAAATAATTTAAAATATATTTAAAAAAACATCAAAAATAGTCGAAATACCCTTACAAATGCAAAATAATATTTAATGAATTGTCAAGAAAATTCCAGAGTTAATCAATGTAATAAATGACGATAAAATATAATCATGAGAATAATTATAAGGAATAACATAATAAAATAAATAAATAATGATAATACACACATGGATGATAATATAATACATAGTCACTACATTATTCTAATTGAGTTTTTTTAATTTTATTTCAGGATTTAAAAACATAAACTAAATAAAAGTTTAGTACTTTTGCGCCCTACTAGCTTAGGCAGACGAATTACTATGTAATGTAGGGTGAAGGGTATTTTATTTTATTTAAGTTGTCTTAGAAAATAGGATAGTATGTCGTAACGTAACACTACATAGTTTGGCAACCTCGGTGTGCGTAGCGGAGTGCGAAAAGTAGGGTTGTAGTGCGGCGGCAGTCCCGCACTTTTCTCCGCCCTACCCTGGTTGCGACACGCCGTACACAGTAAAGTGATGTGACCTTCAACTAGTCAGTTCGTGAATCGTATTTTATATAAAATTGACATTCGTTTTATTTACATATATCAGTCATTAATCAAAGGTTATAAAATCAAATTCTTAGCAATTATTAACAAAATCATTTTTTCAAAGTTCCAATTCATACCCTAGTTCCATACATACCTGGCAGACCCCGCCGAAGGCACTTCAATGAGGGCAAAGAATTTGTTTTCGTGGGCGCCAAAAACCCTAGAGTCGGTCCTGGATACATGATGGCATTGATTTTATATGGTATTAGATTGCTCAACGTCATAGTACGTTTTGGCAATCTTTCTGCGCCGGCGATACGCAGACGGCGCTGATAGCGTTGTCCGGCGTAACTAATTGCAATTTATATATCCATGTTTAATAACATTAATAATTAATAATTTTATATGAAGGACTGATTGCTTGAAATAAAAAAAAACAATAATTTGACCACTGATAAGAATAACAACCTTCATCTATCGCATTTCATATAGGCTGATTACTTCACAGAAATAATACGGAGCAATAGAATGCCATCTATTAGTCTATTTGAACATTAAAGTGCGTAATTATTACATATTGGAACCTGTAGGTATACCAAAAAAAATTATATCTTTTCGTAAATAATATTGAAATAATGAGAGCTATGATTTTAAAAAAATCGTTTGTTTTTATATTATTATTTTATTTTGAGACAGGATACCGTATAATAATAATAATAATAATTCTTTATTGTGAACTGTAAGTAGGTCGTACAAAATGGATAGGTACTATGATATGTGCTATACAGTTTACCAATCAGGCGTACAATATTTAATTTTCTATGATTAAATATATATATCAAAGCAACAGTGACGTTGACTGAAGTCGTCTTTACACGGTAGATAAAACAAAAATATAAAATAAGTAATTATCTTTATTAAAAATATTAATAATCGACCTATGTCGACTTAAAATAAATTTTTGAAATATTGGTTGGAATATCTAAATAACTTTATAAAAAATATTCACCTTATACAATAAAACATCAAATCAAATGTTTAAAAAACAATGTATTTAGATAGATGGTCAGGTATGTTATGTTAAACATTGTAATCTACATATTAAATATGAAACTCATAATATTATTAGTTTTTAAAATGATTTTTTTAAAAGTTAAAAATAAATCAGAAATGAGAAACGAAAGTTACAGATTAATGTTAATCACTTTTAAAGGAATTGGCTTACTCAAAAAAAGAATCGAGTTTAAGAAAGCATGTGTGGATTTCAGCTTTTGTTTAAGGAACCTTTCACACACTTTTGTTTCCATCTGCCTAGTAGAGATTGGTAGCTGGTTATTGAGCTTGAAACTGAAATATCCAAGGACTTTTGGGTTTGCGTAAGGCGTGCTTCAGGCAGGACAACAACATCACGTCTGCGTGTGTTGTAGGAGTGCATATTCCTGTTTACCTCTTGGTCTTTATTATTGGATTTAGCGTATAGTAGACTTTTAAAAATTTATTCAGCAGTAAAAGTCAGTATTTTATGCTTTATGTAGTATGGTTCGCAGTGTGTACTGCACTTGCTCTCAATGCACTTTTCTACAAAATGAAAACCTTAGAACTGTCTGTGTGTATCCTATATGGGTCTTCATTTTTACTTTTCCAGCAGAGGGAAAGTATTGTGAACGCCCAAAAAACATCAAGATGGCCAAGATATGTATACATTTTGACCCCTCCCCCCCGCCTTCTCCTCCCCCCGAGACGATTAAGATGATGTCCAGGCTGAAGTCTGTCTATGAGTGTCTGTGTGTGTGTGCGCGCGCGCGTGTGTGTGTGTGTGTGTGTGTGTCTGTTTGTGTGTGTGTGTGTGTATTCCTCCACTACAACACCCAAACGCTTCATCCGATTGAGCTGAAATTTGGCATGCAGGCATCATTTGATCAAGGCAAGAGTTGAAAAGATGTGGTGGAAATCGGTCCACCACAAAGCACACTAGTCACACTTCAATATCGAAATATTGCAGTTAGAGACTTGAAATTCGGTACACGGATGCCTTGTTGGAGCGAAATCACGTTGTAAAATATTGGGTAGAATATTTTACAACGTATACAAGCAACGCAAATGATATTTAAGAAAATGCTACGTTATTTTTGAAAAAAATACCATTTTAATGCCATGGAATATACCACAAATATACCACGAATCGTGTGGGGTTTGGCGGAGGGGGGGGGGGGGGGGGGGAGGGAAGGGGAAATGAATCTTTCCTAATTCCTATGTTTCGATCGGTTAGTCTTTGTTCAAGCTGCTGCTTTCAAGATGTCTGGTAATAGAGGAAAAATCCGCAATTTAATGCATATTTTCTAGTTTTTATTTATGAAACCAGTTTAAAATAATTTTATTATGCCAGCAAAAATATAACTTTGTTTTAAATATGAGGAAAATAGTCTGAAGCTAACATAATTTCATGTCAACCTAAAACATAAAAGAGAATAATTTGGAGAAGTGGCTGTTCTATAAAATTTTCTTTTGATAATATACAGTTTTCCTGTTGTGACTGCCTTCAGGAAATGATTCTATTGAGATAATGTATCTGTATTTTTTTTTTCATTTTTATAATATTATTTTCCTTTCTTTTTAGGTGGACACAGTACGTTCTTCGCTCTGCTAAACACGTTCGTGCACATAGTGATGTATTTTTACTACATGGTGTCTGCAATGGGACCAAAATACCAGAGGTATATCTGGTGGAAAAAACACCTGACGACATTCCAAATGGTGAGTATTATAATTTCTCTGTCGAGAGATCTCAAAATTCAGCTCCCTATTAGTATAGACTTTTAATTATCTCTCAACTCCCCCAACGTCTACAAAATCATCTGTAAATTTATTAAACTCAACAGTATGTCCCTTTAATAATACTTATTGAATGTTCCTCCATAGAGTTTTGTGTTAAACGTATATATGTATTTTACCCTTTTGTTCACTATATCTTAAATTATTATTCAATTGTGTGTTTCCGACGGAGTGATGTTTTATTTGTTTCAGTGACGTCCACTAACATAAATAAGTTTCCTCCTATTTCAACGGCACACTTGGCAGAAATCACCCTCTTTGGGTGAAGCCATCAAATTAAAAAAAAAGGAGAAGAAGAAGATAAATAAGTCAGTCAGGAATAAACACACATAAAAGCATGATGTGGCTGCATAAAGTTTTGATTGATAAAAGAAATAAACGAAAGTGGGTTAAAAATTAGAGAAAATAATTGTGGAAAGAGTAATTACAGAAAATCAAGTTAAGTTTTTCTCTTTAAGCCCACATTTGCATACTGAGGTTAGTATCCTCAGTATGTGATGGTGGAGACGCGACAGTGGCTGTCTCATTTGGCAGGCGATGTTTGATTCTTGTTTACCCTTAAAGCCAGTTCCCACTATGACGGGCCGTCTATTTGTTGTGTGGGGCTTTTCTAAGGTCTTTATGAGCCTTGTACACTGCGACCATTGCTGATCTATTGTGTTTGCTACCTACTATAGTTCTGCGCTAAGCCTCGTGACATTTAAGAACCGCAATTAGCTTTTGGCGCCAGATTGTTTTACCTCCTCAGGTTTGAGGTAATGACCACCCAAATGGGTGTATCTTTTACGCATCAGCGCGCCACACTCGCACATGAGGTGCAGGGGAGTTTCCTCTGCCCCTTGGCAGAACCTGCACATTTTCGTGTCCCGGAGCTTGAGGTTGTACATGTGTTTATTCAGGCCACAATGCCCCGTGAGCACCCTCACCAGTGTGCGTAGATTGTTCCTATTTAGCGATAAGATAAGGCCTCACGGGCAGTCTTACGGTCGTAAGCCTCAATTAGTGCTTTGGAATTATTCAACCCTGGCGTGTTGTTTCAGTGGTTGACGAATTGTTTTAAATATATTTTTTTGAGCATTAGGTTTGCAAGGCTTTTTGGTACGCCACAGCCAGATTCAGGGCCATATAACGTTCCCTTTGCTCCTGTCTTACCAAGTTCGTTGGCTTTTTCATTTCCCTCGATTCCTGCATGGCCGGGAACCCATCTTAGAATTACCCTGTTCTTTTCGCCCAAGGAATTCAGTAGTGATATGCAGTTTTGCACCAGCTTTGAATTAATGGCATTCGAGGCTAGTACCATAAGAGCTGCCTTGCTATATAAGTGTATATGGATACGGTGGTTGGCGTAGTTCTTATGGAGTTTGATATCCGCGCATTCAATAATGGCTTATACCTCCTCTTGAAATATGGAGGTGTATTTCCCCAAGTTTATACTCCTTTCGAAGTTTCCCCCGGAGACCTATGTTGACATATAGACCGATCCGTCAAAAAAAATCCTCCAAAGAGTCGAGGTCAGACCTCCGTTCTGACAAGTGCAGACCCCGAAACAATGCCTGCGGGGAGAGATGTATATCCGCGGGCAGGCGGGGGCGTATCGACACCTGCTATTTATCGGCGCGCTCGTTCACATTACGACGGTCCGGGCGTTAAGACGGCGCTCCGCAGTGACAAACCGTCCATTCAAAAACTCGGGTCCTGTTTTTTCTCGGATCCGTCTAAATGTGAAAAGCTTCATATAAATTATTCAGCCTTTGGCACTTCCGTCTGATTAGACGGACCGTCTAAACAGACGTTCCGTCATAGTGGGAACGGACTCTTAAGGTCATATGAAGTCATCAGAAACTTGTACTGCCAGTAAATGACTGAAATGATTGACTTTCTTTCCATATTAAATACTAGAAATGCATTAAAATCCCTAATATCAAGTGTAACAAGCTGGCACAGCTAATATCATAAATATGTAATTGCAACCACTTCTTATTTCAGGTTCAATTCGTGGCCATCTTCACGCATCAACTCCAACTACTCTTCCGCGAGTGCGACTACCCCAAATCCTTCGTCGTCTGGATCGGACTTCACGGACTGCTATTCCTATTCTTATTCAGCGATTTTTACAAAATTAAGTACACGCAGAAAACAAAGCAGCTCAAAGTGGCAGTAAACGGAGTCAACGGACACGCCAAACACCATGAGGGCACGAACGGCTACAGTAACGGCACTAATAAAGGAGCCTGCATGGTTAGTTACTTATTTCAAGTGGTGGCTGGTCTTTAGAGGCAAAATGGCATTCTTCTTCTGCTATTGAACGTTGGCTCATATTAGTGTAACAACTTTATTACCACCGCTCGAAACAAGGATGTGGTAGATTTCTGAAACCATTCCCATAGATTACGGAGCCAAAAAGTTCTTATTCGGACCAACTTCTTATTCGACTCAGCGTCAGCACCTGAATCCTTCTGGTCAATGCTTTAGCTGTGTTGGACTATGGCGACTGTGTGTATGTCCCGCTCCTGTACAAGAAGTCGGAGTTTAGGCTTCAAGGAATGCAGAACACCTGCGCATGTTTTTTTTTCAAATTCCCACCCCACCATTACTTGCTGCCTTTCCTCAAAAAAGCAAATATGCTGAATATAGGAAATATATTATAAAGATTGTAAGGCCTGAGGATGGTTCCTCGGACCTGGTCGATATCTACATTCGTTAATTACATGGTCCCTTTCCAGGCACATTATGACGGTATGTTGCTGTCGTACCTAAATGAAGTCATACCTAAATGATAATAATTGTCTGGGAGGGACATTGCTTTCCAGATCTGTAGCTAGATTTGAAAAAGAGTTTGAAAGTATGTTGCTGGAAAATGATTTATAACGACATAGTAATATTTATATAATAATAATAACAAACTCTTTATTAAATAAAATAGTATTTTAAAAAGGTGGGATAGGGCAATGTCTTACAACCAACCATAGTATTATTTTGTTGTTGCATCCAGGTAAGTTTTTAAAACGACAGTATAGGAAAATCCGACACCATTGCAGATAGACAAAAATACTGAAAGGTGTCACAAGACGGATTTTGGGGAAATGAAAAATGGCTTTATTACTTTATATAATCATATTTTTTGGAGAAAAAACTATTTTTAAATTAACCCGTTGAGTATGATACGACCAAATCTGGTTCTGAAACAATTATCCGTTGAGTATGATACGACCAGATCTGGTTCCGCGTTTTTTTCACTTCTTTGACGTTCTCATATTTATTCATAATTATCTAATTGTTTTACAAAATGATATTTCAATATTCTATATTCGAAATTTCAATGCAATCATTGTGCAGTTGTTCTTTTTATGATTGGTGTAGTAGTTTCGTAGTTATAGTACTTTAAGGTCGATGTCGCCGAAAATCCTGCAAAAGAGACAGATGCATCCATGAAAATACCCATTTACTCCAAGGGTTAAAAAAAACGATTGATGCCAATCGGTCCAATTTCATATTAGAAACAAATCATTATACGGCAGCATTTGTATAAAGTTGTTGTTTTGTTTCAGTGTGGTAAATAAAGTCAATTTTTAACACTTTCTAACAATTTTAGACTATTGTTGCCTTATGATGACCTGTTTCTAATATGGGGAAAAAAAATCTTAAAGAAAAAGTTGTTCCTCCTAAAATATGAATTTGTTGTTTAAGTACGTATCCTTTGTCTAAACTCAACTTTTTAGACACCATGTATTTTTGAATATATTGTTTTTTTTGAGGAGCGTAATTAGTACCTAATTTTTCGTTTATTTCAGCCTGTCCTCGAGGAAGAGAAACCGCACTTAAACGGTAAAAACGGTGTAACGATTCTGCCGTCCAACGGAGTGGCGCGAGGCAATGCCTATGTGAGACGTGCAGCGCACGCTCAACAAAACGGTGCTCACTGACAGCGGCGAAGGAAGCCATGCGTGCCACCGCGGGCTTACCTCGGGCAACACGCCAGTAGTTAGGTTGGTTACGCATTTAATTAACCCTGCACCAGGCGTGGGCCTTTTAGCACCATAAACTATTGTGTTTTGATGGCCCACTGCTGAAAACTTCTGTACCCTGTTTATAGAGATGAGAGCTTGTAGGATGCTTCAGACTGACCGGATCGATTCGGTCTCTAAGCAGTATTATTTACCTTAAAGCCTCAAATGCACAGCCCTTCATCCACTACATATTTCTTTACGCTCTCTATCTCAGAACGTTGAACTTATTGTAGAAAAATCACTTCTCAGGGCAAAGACTTTCTTGCCGTCCATGTATTAGAAGATATTAATGGTTGTCTGGACCTGACCGTTGAAAGACTTGGATCTACGGAAACTATTCAACTATATGAATTCATATTGAATTACCGCTGTAATACAACAGGCAAGCGACTTCATTCCCGTAACCAGTCAGTAGGACGGAGGTATCCTGAAGGTTAATTCCAGACAGAGATATCCTGCCAAACCTGGTAGCCAGGGGCGAGGGGGCCCCATGTTATCTTCTATTGCCTTGCCGTAAGGTGTTGGCCTCCGACAGGTTCGTGGCTTTGCTGGACGGTAGATTTGTATCGTCCCAAAGTTCTACGCTCATCTCACAGGAGACAGAACGATCATTATCGTTAAAATTTCCTGAGGTGACGGCCCTTTGACGGGTTCTTGGCTTTGCTGGACTGAGGTGACGGGTTTGCCCGTTGTAGTCAACATGTCCAAATATCCTGGCTGTATGCTCTTGGTGACAGCTAATTTAATATCCTGGCTGTCCCTAGCCAAATCAGGTGACCGGATCCAAACATAACTTTGGCCGATCACTGAAACTGCCCTATTTGCTCTAATGCCAACTCCAGAGTAACCATAGCCTCGATTCTGCCAAATTTTAAGGATCAGACAGTATCGATGCATACAGTAAGTAACAGTATACACATCCACTTCCAAAAAATCTTCCCTTGATCCAACCAAAATGGCACTGTAGACCTGAAGAAGTCACTCTTGCGAGGAGATTATGGCAACAACAGTACCGCTCATGACATTGTCCTCCAATGTCAGAATGGTTTGACAACTTTTGGTGACTTTCGCATTCTCCTCCGGAAGGTTATTGTTGTAAGACTGGACTGCAGACATGCTGAAATTTTATTTAAATGCTTCTCAGCCGGTCGTTTTTCGAAGTCCAATGCTCAATCCCCAGAAGTTTAATAATATTATTATGATAAGCCCGACAGCGGTTGGTGAATTCCATGACAGCACCGTTTCTATTTATATATTAATATTATTAAGAAATTAGCATCTGTCTTAAAAGAAAGTGGAGACATCCAGTACTAGAAAGAAGTTAATATGATATTAAACTGAATTTTAATGTAATTTTCCTTTTCAATTCCAGTTACCACTGATACAACATAATACAATAATGGACTGGTAGATATTGCAGGATTTAAATGGGGTAAAGAAATTCGTCATCGTCATCATCATCACATCGGACAATCGTCATCACAAAAATAATTATTTTAAAAAGTAACCGTTTCGGACATTATTGTATAGTTGTTAACAATTATTTTACATAGTGGTTGATAATTGAAAAAAATACAAAATGCTAAATACTCGCAGGCATACTAATCAAAAAATAGGAAAATTGTTTTTATTTAAATATAATCTTTCTATGTTGATATATGAATAAAAATGGTTGATATTCATTACGCGGTGTAAATAAACATTTTCATATTATGAATATATTATTATTATCATTATTTTTAAAAATGTATAAAATTTGTACATTCTTAAGGCGTATTTTTCTATTTATTTTTTCGCGCTGGTGCATTTTGCTCTGGTGTCTCTTATTAAAATTTAGTTAGGTGACTTATTATATTTCCCTTTTTTTTTTGTATTTTGTAAGTCTTGCTGATTTTTTTAATGTCGCGCTAAACTTATTGTACACGAACTGCCAGTCGATGCGAGCTTATTGTGTGTCCGTGTCAGCTAATTTTACGGCTTTGTCACGTTTGATTTGGCTAAGACTGCAGGACGATCAGCGTATGCCAAAGTTTTTGCAAGTCAGCTCATACAGGGTGAATTCTGAAAGTATCCGAACTTATATTATGGCAATCAATTTATTGATGACAATTACAACTGCTGTCAATATTCTTTAATGTAGGCACCTTGAGCCTCAATACAGTGAATATTGCGACTTTTCCACTGTTCGTTGCAGTCCTGGAAGTCCTCGACTGACACTCTTTAACCGCTGGAATGTTAATATCACCGATCGGTGGTTTTTCCGCTGCGACAGATCTTCGTGTTTATGCAATTATGTAATTATATGCAAAACAAGTCGCTTTCATTGAATAAACCACCATTATACATTAGTATGCGTGCTCTAACACCCTCTACAAAGTGCTTCCCGTCGAGTAACGTAACTTGGGAAACAGGAAGTCGAACAGTGCCAAGTCCAGGCTGTAAGGAGGATGGATGAGGCAGCTTTGCCACGCGTATCTTGGCCGGAAAGTCACGTACCAACAGCGCTGTGTGAGCCGGTACGTTGTCGTAGTCGGGCCATAACGGATGCGCTGTACCCGGTCGGAGACGCTCAAGCACTGTTTTGTAGTAATCTGATTCGCGGTGGTCCCAGCAGGTACAAACTCTTCGTGCATGACCCCTTTGCGTCAAAAAAAAAAAAATAATGCGCAACGACCGCAGCATTAACTGGTCAAGCGCCAACAATGCCTATACGCATTTTGGCTCATTTTGACAGGTTCGCGCGTGGCGCTTTCGGGCAGCCCCCATATATATATTATATAAATATATAATATACATGACTAGCAAGATTAATTATTAAGTAACAAGAGGGAATTCATGAAAAAACGATATTGTTAGTAATTATTTACAAAATGGACTAAAAGTTGCAGCGCAGTTTTGCTCGCAAAAGCTAGCTTCCGACTGGTTAAAGAGGGTATTGGTGAAGGACTTCCAGGACTGCGACGAACAGTGAAAAAGTCGCTATACTCTCTGTATTGAGGCTTAAGGTGTCTCTACACTGAAGAATAATGACAGCAGTTGTAATTGTCATCAATAAATTGTTTGCAATAATAAGTTGGGATACTTTCGGGATGGACCTTGCATTTTGAATTGATTGGATTCATCGCTCTGCTTTTTTTGATAGATTTTGCAAGAACTTTCAAGCAGTTCAAAAATCGAGTTCCAAGATTGCTTAATGCGGCCTCGAATAAATGTCTTTGAACTTCCAATCGTCGAGACAAAACTAATCAGCATGTCATTGTGTCTTATACTCTATAAGGAATATTGTTATTTTTTATGTAGGTTTAGGCTTAACGGGTACTCTGAGAATGGAAGTATTAATAATGAAATGGCTGAGTACTTATTTTGTGATGGAAAAATCTCTTAATGCGCCATTCCCACAGTCGCTTATTAAACTTCGTCCGTTTTACTAAGATCATGGCGCATTTCCAAGCGTACTTTCATTTTAATAATTAAATTTTTAGTTTGTATCTAAATTACTGATCTGATTCCAGATATTTTGGTTTTATACGTAAACTCCCTATTGACCGGAATTGTTTTTTGTAAGAATCACGCGAAAATTTGGTGCCGATACTGTTTTTTTTTTATTGAAGATTTGGTCATTCTTAATCCAGTAAATCGGAAGTTGACTGTACTTCGATAAAACGCTAAGTGATTTTGTTATTTCTGTTTTCCCTTCTCAGTGTATAAAAACTTGATTACGATTGATAGTATAATGTCGCATTTCTATAATTTCAAATTCTGCAGCATTTATAATTATTTATTATCAGACAATATTCGAATTTGCCATAAACAATATAAATAATCAGTTCCGTAATCCGAATGGCATTTTTTTTTAAATATGCAGTCAGTAGTTTTTAGGTATTTATTTCCATTTTGCAATGGTCTCTATTTTAATTCCGCCATTAATCTTATATACAAAAATATTGTATTAAATATTATTTTATAAGCGTACATATCCAAATTTAAATTCTTGAATAAAATCTGTTATGCACAAAATGATTCGCAATGACCAAAATCGCACAAGAACTGATTTATCAAATAATCTCATTTTAAAATGAAAATGACTTGATTGATTGTTTTTCACGCATTTTGTACGTTTTAAGATACTTGAAAAGAGATGTCTGTATTTTTCTATACCATTTTGCTAGGGTAACTGTGATTACCGCATGAACAGTTTGTTTTAAAGTGGGGATGATCCACATAAAGCTTAAAATTTGACTAATGTGTTTTCTTTATAATCCTAACTAGCTGTTGCCCGCGGCTTCGCTCCACGTAATGTTTCCTATCCATTTGTTAATTTAGGTTGGGTGGCGTTTGTTCGCCTTTTTAGACGCTACCTTTAGTTACATAGTGCAAGACTTTCCCCCTCAGATGCACGCTACCTATCTCATAGACGTACGCGTCTTGATCCTCACCACCCATGCCGCCTTTCGCTGAATGCTGACCTTGCTGGGCCTGCAGCCGCCGCCTGCTAGGTATTTCGGGGTGCTTGCAAGCGTTACTAATTTAATGATATCTCTATAACCATACCACCCAAAGACTTACAGTAAATGGATAATTTTATCCTTATTAACCACCCATGATAATGGATTAATTAATTTTAATAAGGATTCTTATTTTGTTGCTAATGTCTTCAACAGATACTGGGCTCGATTGCGTTTCTTCGTGAACTAAAATCGGAAATTAGTCCGTGTGAACGAGACAGGGCAATACGGTAAAGCGGAATGTGAGATGACCGGTTGTCACTGTTTCGCATTAAAACTGCCCGCCAAGGTCAAATCTTACACCGCACGAAATATGCTCGAATTTATTCGGACGAGTATAAGTTCGGCATTTAGTATTTTTCGACGATGGTTCGCTTCATATTCCGCTCTAACGTATTGCTCTGTCTCGTTCGCTTGGACTAATTTTAGTTTTAGTTCACAAAGAAACGCATCGGGCCCACTACCCACTTATTTTTTTTATACAAAAGCAATTATTGTAGCTTAAATATAAAAGTGGGATATATTTATGCTGTCGCTGACTTTTATAGATCTCTCTGAGGTCGATGTTTTTGTCATATTGTTTCGTCAGCACACGCCGATAAAGCAACACACCAGCTCATTTTTTCCGACTTGATTCACAAATATCATAATTTTGTATTGAAAACTATTATTTATCAAAATTAAAAATAGCCTATAGCACTCATCGATAATGAAGGTTTCCAATAGTGAAAGAATTTTTAAAATCAGATGAGTAGTTTCGGAGATTACCCCCTACATATAAACTTACAAACATAACTTCTTTATAATATTAGTCTAGATATTAATAGTGCAAAGAAAATATTGAGGGCACACAGTTTGGCTTTAGGAACGGAATTGGCACAACCTGGCTCTTCGGAACCTCGTTCCACAGTTCAAACTAATATCTAGCTCGGGACACTAATAAAGAAACCCTGACTGAGCACAAAAGAGACTCGCACTGTCGGTACTGATTCATACTATAGATATATGCGGTATTAATAATAATAATAATAATAATAATAAAACTCTTTATTCTTAAGAAAAGGCGAGCTTATTGCCTGCAGGCAATATTTTAGAGCTAACCTATACTATTGTAAGAACATTATTTGCGAGTAGACTACATAACTTAACCTATATAAAGAGTATGACAAATAAAATAGAGGAGGATAGAAAGAAGTATATACTTTACTCTTTGTGGGCACAGATTTGCCACATCAAAATAATCTAACACCTATAAGGACGCTAAAGTTTTAAAAGGAGGGGGATGGGAGGGGAAAGGGAATTTATCTGGAGGATTATGTGATACATAGGGTACAATTATATTTGATATATGTGGTATTAATTGATTATGTGGTATTAGATTGCTCAACTCCATTATACATTTTGGCAACCCTTCTGAAATGCTACTAGCGCAAATAGTATGACGGTGAAACTAATAGCAATTATATGGCCATCTATATTAACATTGATAATGAATGGTTTTTTATAAAGGCCGGTTTGGTTATAAAAACCCAATAATTTAACCAATGATAACAATAATAACATTCAGGTATTAGTGCCATCTATTGCGTTTTTTATTAATAGTGATTACATCGAAGAAATAATACAGATAAAAGGCCATCTATTAGTCTATCTGAATTTCAAGTGCATAATTATTACGTATTGAAACCTCTATACCAAAATTAAAATTGACATCTTTATGTAAATAATATTAAAATAATAAGAGCTTTGATTTAAAAATTTGTTTGTTATATTATTATTTTATTTCGAGATGGGATACCGTATAGGCGCATTTTAAAGCATTATCTAAACTGCGCTGCCATACTGTTATACCATGAATGCTGCCATATTGAACAATATTTTTATTGCATTGTGAAAGGTTGGCTAGATAGACACGTGCTGACGCTGAATGCTTCAAAGACTAAAATGGTCTCATTTGGATTGCGATCAGACGTTACAACAAGCGAATTCCAACTAAAGGTTCACTCTATCAACTGCCCTAAGCCACCCAACTGCGCCTGCCCAATCGTTCATAAAGTAGGCGAGATTAGGTATCTTGGTTTGACCATTGATTCCAAGTTAACCTGGAAGAACCAACTAAATGAACTTACATCACGCACTCGAAAGTTAGTATACGTCTTTCGTGAGCTACGTAATATTCTGGCAAAACCGACGTTAAAAATTGTGTACACGGCGCTTTGCCAAAGCTTATGGATGCACGGTATCATTGCATGGGGGGCCTGTACGAAACAAGTACTTGAACCACTGGTTAAAGCCCAGAAATTATTATTGAGGGTTACTTACAGAAAACATCCCCGCCATGACTCTGACCTGCTGTTCAACGAAGCAAGTGTTTTGGATATTCGTCAGTTGTTCGTGAAACAATGCCTAATACATTTTTACAAGACCTTAGAGAAACGTTCCCGAAGCCAGCAGCAAAGACCAACTAGAATGGCTGAAGGGACGAACTATGTAATTCCTCACGTACATACAACCTTTGCCCAAAGACAGTTGTATTTCATCGCCCCAAAAATTTTTAATACTTTAGAAGAGTCAGTAAAAAATGTTCAAAATATACACCAATTTAAGATAAAAGTAAAAAAATGGCTCCTTTACGAAGTAGGTCGTACAAAGACTGAAAATGAATTGCTTCATACAATAATTTAAAATATGTGTGTGTGTGTATTATTATATATGTATGTATATATGTTTGTATGTGTATATGTGTATATATGTTTGTTACTAACCCTTTATCATATATATTTGTATTAATATGTTTACTATTTTATGCCATTTTATTTTTTAATTTTATTTTTTTCAGTTATTTTCTTATATTTTATTTCTTTATTCATTATCTTAGTGTTAGTATTGAAAGTAGTCTATTAGTCAGTACTACTCAAACGTCAGTACTACTCAAAAAACAAAGGCTATATATTTCGTATGCCCAGATACAGGCTGTTCGGTCTAGTTGGGCATTCGTCTAGAATGATCGTATGGGATGTATTCATTTTCTTATTACTTACATAAATAATTACAAATCATATCTGTACGATCTCACTGTTAACTCTATACCAAGTTGTAACAAATAAATAAATAAATAAAATTGTTGCATTGTATAAGTAGGCATGTTCATATTAATTATGGAATTAAATATCCAGCAAATGGCCTCCGTGGCTCTGATTACAGCCCATTGCTCTTTTCATGAAATTATCAATGTCTTTTTGACAAAGATGTGGCTGTATCTTACCAATAATGCGTTGGATCTCAGTCTTGAGCTCAGTAATTGTTTATGGTTTATTCGCATAGACCCGAGATTTCACAAATCACCAAATAAAGAAACCGCACGGCGTTAAATCGCATGATCTTGGTGGCTAGTCAACATCCGAGCTTTGTGAGATGATTTCTGGAAATAGTTGCTGCAATAAATCGATTGTTGTATAAAAATATGTGGTAGATAGCGCCGTCCTGCTGAAACCACATGCCGCCCAGATCCATGCCGTCGAGTTGAGCTCACAAGAACTCCGTTATCATTCTCCTATAACGAATGCCGTTCACCGTCACTGTAATTCCGGCCTCGTTTTCAAAAAAGTACGGTTTATGATCACGCCGCCAGATCAATATTCGCGCCAGACAGTTGCTCGTTGTGGATGCCTTGATTTCTCATGGATCGCGTGCGGATCCTCAAATTCTACAATTTTGCTAATTCACGAAGCCATTCAGATGTAAATGCGCTTCATTGGTAAATATGTTTTTCTTTCTAAAATTGGTACTCACTTAATTTTGCTCCATTACACGTTGAAGGAATTGCCGGCGCTTTGCATGGTCTGCTGGTTTGAGCTCCTGAGTAAGCTGAATCTAGTACGGGTGAAGGTAGAGGTTTTTCATCAAAATTCGCTGCGTAACGCTTCGTGAAATTTGAGGTTGTTGGGAACGATGCCGAATTGATGTTTTCGGATGACCCATAAATTCCTAATCACCGGACATACGCAGACTACTGCTGATAGTGTAGACCGGGTGACTGAAAGAGAGAGAAAAAAGTAATAAAAAGTGTCCTATTTACACTTCGACTTAGGTGGCAATGTTTTTAAAGTCCGCTAAAAAAAGAAACTCCTACAAAGTAATCGAGATGAAAACAGGGTAATTTTATGACATAAGAGGACTCTACATAGCAGCATCTATATAAGGGCTTTTTGGGCTGCAGCCCAGGGCCCCGTGGATATAAGGGCCCCCAGCCCCCATTGAAAACTATGGACAAAATCGATAATAACGTATGAGGAAATAATTGAGATTATGGCAAACAGAAAATTCGAACAATAGAGCATAGTAGAGAATATTAACAAATTTTGGAACTATAAGTGCCATCTTGTTGTAAAATCCTAGCTGCCAAATCGTAGTACTGCAATGAGCAATCTAATACGCTGTATAAATAATGGCAGCGCTAAAGAAAACCCTATGTTCCGGATCGGGTGGGGTACGACATTGGATTCGAGGGAAAAGTTTAACTCAGGGAAGAGCAGGTAGGTTTCGTAAACGGGAATCATTCGTACAGAGGAGACATCTACTCTATCCAATACATTGACGTGTTCGCGTTTGTGTGCGTGACGTCCCCATGTACGAATGCTCTCCGTGTACGAAGCCTACCTGCTCTACCCTACATGATAGATTACCCGGCGACTCGACTGGAAGTTCGATATTTGAGCTGGCTATCTATGAGGCGATAAAAGACAACAATAGTTGCACAGTTGCTTGTTGGTTTGCACTAAAAATATTGTTTTGGAATCATCTTAGTTTGCATAATTCTACGAGTTGTACATCAGAGAAACATTCATAATACCTACGATGTTCCTCGCCTTTTTGGCGCGTTCCTGCATAGGCCTCCGACTCCAATGACTCTGACAAGACATTTCCAGATCCTTGCAAAAATGACTTTGACAAGGATTTTCCAGATCCTTGCAAAAATACTGAATTAGACTGCGTAGTTTTGTAGGTATTTATTGTCCCAATAAAATAGTGACTGTTGCAATATTTCTTGCTATATTTATTGCTCAGATTGAAAAAGCAATAACAGTTGATTTATTAGGAATCCTTCTTCATTATTTTGATCCTTCTGAATGATTAGGAATAACCTGATCATTAAAATATTTATTGCAAATTAGTCACACGTGTTTGACCTATAATAAATTTGGATGTCTGTATACAGGATGGTGAAAAAGCAATAACAGTTGATTTATTAGAAATCCTTCATTATTTTGATCCTTCTGAATGATTAGGAATAACCTGATCATTAAAATATTTATTGTAAATTAGTCACACGTGTTTGACCTATAATGAATTTGTATGTCTGTATACAGGGTGGTCAAAAAGTCGTGGATCAAACGAAACAAGGAGATAAAGAAGGTAATTTCCAACAAAAAATCTTTCTACAGCATGGCCATAACTTCATTGCACGAAGGTTATGAATTTTTGTTTTTTTTTTCAATGCAACTACCGAGTTTTTTTACAATTTAATCAATAAAAAAATAATTGATTGAAAGCAATAAAACAAAAGATGTTGTATTATGACTCGATAATGTATCAATAATACACAAATTGTTTTGCAGCTCTTGGTACTAAATTTAACGAGCAATGATTTTTTTCCGTAAATTTTGAAGCGCTACAAAAATTACTTCTCACTTTAAGAGCACCTTTAAGAGAACCTTCGTGCAATGAAGTTATGGCCATGCTGTAGAAAGATTTTTTGTTGGAAATTACCTCCTTTATCTACCTGTTTTGTTTGATCCACGACTTTTTGGCCACCCTGTATATGTGTTGGCTATGTATGTTATCAGCATTGTGGGAGTTGTACAGAGTCTATAAATAAAGAAAATAAATAAAATACTATTTATTTTCACTTAATAATACGAATAGTAACAGGCGATCATATTGCCTAACATCTTGGGATTAACCTAATACAACATTCACACATTTAGCCGAATAGGCATTAGGAAAATTAATGAAAAAAAAGCCATTCCCGTACATGTTATGTATCACTATCAACATAATAATATGGTCTCGAACTATATAAGCGAAACTCTGTTCATTATGAGAAATATGTGCAAAAATAAGTTGTTTTTACATACCTTGACGGTAAACATTGGGCGTGTTCGGCCAATATACGAAAGCGGCGTAATAGGTACACATTTAGGGCTTTCAACTACAACGGGCGAATCCGTCACCTCAGGAAGTTTTAACAATATTGTTCATTCTGTCACCCGTGAGGTGAGCGTAGAAGACTTGGGACGAAAACCATCCGCCGTCTAGCTACGCCACCTGCCCGTCAGAGGCCAACGCCTTACGGCAAGGCACTGAGAAAGGTACCCAGCGGGCAGCCTACCAGTTTGGAAGGATATCTCCGTTTGGAATTAAGCTTCAGTATACCTCCTACCTCCTGACTGGTTACAGGATCGAGGTCGCTTGCGCGGTCCTCTCCCTCATGAAGCGGTTATTCAGTATCAACCGAATCTATCGCGGACCACAGGATCCTTTGCCCGGCTTTTTCCCCCGGGATCAGGTACCCGAATCATCGTTTTAAGAGTAGTTGCCATAAGGTTAACAACCACACCCGCTCTATAGGAAACATTACTATTCCCAGACTCCCCTGGCTGTTAGTCGGAGTGCACAATCGATTGGCTGACGCCACACGGTACGCAAACAGTCCAGAAGCTCCCGAAGGTTGACTCCTAGGGGAGACCGGCCCGCAGGCCAGCGTCCTACCCTGGCTCTTCCTTCTGCGTGGAGGCTGCCGGATGGGTGTTGACCCGTGAGTATGACCGACCCTGAACGAATGGGTCTTCGTGGCCAACTTTAACAGCGCCCATTAGCTCCCCATTAGCAGCGGCCCATTAGCGGCGTAATACACAGTGATAGATGTGCGAGTTGAGGAAATAGAGGGAGAAAAATAAATAAATACAAAATTGCTATACTTTAAACTTGGTATCTAACGGTTTCGTGCAGCTTGTGCTTGACGACCTGTCTATTACCTTAGGACGGCTCAATTCACCGTTCAGCTCTCATCCGGTAGCCTTCTAGAAGAGGGACTAATCTGGAAAGGACTTTGAGAAATCTGCCTGCGGCTTTAAGCCCAGCCGTGGATAGGTAGGATCGGAGTTTCCAGTCTAAGGGAACAACTCGAGCGGTACTAAGCGGTGTGCGCATCGTGCGGCGTTACCCAATAGACTGTGCACTCCGGTGAATAGCTGGGGAAGTCTGGAAACGTACGTTTCCTAAGCTTCGGGGTTGTTGTTATATTGGCGAGCAAAGGGCTCCACGGTATGCGATAAATTCGAACAGAATTACCGCTAACATTACGTAGAGGCTGCGCAAGCGACTTCAAACCTAGGACCAGGCCGGAGGATGGAGAAATCCGCCCAAATTGGCCCCCTGTTTCCTCCTCATTCCTCGGATTATCTCGGTCTTCGGAAAGAACACAAATTACTTTGGGGAATGAATATAGAATGCTGAGGCTATCTTTGACGTAATTTAAATGCAATAAAGTATGATGACGTCAGTGTAATTTTTCGGCCGGATCTTCTGGGCCATATAATTTAATTTTAATTGGGGTAAATTACACGATTAAAATATATAGCTACCTGCTACGGGGTTTTTTATGGTTTAACGCGATAGGTATTTTTCCCCAAAATATACAATTACAAAATTGTGTGCTGTAAGAAACAGTATTAAAATACTACACCGACTCTTAGATGGTACCTACGTAAGTTGTACTTGCATTAGAGTGTTAGGTACTCATCCTCTTTAATTTCTGCAAAAATGCGTGGCAAAAAAGCGAATTGAAGTTTTTCGAATTCCCCTGGTGTGCAAACCAATGTACAAAAAGTATACAAACGAGATTCAGAGCTTACGCATCAAGACTAATTACTCAAAGCTTTAAAAAATTAAGACTACTCAAAGCAAGACTACTCACGACTTTAAATTTGTCTGATTTGGGCACTGCTTTGACCCTTCAAATGAATGGCGATTAGCTCGGGTTTGCCTACGGCAAAATGTATATAAATTTATATTTACATTTACATTTACATTTACATTTACATAGAGCGGGGTTTACTATAGAGCTATAGCATTACTATAGAGCGGATTACTATAGAGCGGCGCACATTTACATTTCTATTTACATTTATATAAATTTATATACATTTTGTATACATTTTGCCATAGGCATCCATTATTAGACGCCTCACATGCGAGGGGTTGAGCAGCATCGAGTATCTGGAAAAATCAATTCGCCTGTTTTGCGTTACAGAATAGAGCAATTATCTACGAAAGAATGCGTCATCCGCAAGATCTCTCGAATACTAGAAGAGAATAATATTGGTTTCTTACTTTATAATTGCCGATTATCTCACGCTGGTCAATTTGAACTTGAATTACTTTGGTTTAATTCAGAACTACAAATTCTATTATATTTCAACTTAAGAATATGTTATTCTTTTTCAAAATCCGCTGTTCATTTGTTATTAGGTCATTTGCTACTGCTCGTGTGCAATCATGGAACAGTTGAAATATGCGTTATTTTCGTACATGATGTCATGTGCTGAAGCTAACCATTACAGGTTCATTCGGTCTGACCCAACAGTTAACGCAAATATTTACTTTCAATAACTGTAAAATAACAAAAGAAAAGCGGGTGAACGTTCTAGCTCAGTGTTTCCCAATTAGTGGTACGCGTACCCCCAGGGGTACGTAGGGTACGCGGGGGTACGAGGGGGTATGCATCAAGGAGTACGCGGCGCAAGCTACCGAGGCTGGTAAATCACTTATAGACAGTGCATCTGACAACTACAATGAATGACCACAAACTTCACAGCAAACAAAGACTATGTGTCATCCACTATGCTCGTCAGGCCTTGCTCCATCAGTCTTTTACTTTTTTCGGAATATGGATAACTCTTTACAGGAAAAAAAAACAATTAACTCCGAAGAGGCACAAAGTTTTCAAGACTGCCAACGAGAATTCTATAATGGCAATTCTGCGAAGGCATTCCCCAACTCCACTTAAAATGGAAAAACTGCATAGATAATACAGGTTTACTCGTATATTATATCTTTGATTTTATAAAATGAATGATTATATTAACGTATTGAGTCGCCCCTGGCGGTGAGTAGCCGAACCAACTCCAATAGCAACGATCGACAAGCTAGTGTAGTGGTTCCCAATTACTTTTTCCCGCGTACCACTTCAAGAGTCCCCCTTATACCTCAAACTCGCGTCCCCCTTATTGCAGGGATGATAAAAAAATCAGTTCTTGGTAAACATTTATTACCATCAAAATACAGTTCTAATGACGGGGAAAATCAGATTAATGTGATTAATGTGCACTTTATCCTTGCACAACTCATAAAAAATCTGATAGCATTTTGGTCAGCTTCAGTCTCATCTCGTTTTCGAATTGAAGTCTGTGTGTTGAGACAGGGGCGGATCTAGGTTTCAATTTGAGGGGGGGTCATCACCGGGGGACTAAGGGTATGAAATACCCCTCTCTTTAAAACGGGGGGTCCGAAAGTCTTCAAAAATGTGTTAAATGCACACTTACTTAAGCATAGTTTTTATGAATTTCTGAGCCCAAATTTTGATTTAATTTACAAATCAATTTTCATAGCATTGCAACTTAACAAGTACCTATGTATGTACTTTTTAAAATTGGAAATATGAAAGTCGTTAGTTATTTTTTGGTTACATTGTGTAGCCCAAAAAACAAAGAAACAAATAAATTAAATAAAATGAGAAATTTGTAACTTCATAAGTACAACAAAAGTGGAGAAAAAAAGTTACAACTTTATTTATATAAGGCTTACAAAACAAACTCTTGCCTCCTTTTCTTTTTTGCAAATCTAACTATAATTGACTCTGGATCAATTGAAATGTCTCGATGGACGTTCAGAAGTGCCAAGCCTGCCAGTCTTTCCTCTCCCATATTGGCCCGAAGCCAAGTCTTCAGACGTCTTAGAGTGGAGAAGCTTCGCTCGGCGGTAGCTGCACTAACGGGAAGAGTTGCTAGGATTTTAAGTAACTTTGCAATTGTTGGATACATTTCAATGTCACAGCTATCCAATGCTTCCATCAGTGTACTTGGTAATTCCCCTCCTTCTTCTAGGCGTCGTTTCCAAAGTTGTCTCCACAGCAAAGATTCCTGCATGACAGCAGTGAGATTTGGTTTTCCCAACAAATCCCAGTAAAACTTGACAACTTTTTCGATACCAATTCGTTCTTCACTAGATTGACTAGCATTTGGCAAAATAACCCTTAAGCTGAATAAATTCAATACATCTTGGGACAGCCGCTCATTTAAGTCTGTTAAGACATAGTCTAGAAGAGGAATATAGATGGACTTTTTGAAAAATTCTTCAGATGACTCAGCTGGTAAGTTTTGGCGCTGTGTTTGGCGACCAACAACCCTAGGCATCTTCAAGTCAACATCAAGTTTGTCAGCGATTTCCTTGACTTCTTTGTAAAGATTGTTAAACACTTCATCAACTCGTTTTCTTTTGTCCTGCAGGACACATAAAGTGTCTTGAAATGCATTGGTTGCTTTATGTAAATCAAGTGTTGGTGTTTGTAATAGACGACTTAAAGACACAGTAACCCCTAGAATGTCACTGAGGCTTGTGACTGAGATTAGAAACTCAGGGCTGCGAATAGATTGGAGCAAACTAAAAGCGTCAGCAGCTGTTTTTCTGTCTTCCCAACTTGTCATTTCTTCTAGAACATCGTGAATGCCAAGAATGGACTCCCCTTGGAACTGAAGGTACCCATCATGTCTTTCGACCCAGCGAGTATCGCATATACTCGCATATACTAGAAAAATTATTTTTTTCTAATACCAGACAATGTCTCTTTGGTGACGATTTTAAGAAAGAAACAATCTTTTTCATTGTTCCACTTGAGTTTCGACATGCCGCAACTTTGGATGAACTTGCCAATGCATTGTTAAGAATGTGGTTATGACAAGGACATCGTTGTGCATGAGGTGCCTTTTTCTTGAGTTCTTGGACAGCACCCTTTGCTTCTGAAGCCATCACAGAACAACTATCCGTACCAAATCCCACACAAAATTGAAGGTCTAAGTCAAACATCTTAGCCAGGTCTTCCACTATGTGTCCCAAGGCGATTCCTGTCAACCGAGATTCGTTAGATTGTTTGTTTACATCTTCTGGCCTAATTAGCTTGTAGGCATTTGCAAATGTGACAAAGTCTTCTCTTAGTGTTGATTTATTTTTACTCTTATGCACATAACGGAATGACAGGCTTAATTGGCATATATTGGAAATGTCAGTGGTCTCATCAAATAATATTGAAAACACTCCAGCGTCTTTAACTCTTTTCAGAATTGCACTTTGTATTTCTGATTTGCAACAATCAATTATTTGATTTTGGGTTGATTTGCTAATATAAGTGGCGTTATTTTTTGCACACTCCAAATGTTTCCTAAGAGAATTATCTCTAGCGTCAACTCTAAATCGTAGGAGCTCCTTGAAATTCCCATCATTGTGCACTGGGCCATTTTCCTCTGAAAGATTTATGCTTCCATCGTCTCTGTGCCCTCTTAAAGGTATATTTTGCCGGCCACAGAAGATTATGGTTTTGACAATGGGTAATAAACGTTGCTTATTTTCTTCAACTTGTGCATTTCTTTGCGCATTTACTTGATTTTTTACTTCCAAAGATGGTTGCCTATAGGACAATAAAAAATGTTTTCCATTTTGAACTGCACTTTTATGGTGCGGATTTCTTTCATGGACATTTAAGTCACCTTTTTCTCCCATAAGATTGTCAAACTTTTTAAGAGGTTCTTTGGCTAGTTTTCTTAGTGGAGTAACGTTGTGATTAATTTTTCCTAAGCCAGTAGGAAAAAGAACACAATATTTACAGTACAGCCCTTTGTCCTTATGTGAAATTACAAGCCAGTGAAACTTGTCGAGATGAGATCTCTGAGCATATTATTTTGTGAGTTTTCCTTTCTTCGTTAATTCATTATAGGGAAACTGGTAGTTTGGAGGAGGAGTCCATGGTTTCTCTAACAACGTAACCTTGGTATGATCATCTAAACTGTTGACTCCAACATAAAATCCAATGTCACTGGAAAATTCGGACTGAGATTTTATGGTTTCCACCATTTCATTTGGATTTTCAGCCAGCGATGTAGTAGGCCTGCTGGTACAATTGGATACCGGTTGAACGTCTATGCATTTGTCTTTATTAAAATTCAATAATAATAAAGTCGGTGAAGAAGCATTCTTGTCATCATTTGTCAAACCTTCGGGAGCAGCAGCAGCAGCAACAAATGAGTGTTTGGGTTTTTTTGAGAAAAATGAAGAAATTGTTCTGCAAGCAGGATCAGTGCGTTTTTTTGCTGAAAGTGGTTTGTTCAGCAACTGGAACTCGGCGGGATCACCCTAGAAAATAATATTTTATTAAAAATCTGAAATATATATAAAATAATATTACGGTACTGTATAACAAAAAATCTTAATAAAAAAATGTTTAAAATATTTTAGAAAAACTTCAACTGACTATTTGAGAAATACTTCAAATATTTAGAAATACCCCAGATAGATTTTAAAATTATTTTAAAAATATTTCCAAAGATATAAAATCTATAAGTATCGTACACACTAAACATAATAAAAAGGGTAAGTCTACATTAAAACTGGCCTCTATTTCGCCAAAATTTTTGGCTTAGTTATAATTAAAAAAAAGTGAGTGTGGTTTTATGAAACCACGATGCAAGTGAAACTTTTTTCGGATCTAGACATTTAACTGAAAATGAAAATTATTTGATTTAGGGTATTAAAATCGCGTTTTTAATATTAAGTTAATAATTGGAAAAGGGAATGATAATGGGAAATCAACAGTAGACAAGATATCCAACTATATGGCGTTGACTGCTCTGGCGAGCGCTTTACCCCTACTCCGCGGGCGCGGCTGTAATGCGTAATGCGAGACGCGATAGATGGACGGAAAAAATTGAGGCGATGGAATAAAAGTTTCACTTTATAACAACATTTCAGTGATATTTCACTTCGAAATGAAAAAAATATAAAATATAACACATTTAAAAAATAACATAAAATAATAGATCTGAAATAAACATTACACATTTTCATGAATATGAATTTCAAGAAGCAGGGTTGCCAAGGTAGAAGTGACACTAAATAGCTGTCTATTTGGTTCGTAGTGTCTGCCTAGTTACACCATTAACATTTTTCTAATTTAAACGCAATGTGTATTGTGTACCTATTTTGTTAAAATAAATAAGTTACAATAATGAAACTTTACACTGCTGCTTACCATTTTTAGTGGACTTTCCAAGTCCTTTCAAGAAAATAACCAAATTGTCAACGAGTCAACACATACACAATGTACGCAACGCACAGCCAGACACACACATGCCA